>OY856411.1:726478528-727078528 GCA_963693085.1 Alisma plantago-aquatica | reverse complement strand
GGTGTGCACTTCATCATCATATCATGCATGAGATACATACTCATCACCATATCGTGCTAATGGTGTGTTCACCTCACCATATCGGGTTAGAGGTGCTTCAACCCGATATCGGGTTGGACCTTAATGATGTCATCATCATCAACCTCTAGACTCTTGTTCTTACTTTTCTAGTTCATGGACAACAGTCCTAAACAACTTTTAGAACTCATTGGATAATCAATTATTCAAGAGAATTCAAAATTGAAAGTAGATCAACAAGTACAGCAGAATTGAAGGTGAATAATAACATAATTGGGTTCAAGTTATATAACTTGCCTCAAGAACAACTTCGAAGCTCCAAGATCCAAAACTTCACATTCCCAAGGTTTATGATGAGCTTCAAAACTCCTCTATATGCAGAGAATCACTATGGATAAGTATTTTGTGAAGAAGAAAAGAAAGGAAGATCACAACCCTAGATCCATGCTTTAATCCAAGGTTGAAAATGAGCATGGCTTTACCTTAGGGTTAAGGCTTGAGATCCTTCTTTTTCCTTAGCACCATGCATGATACCTCACTAATCATGTACGATATCCCCTCACTTGTGGCCAATATCACTTCAATATGGATGATATCACCTTACTATGGTTGATATCACCTTGCTATGGCCGATATCACCTTGCTATGGCCGATATCACTTTGCTATGGCCAATATCACCTTGCTATGGCCTATATCAAGGCTCTATGCATGATACCCTTTCACCTATGCACAATACCAAGACACTATGCACGATATCTAAGAGAACGCGGGTGGTAAGTTTTGAAAAATTTCCGCAGTAGGTGAAAGGAGTGGTATATATAGTTGAGTTTCATGAAAAAGAGTGTATATGAGGTGTCATCATTTTAAGCTACTATGCACCACGTGTCCATGCATGGTTGACACGTGTACATGCATACACTCATATTTATATTGACATGAAAAAAACTTGAGGATAATCTAGAGATGAAATTTTGGCCATTACTTATCTTGTTGGATAAGATATTTCAACTCAATCACCACTTTATTCACAACCCGATACAACTTTTCCAAGGAAGTTGTAAATTGATACACTTCACCTCCTTGAGGTGCTTAGCCCGTCATGGACTAGGCCAAGAGTTCAAAAACCGATATGAGACTCCCTCTATGTCTCCTTGGCCGATAGGCACTCTCATATGAATTCTACAACTCGATACAACTCAAATTAGGGTTTTACATTCAACCTTTTCTTGGTCTTTTAATCACTAAGAGTACCATTGCTTAAATATGATTAAAATCTGATGTTTCCTTCTTTCTCTATCCTCTAGATGATACTAAGAGGGAGTAGGGACACTATAGAGGTGGTAATTTGCATGTCAACCCTACATTTTGGTTTAATTACAATTTGTATCAAAATTGGTGCACAAGGCACTAGCTTTATTCACACAAGTTCAAGCTTGGAATTTTAGGATTTCCACAAGCCACCACTTAGCATCATTCTCTCTATTATGATGATAAAACACTTAAGTCACGTTCAAAATGTGACATATTGCAATATAACCCCTTATCTTTGGTAAATTGCATATTGGTCCAAAATAAGGGAACATTGCTCAAACACCATTTAAACAGGACCAAACTTGAAACATAAGTTTGTCACATGATAAAAAAACACTTTAGAGAATTATATTAAAGTTCTAAGAAACTTATTTAAGCCAAACAAATAGGGTTATCCCTAAACCTAGCTCAAGGATGTTACAATCTTCTTTGCCCACTTAATAATCTCTCTAATTTCCTTGATCCCAGCGATGTCTGTGTACACCTGCCCTCGCCTGACTTGGTCTTATGGAGCTTGCCGACATAGTTTGGGTTGACCCAAAGGATCTTCGTCCATCGCAATGAGTTTTGAAGCTACAGATCATTTTCTGAGCCTCTAGAAAGCCTCAATGTGTCTCAATTTTACCCCAAATCATATGTACTATTTCCCCCCTTTTTGGCTTGTTGTTTCTATTTCACCTCCATGACCTGGATTCTTTCACCCTTGATATTTTTGGACTAGGTTTTATCTTTATCTTCCTCCACCATGGTGCCCAGATTTGGCACATGATCTTCTCGTGAGTGGGCTACTTCTCATTTTTTGCTTCTTCCTATTGTGGGTTGCCATGGCGCGCATTTGCTTCACTACTCTTGGTATCCCAGCCATCGGTTGGCCTTTAATTTGGCACTCTATCTTCAATTTGAGGTAAAGGTTATGATTTGATGCTTTACTCATGGATATGATCATGTGGTGATGGTTTGGGGTTGAGATTTTTCTCACCAATTCTTTGTTTTTGCTTCATCTTACTACCATCGCTGAAATTGCAGGTGTTTACACGATGAATCAGAGGAACATTTGATGAGTACACACCTTGGACTCCCAATGACTTAACTTTTCACGCAGGGGAAAACTAGTAGTTTAGCACCATGGTAATATTTTGACTCACATGCCTAAGGGAAGGGACTCACCTCTAGGTCACTGGCTTCTATTGGGCCATGAATGAATGGGCTCGGGTCAAACTGCCCATTGACTTAGATAACGTGGCTTTTATTTGATTTTTCATTGGTTCATTCTTTACAAATTCACAGTAAATCAACGACTTATTAGACAAATATGAGCAAATATGTTTTGGAAAGGTTTTTTAATAAGGAACACGATTTTTAAGGTTTTAAACCCTAATTTGAGAGTGTCAGATCTTGTTTTCCTAATAACATAAGATTAGGGTTTAGGATGTATTAATGATGATAATTAATAAGAAATCATGTAATTTCAGGGATCATAGGATTTGATCAAGATCAGGGATATTAAGTTAGGATCTGGCTTGCTCCAGGTAAGCAAGTCATGCCACTATGCATATGTACTTTGAATGAATTGCTTGTCATGTATGATTTAGGATTATGTTCCAAATTCCAAGTTAATGAATGAAATTAAGATAATGATGATGCCTCAGATCATATTATTGCATGTTGTCTTCTATAATCATAAAGTCTTATGTTTATCACTTATGCTCATTAATTTAATGCTATGATCTAGTAATGATTAAGACATTGAAGAAAGAGTCCTACTCCCCATGTCTTCTATGCTCCTTTCTTCTCTGTTAGGTACTTGGGGTCCTCCAGTGAGGAGTCAACAATAACTAGTACAGAAATGACATATAACGCCACATTTGCTGGTGTCGGTTATAAATCAAACATCAACGCTAGTAAACTACAATGTCAGTTAAAACTATCAGCAGACACCTATGTTTGGAGATTGACCGCTTTGAAAAAGACACAAGTATCACTTTTTCTTTAACGTCGGCTGGTAGAAACAAGAATCAACATCCAAAATAACCCGTGAAATACAATTTTCCATGGAAAAAAATTGCCTCCAAAATTTTCAATTCAACGTCAGTTGTGTACACACTGACGACTCATGTTCCGCACCAAGCCCCGCAAATTTTTCCCCCATATGGCGTCGGTTGTTTAGAACATAACGGACGCCTAAATACCACTCGTGATGCAAATTTCATTCCTTATTCTACGTCGGGTGTTGCATCAGACTCGACGAGGGTTTTTGTTCGCGTGTTGTCCCCGCGAAAAAAATTTCCCCCCAATTTGCATAATAGGAATTGGTGTTAGGTTCCAAATTTACAACTATAATTGTAACTCAAGCCCAAATTTTTTTTGTCGACGTATGTGGATAGACGTCAGTTATTGTACGTTGAAACCAACAATGAACACCCCCCGTCCCGGTGTTTATAGAAGTTGTAGATGGTGTTAAGCATCAGTTTTTATCCACAACCGATGCTGATAATTAACTGAATAGCACCGACATGAGCCAGACTCTTCCCCTTATCTGTTTCATTCCCGATTCTCTGTTGCTACTCAAGCTAGGTCTCACATGCATGATTATGTGTTTCCGCTCACCGCCTCTGCTGCTACTACTGTGGAGAGGAGCTCGTTGTTTCCACTATGGAGAGGAGCTCGCCGACGCCGCTGTGGAGAGGAGTCACCACTGAGGAGCTCTCCGCCACCGCTCCAGTTCAGTCGTCGATGCTGCTTGTTTGCTCAGTCATCTCTGCCAACAACCATAGCCACAACCCGCCATCCTGCCACCACTCGCTTTCTGCTTCACCGCAGCTTCAGTCATCTCTGCCTCCACCTCCAGCCACAGTTGCGACCACCTCCATAGCCACAGCTGCGACCACCTCCACCTCCGGCCACTACCACCACATCCTGCTCCACCAGTGCGATGAGTTTTCTGTAAGATTATTATTGATTAATTAGGGTTGATTAATATTGATTTATAAGGGTTAAACAAGGAATGAATGAACTTAGTTCAATATATAATTTGTTCTCTAAAACTATGTAGTTGATTAATAACGGTTAACTAGGGTTAATGATGAATGAATGAATTTAATAAATTGTTATTGCTTTCTTTCTCTCTTGTTAGTGATTGATTTAACTTATTTTAATATATAATTGTTCTTCAAAATTATGTTGTTGATTATGACTGATTTGGGTTAATGATGAATGAATGAACTTATCCAAATGGAATAATGAATTGAATTAAATGATGTTACATAAAACCTAGGATATGAACAATGATACTATGATTGTAGGTATATGAATGACAACATATATACATGTATTTTGTTGACCTAGAAACCCGTCCGAGATTTACTCATTATGAGTAAATCTTAGATAGTCCCCAGTTTGGGACTGTTCTTGAATACCTAATCTCACTTAAGATGTAAGTATATAATTTGTATTCAGTTTTCATGATGTTTCGTCAGCACTTCCTCATTTATTCTCTAAGTACATATGTCGGTGGGCATTTGCCCATGTACATCGGTGTACTTGGAGAACCGTGGGGAAATGTTGTCGAAATTTCTTGAAAATCGAATGCACATTATACACTTACTAATGAGATTAGGTGATCAAGAATGGGATAGGTGGTACACATATCATATATAACACCGTCAACCCTAATATATACTTGTTTTCTCTTTGATCATAGAATGGATAGATCATGGATGTCCATTCCAAATCACTACACCCCAGAGTTTTTCTCTGGTCTTGGTCAGTTATTAGATTTGCTGAGGAACATAGGAAACAACATGGAGATAGGTTCTACTGTCCATGGAGGCATTGCGGTAACAAATTGAAAGTCAGCACTGGTGATGAAATCAAAAGTCATGTCATGTGTAATGAGATTGTACAAGGCTATACAAAATGGCACTGACATGGAGAGATTTCAAGCCTGAAATCAGTGGATGTCGATAGCAGTGCTTGTGTGGAAGAAGAAACTACCTCCAATGACGTAGATGTGAACGAATCAGTTCCAGTAGACATCCTCGATGCGATGTTGGATAGTTGTGGGGTAGAGCACACCGATCCACCTCCCATGTTTAGAAACATTGTGCATGCTGCTAAGATACCGTTATACATAGGTTGTACTAAGTTTATGAAGTTTAGCACTGTGTTGAGATTGTATAAGATGAAAGCTAACAATAGATGGAGCGACAAAAGCTTCATGTCATTGTTGTCTTTGTTGAAAGAAATTCTTCCTGAAGGAAATGAGTTGTCAATCTCAACAAACCAGTTAAAGAAATTTTTGTGCCCAATGGGAATGGAAGCCAAGAAGATACATGCATGCCTGAATGGTTGTGTATTATTTCAAAAGGACTATGTGGATTTGAAAGATTGTCTAAAATGTGGTGCGTCAAGGTATAAAATGATGACTTTGGGGGAGTCCAAAATTGGTTCTCCTGCCAAGGTGATGTGGTCACTACCAATAATATCACGGTTTCAACACTTGTTTTCCAATTCTATAGATGTGAAGAATTTGAGGTGGCATGCAGATGTTAAGAAAAATAATGATGGGATCCTACGACATGCGTCTGATTACCCACAGTGAAAGAAGATTGATTTATTGTACCCTAAATTTGGTGAAGAAGTCAGGAATCTAAGACTTGGGCTTTGTATAGATGGGATGAATCTGTACGGGACATTGAGCAGCCAACATAGTACTTGGCCAGTTATGCTTGTTGTATACAATCTTTCTCCCTGGTTGTGTATGAAAAATAAGTACGTTATGTTGTCGTTGTTGATATCGGGCCCTAAACAACTTGCAAATGATATCAACGTTTATCTTGAACCTCTGATTGATGACTTAAAGAAACTTTGGGGTAAAGGTGTGATGACCTATGATGCTTCACGAAGAGAGACATTTTGTTTGCACGCAATGTTGTTTTGCCCTGTTAATGGCTTTCCAACATATGGGAATTTGTCTGGATATAGTGTCAAAGGATCTAAACTGTGTCCTATATGTGAAGATAACACTAATTCAATACGACTAAAACATGGTAGCAAGACTGTATATCTTGGTCATCGAAGGTTTCTTCCAAAATTCCATCTGTACCGTAGGTTGCACAAAACATTCAATAGACGGAATGAGGAACAGAATGCACCTAAACCTATACCAGAGGAGGTTGTTTATGAAAGAGTAAAAGACTTTGTCAATGAATTTGGTAAGAGATCACAATGTACCATGGCCACACAGAGTGACAAATCTTTATTCAAGAAGAAGTCAATATTTTGGGATCTTCCTTATTGGAGTTCTTTGGCAGTCAGGCATTGTATCAATGTCATGTATGTTGAGAAAAATGTTTGTGATAGCGTCATTGGTACTCTATTGAATATACCACATAAGACTAAAGATGGGATAAAATCCAAAATGGACGTAGGTGAAATGGGAATAAGGACAAAATTAACAGAAGTAGTTAGTAGCGATCAGAGAACATACTTACCTCCTGCATGTACACGTTGTCTAGAAAGGAGAAGAAAGCCTTTTGTGATTGCTTGGTAAATGTTAAGGTGCCACATGGTTACTCATCCAACATCCGTAGATTGGTATCAATGAAAGATCTGAAGTTGATAGGTCTTAAATCTCATGATTGTCACACTCTAATGCAACAAATATTGCCCATAGTAATTTGATCAATATTGCTAAAGCATGTAAGGTTTGCAATCACCAGACTTTGTTTCTTTTTCAACAGTCTATGAAGTAAAGTTATTGAACCTGATACTCTCAATAAATTGCAAAGAGAAGTGGTTGTTACCCTATGTCATCTTGAGATGTATTTTCCCCCTTCGTTCTTTGATATCATGGAATATCTTGTTGTCCACTTCACTAGGAAAGTGAAAATGTTGGGACCGGTTTTCTTACATTGGATGTATCCCTTTGAATGATACATGATCATTTTTAAAGGTGATGTTCGAAACCATTATAAACCTGAAGGGAGTATTATTGAGGGTTATGTGGTGCGAGAGGTTATGGATTTTTGCAATGACTTTCTGAGTGGTAATGACGCTCTTGTTAATGATAAGAATATTGAGGAGTATTCTAGCAAAGGAAGATTGGGATAACGGATGAAAGTAATCATCTGTGAGTAGTTAGAACAAGGTCACTTGTATATTTTACACAACATCGACGAAGTGTGTGTTTATATCGAGGAACATACCAATTTCATCAAGAAACAATATCCTCGAGCCAATTCAATGTGGCTTGCTAGAGAGCATAACAAGACATTTATTAAGTGGTTTGAAGATAAAGTCTTACATCAACTATCTCAAACACCAAATAATCTTGCTAAAACTATCAAATGCCTCACCTTTAAACCAAAATTGAATGTTATGTCTTATGAAGGGTTTGACATAAATGGGTTCTCATATTACACAAAGCGTCAAGATGATAAGAGTGTCGTCCAAAATAGTGGGGTCACCCTTTAAGCGTCTTCATTATTTTTTGCAAGTACAAAGGATAAGAGTCCACGTGAAGCTAAAATGTCATATTACAGTATCATTGAAGACATATGGGAGTTTGACTACGTAGATTTCATAATTCCGCTCTTTAAATGTAATTGGGTTGATAACACCAAAGGAGTTATAATGGATGAATTGGGTTTCACATTAATGAACTTTGAAAAGATTGGCGAGAAGGGTGAACCATTCATATTGGCATCATAGGAGAAATAAGTATTTTATATCGATGATCCTGCAAATAATAAATGGTCGGTTGTTCTTCATGGTAAAAGATAGTTCATTGAAGATCATATAGATGAAGAAGAGTACTATGATATGTATGATGACTCTAGTCCATTCTCAGTTGGGTTTCCAACACCAAATATTAAAGCTAACAGTGACTTGTATGTGTGCAGAGATCACACCGAAGGAATGTTAATTGATAAAAGATCGCAGTATTGAGGCATTTTTTATTTTTATATGTTTTATTTTTTTGAATGTGAACTTTACAATGTTTTATTATCTTCTAGTTATGTTAAATGTTTGATTTTTAGTGAAACTTTCAAATGGCTGAGCATGAGTATGATGACTGTGATGATGATTACCTTTAGGGTGAGGATATGAATGTGGTGCCTGCCAATGTAAGTTTTTAAAATATATCCTATATTTCTATCTATATGTCCATTTATAGTTATATCATGTAAGTGTATTTTTTTTGTCAAATTTTAGGTTGATGATGTACCCCCTAAAGAACTTGGGGCACTTGATGAGAAGCAAAAAAAATGAAAAAGTGAGGGGCATCACTATGATGAACAAGTTACTACAACAAAGTGGCAATGGACCCAAACTGACTGCGGATTTTGATCATGCAGGAAATTTAGTTGGAGTGAACCCCAACTCATTTATTTCACATCTTGGGGTTCTTACTCGTAGCCATTGTAGTCCTAATGTAGAATCTTGGCATAAATTTCATAAGGGAAAGAAAGACTTAGTATGGAAGGAACTATGTGTGAGTTATTATTATTTGCAATTCTATTTTGCAGATTACTAATTTTTAGGATACTAGTTAAATGCAATTCTATTTTAAAGAGTATATTTGAACTGGATGAAAGCATGCATCGTAAATGCGTGATGCAGTGTTGTGGGAGGGTCCTAAGGAACTATAGAACAAATCTCACCTGAGATTACATACGAGATGATGAAAAGAGGAAGAAGTCAACCACTAAGCAATGGAACTACCTGGACCCCAATGACTGGGAGGAGTTTGTTGCCAAAAGAAAAATTGATGAATTCAAGGTATTAAGTGCCACTCCCAATTTAATTAATATACATTCTTATTGTTACAACCCCAATTTTTGGGTTTATTTGGTGAGAAATGTAATTTTTTATATTAAAGATATTTGAAAAAATAATGATATAATTTGGTTTAAATAAATGGATTTCATTTACAATAGCCTTGATGTTTGGGTTGTGGGCTTTATTGGCTGTTGGGCCCAATAACAAGGAAATGGAGAAAGGAAATTCAATTATTAAATGAGTAAATGAATAATTGAATATTTGAGAAAAGAAAGAGGTAGAAACATGAGGAAGGCAAAAGAATGTAATTCGAGGAAGGATTTCGTACCTCATGGGTTCCTTGGGTTCCAAGGAGACCAAAGTTGCAAGGAAAAACAATAAGAAAAGAAAAGATTAATTAAGTATTTCTTTATTAAGAAAGAAATTGGAAAATAATGGTAAGAGGTGGAAAACATGTGGAAAAAAAGGTATAATAGAATTATCTTGGTGGATTTTTGTATCCAAAGGATTCCTAATGTTAACAGGGACTCCAATAAGGAAATAAAAGAGAGATAAAGAGAAAATTCTCAAAAAGAGATATTCTAATAAAAAGAAAAGTAAGATAATAAGAAAAGGGATGAAAGATAAGGAAAGAGGCTAAGGAAATATTCCCAAGAGGGGATTTCGAGCCATTAAGGTTCCTTGAGGTGCAAGGAACTCAAAATAATAATTTAATAGCAAAGGAAAGGGAAAATAAGGGAAATATATATATATATAATTAAGTAATATATTACACCTAAAGAAAAGGCACGTTTTCTTTTATATAATGAGCCCAATTTTGGCAGAGAAGTAGGTAAAGTTATTATAAAGTTTCCCTCAAATTTTGGGTTTAATTGGACACTCAGTTTGCTAGTTATGGTTTTTACAATTTCCCTTAAAGTATTGTGATTTTCATCAATGTCACACAATAATCAATTTAAACAAGTATATCTTGGGACGACGCCGGCCGTCGGATCAAGATCCGACGCCAGCTGTGCGTCTCCTACCTTGAGTCTGTAAAGGAAAGGTGACGTTGTTTGAGGGATTTTCCTATTCCCTTTTCTCACGATGTGGGCGATCTGTGAAGATGAAAACAAGACCATCGCCTTCGGGAGATCATCCCGAGTTTAGCAAGCCTGGGTTTCTAGGGGTTCTGTGGGAAACTACAGAAGTCCCCAATTCGTAGGACTCTAGATGGGTCCCCTATATATAGGGGAAATAACTGGATGCCATGAGCAATTTTCCAATCAATACCCTCACCTCCGGAGCGCGACCACGAGCACCTTGATGCCCTTAATTCGGAGGATAACCCATGACACCTGCAAGTATACCCTTCCATGTCCGCCGGTGAACAGCCTAGTCTCTCTCCCTTTTGGGTCTACCCCCGACCTAATTAACCCTACCTACAAGTTTGGCATGGAGTTTCGCGGCTGGTAGCTCTCTTTTCAGTCGCTGCGGGGCCCTAATGCTCGAGGTCAACCGCAAGGTTGACCGCAGTTGGGCGCTACCTCGAAGGCTGTCGAGAGGTAGAAGACGGATAGGTGTCTGGACGGTTTTGCCCAGACCACGCAAGAATGAGAGGTTGGGGTCCCAAGGGTAAAACGGGGAGAAGACTCAACTGGGCGCGCGCGTGAAAAAGAAAGAAAAGAGCAGGCTGTAGTGCTGACGTGGCGCATAACCATTGGCCCATCAGGTATTTTTTTGGTAATTTCATAACTAAATATCGGTAATTCGTATTGAGAGGTATAATATATGAAAATTGATCAGGAGAGTGAGAGGAATCCAATAAAAATGATATGAAAGCTTGATTCCGTTCATAATTACAAAAGTACATTAAGTTGGTGAAAACGCATTAAAGTTAGGTTAAAAACCCTAATTTGTGATTAAAGGTTGAATCTAGTATGCTTAATGGGTTAATTTAAGTATTAGTAATCTGTTGAATGAAAATGATATATTCAAACCTTATCTAGATGTGACATTGCATGTTTGAGGGTTTTAAACCAAGAATACATGATAATGCAACTAGAAACCCTAAATTAGGGTAATAGAAGAGATGATTATGTTTAATTCGAAATATATGGAAATATCTTGATGAGTGTTGATTCTAAGCCTGTTAGGAGTGATAGGATAATATTATTAGGAAGTATGATTAATTTTGTATAATTAGGGTTTAAAGTATTAAAAGTGAGGCAAAACCCTAATTACATATGAAATCCTAATAAGAGGGAGAAATCCTAAAAAGAATAGAAACCCTAAGAAGCAAGATGATTTGGATAGATCTTAATAAGAAGGAATTATATGTTATTTCAGGATTTTTGTTGTACTTGCTTGCTTGGTTGGTTGGATTATCTTTCTTGGTTGATACTATCTCAAAGATCTGCAAACACATGTATGTGGTTACGCTTATGAATAACCGTTCTAGTTTCACAGTGATTTCCGAATGTTTTACCGGTTGCTTTAAATAAACTGTTGGATGTTTATTTAGTCCATTGCAATTATAAAGTGACTATGACTATCACATAATGTATATGCCTTCTAGCTCAGATCCTGGTCCCCTCTGTGTCGTAATGGCTGACCTAGTATATGGCTACCTAGAGGGTAGGTCCATCAGGTCATGAATGACTTAGTATATGGTTGCCTAGAGGGTAGGTCCATCAAGTCACAGTGAGTTAGATATTGGGCTACCTTTGGGTGGTTCCATGTGACTCTACCTTTACAGAGGTACCATATAAGTCCTTATAGGGACAACACAGAGTTGTGGATATGTATGGATTGAGTAGTTTGGCTTAAAATGTAATCTGAACTGTTAAATGATTACTTACATGATTACATTGTTATCATAGTTGTATGATTATGGTTTCCCCCACATACCAGCTTCTTGCTGACCGACGTTTTGTTTGTCGGCATTTTAGGTACAATGAAAAGAACAAACAGTAAAGTGGCATATGTGGTACTAAATGAGAATTAAAGTGCAAAGGAGGATTAGATAGATTAGTATCTGTGTGGATAGAAGATTTGAAATCCCAGTTTTAAAAGAGGTATGCAAAAGTTTTTATTTTACTCCATATTTCGGTATAGTTGGTAGAATTTAATAATTGTTATTGATTATTTGTCGAACCTTTGATCCGGGTTATTGGATAACGGCTCTGACCTTTCGGTCTCCCTTAATTGGGGGTTACCGGGAGGCGGGGTCGTAACACTTATGTATTCACCTATTCAAGATTGACCTTTAGTGTTACTAACCAAATCAATGTGCTTACTAGCAAGGCTATCAGTGATGCTCAAAGATCAAGGCGTGCACTGAATGTGCATGACCACACGATGGGTCCAAAAGGCTATGCATGCGTTCACTAAAGACAACAAGTTGTTGCTGCTGCTGAGTTTGCTGCTACTCAAGAGAGTGGGGAGTCCTCTACTACCAATCTTGCACCTTTGCCTCGCCATGTTGTGTGGATAGCTTGGAGGCAAAACAAGAAAGGAGATATAAACAAACCCACAATTGCTAAGGCGGCTATAAAAATGGTAAAATTCAACTCTCAGAGCAATCAATATTGATTATTATGTTTACTTACCAATTTCTATTGGCGATTAGTGGGAGCTTCACGAGCAGAGGAAGCAAGGAAAGTTCATCCCTGAGGGCATAAGGGATGAATTGACAGTTGCTCTTGGTAACCCAGAGCATCCCAGACATGTTAGGGGTGCGTGCGCTGGTGTGGGCATAAAAGAGTTCTTTGGGCCATCACAATACAAACATGTGCCAAAAGTGAGATTTTCAAAAGCTGAGGTAACCTATTCTTTTTTTATAATTGTTATTGCAAAAGTGAATTCAATAATCAAAAGCTATCGTTTCTTTTATCCATGTATAAGTAGATGAATTAACTGATAGGAGAGTCGAAGAAGCACTTAATAAGAGACTCCATGAAGTAATGAGCAAGTGACAGGCGTCTCAGACTGCCACTCAGACAGTACCTATGGCATGCTACTCTTCTCTTACTGTAGAGGTAGTTGGGAGTAATCTTGTAGACCCACCACCTAGCACATCTGTTGTAAGTATTTTTATAAAATAGTATCTAGTCTTTTCAAGATGATATGTTTATGTATATATGTATATAACATACTTTACGTAAATTTTTAGGGGTTGAAGCCATGCTGTCTAAAAAGTAAAGAATTTATCATTGCAGAGGTCAAGGGTTACCCACCCCTTCTAGGGGGCATGTTTCATGGCACTCCAGTTCCAGTTGGTGTTGTTCGTGTGAACCCGAGAATTGTACTCTACCCCTAGAGGCATCATCGATTGCCATATTCCCACCTAGATTCTGAAATGCTTGGTGAAGCAGAAGGCGGAGTGATATTGTGGCCCGAAGCAGATGTCATCTATAATGATATTGTATGGTAAATTTATATTACGTTAATTTGTTAGCATGTATATACGAGCTAGTCAATTGATCTGAAACTATATATATAGGTCTAAAGGAAGAAACCCGCTACAGCTCCGCCTCCACCTTCACCTCTTCTTGAAGTACCTAGTTGGCTTCCAAGGGGCCTATATGACTCATTAGGTCCTAATTGTAAGGGTATGGCAGTATGGATAGGCAAACATGACTCAAATTCTCCTATAAATGTTTATATTCTGATGGATGATGTAAGCAAATCATACGATAACCAAATATTTATACAAGATATTTTGGATTTGTTTCATTATGATTGGCTGAATACATCTATGTAAGAGCTATGGATATGGTGAGATCTTGTTTATATATCCATATACCTTGTTTTATTGATTTGGTTTCTTATATATTAATGCATACATAATACATGTTTTGCATCCACATACACATGGTTTGTAAAGATTTTTCATTTTCCCATGTGGGATTTCTAGTTCCATCTTTGATCATTCTTGTAGATAAAGACCCTTCATCAGTTACCTCATACTGCTCTGCTACTTTTGAATGTTTTGGTAAAAAAAAGAAGACGGTGATAATAGATCCATTCAATGTTGAGTAAGTTTACTTTGCTTATAATTTGGACTTAAGAAAATCACATTTTTATTATGGATTTTGAATTATTAATTTTTAACTTTCTTACCTCTAGTGGTAGGCATTGGGAGTTACTGGTTATTGTCCCTAAGATGTGGACTGTTTATTATCTAGATCCTTCGGGGAAGGAATTAGACTCATTATATGGATACACAATAAAAAAGCCATTATTCACGTGAGAAATCTTTCATATTTTTTATATCCGTTAACATCTATTATTACATTATTATTTAATAATACAATTTCATGTGTTACATTAACATGTAGGGCTTTAAAAGCATTCAAAAATGTTGGAGGAAACATGGCCAAGACAAAGCAACCGTTACTTTGGGAGAATGTGAAAGTAATTTTCTGACTCTAATATATATATTATTTATGTGAACTATGCTCGTTTGTATTTGTTCACATTTTGTATGTTTCAATTTATAGTGTTCTACAAAAGACAACGACTGGGCATGTGCATACTACGCGATGTGATATATGGACCTAATTATCAAACATGTTGCGATGGAAATCGATACCATACAACATGTATTATATATAGTCTCACTCGATAAAATGAAATATATCGATCTTATTATATATTATTAATTTTATATATACGCCATTCTCTTTGTAGGTGTTTAAAACAGTGACTTCACTACAGGTGAAAAGTTATTAGATGTACATACTCCCTATACGATGGAAGAATTAAATGATGTAAGAGAACAATGGGCAAAAGCCTTACAAGGAGTGGGAATTTTTTATTATCATTGGAATACTGAGGGCGATGATGACAATGATAATGATAAAGAATGATAATTCTAAACTTTGTTGTCATAATTATTTCTATATTTTATGACATGTAAACGTTAAAAGACACTCTTATATATACATGTCTGAATGAATTTTTCTGAATTATCTTATCTGAAGATGAATACATGAATGTTTAATTCTACATGTATGTGACTAAATGTGAAAAGAGATGAAATGAATGGAACTGTAGGTTTCTACATGTGTGTGAATATGAAATGGAGGAATGAAAACTACATGTTTCTACATGTGTGTAATGAAATCATAATAATGAAATGTGCTTATACATGTGTGTGAATCATTCCATATATTAAAAATGTTGTCCATCCTTGTTAATTTTGTAGGTTTGTGGCCTGTTTTTGGCTGAAATTAATGGATGTTGTAAACCTACAGTTTAGAACTGAACTGCATATTATGTATCCTGCTGACCAGTCGGACAACAGGCCTGTAAGCTGATAAAAAAAATCAAAACATAGACGTCGGTTAACAATAGAAACCGACAACAAAAACTTAACTCGTCAGTGAAAAATATCTAACCGACGTCTTTATCCTTTAACGATGTCGGTTTTTTGTTGCTAACAGACACCTATGGTATAAACTGGTGTCGGTTATGGATTTTTAACCGACACATGTCCTCCTGCTGGCGCAGTTTTTGGGTTTGCAATTGGGGGATGGCTTTGTGGTGTAGGTTGTGAAACCGACGCTTAAGGTGCCTACATTTAGTGTCACCCACTTGGGTGTCGCTTGGGAACCAACTTCTAAGGTCATATTTAACTGATGCTAAAGGTGATATATGTACTAGTGAATCTTTGCCCACATTGTCATTATCTCCAGGTTTTCTATCATGTCATCTCACCTCACTTGCTTCACAAAGAAGACACACACCACACATGATGGGGAGTCCTAGGTAAAATTGTGATCGTCCAGTCCGTCTCCTTCAGAAAGTCAGATTATGGCTATTATTTCTTCTAGGCCGTTGGGCCGACAAGTTAAAGAGATGAACCCTAGACTACATGGATGGGGATAGCCATGGCAATGAGGAAAGTAGTTTTGTTTCAATCTATAGTGGAGAGAGGCACATCCCATATGAGGGGAATTGGGGTAGTCTTCAACCATATCTATATATAGTACTAAGTGGGGAAACAGTGAGTTGGTTTCCATAATTGGCAAGATATCTTGTTAGGAAATAATTGAATGTATCCTCTTTTATTTTCTTTATCACTGTACTCCTTCTTTTCCTTCCCTAGGTCTCTTTCTCCTTCTCACATTGCAAAGTACCTTCATGGAAAAGTACTTTTATTTGGATGGGAAATTCATATTTTCTCTTTATTTCTCTTCTATATTCTTTATTAGGATTCCTTTTACTATTAGAAACTAGGTGGATTGAAAACCTAATGAATAAAGGTCATCCATACCTCTTTTTAGAGAATTTCACATAATTTTCACCACTATCTTAATTTCTTTTCCTTTTGATGCATTATTAGTTTTCTTCTTGTTCTTTTAGTTATATTTGACTCATTAACATATTATGATCCAAAAAAACACATCCACAAAGAAAATATTGCAAAGGAAATCCATTCAATACACATAAATCATACAATTTCCCTAATCATACATTTATTGGAGAAATTGCATTTCAACCCATACAAGCCCAAAAATTGCGGTTGTAACATCCTTCCCCTCTTATATGAATCTTACCCTCAAAATTCCACCAAACATACAAACAATCAGGATAAAATTTTTCCCATGTCCATCATTGGATCCCATGTGGCTTCATCCTCTCCATGGTGCTTCCAAAGAACCTTTATCATCTTATATTCTTACATCTGAGTTCTATCATCTTAGTATCTAGAATCCTCACAGGTGATTTAGGACATTTCAGCCTCTCTTGAGGCTTAATAGGTTCATGGCTCAGCACATGGCTCGGGTACATCACATAGTGCTCTAGATCGGACTTATGGAACACATCATACATCATATTATCCTGAGGGGTAAGGATAAACATAAGCAACTTCACCAATCCATCTCAAATGGACCCATGTATTGAGGACTCAGCTTTCTTAGCTATAGCTCGGAGGGGTCACTTTTCATAACACATGTTCTCCCAACAGTAAACTGCATGTCAGTCTGCTTCGCATCAACTCACGACTCTTGTCGCTCCTGGGCTTTCTTAGCCATTTCTCGATTAAAGCAACTTCATCTGCGCACACTATGGTCTCTCTGACATTCACAAGGTCCTCTCACCGACATCATCCTAATGAAGTGGTGACCGATACAACCTCCCTTACAGAGCTTCTTACTCTTGATACTGGCTATGGTGGCTATCATAATAAGCAAACTCTACTAGGGGCAGGAACTGCTCCCATGTATCACCTTGAACGAGCACACAGGCTCTCATCAGACCCTCTAAATTCTGGATCATACTCTCTTGACTGTCCATCAATCAGGGGTGATGTTTTGTACTCAACTTCAATCTGGCATCGAGTTATTCATGTACCTACTTCCACCACATGGGAGTGAACTTGAGGTCATGCTCAAGATATCAAACTCGAATCACAGTGTAGTTGGACTATCTCTCTCTCATATAAGTAGTTTAACCAAATTTGTCACACTGATAGTGCTCTCTCTTAGGCAAGGGATTAGGTCAACTTGGTAAGGCGATCTACCATAACCCATATTACATCATGACCTCTCTTGGTCCAGGGGAGACCCACCATTATATCTATGGTGCTCTACTCCCATTCCCTCTTGGGTACTCCTCACTATCTATAGCAACTCACTGGGTTACTGGTGTTCGACCTTCACCCTCTGGCATGCACGGAAAATGGGCACATGAAACACTATATTCTTCTTCATCCCAGGTCCTCAAGATACCACATACAAACTTCAACTATCTTGGTAGTACCACGGTGTACGGTGTTCTTAAAATCATGAGCTTCTGATATGACATGATTCCTCAAGGGTGACTCCTCAGAAACCCTAAAACACTCTAGCAGTGGGGTTTACCACCTTCCTTTCCTCAAAGCTGTATCTGAGGTTCTAGTAACAATCCTTTCATCTCAGTAAGCTCTGGACTGGATAACTAGGCAACCACCAACTTGACTAACAGGTCTGGTTGTATCTGGATGTTAGCCATACAAGTCTCATCTTCTAAAAATTGTAGAGTGCACCTAGCAACCTCTCACAGCCTATGTACTAGCCAAACAAGACAATTGTATACATGAGACATGTCTCGACTAAGAGTATCTATTACCACATAAGCTTCCTTATGTTCTAGGAGATGGTGAAGACATAAATCTTCATACTCCATTCATCATCCTTATCTCGGGTTTAGGTCTATGTGAGTCAAGAAAACTTTGAGCTCATCATCTTGGTTATCAAACCCAAACTTATAACTCATAGATTCCAAACTTCTCTTGGTAAGAATGTCCTCATATGATGATTACCTTGGTCCATCTGTGCTTGCTTACCATCTATCCAATATACTTCCAAAAGGATGTGGTACTTCCTCTATCCTCAAACATCATAGAAATGTTTCAACTCATATCACTTTTATCCTTAGTATATGGCATGCATTTTTGTCCTATCTCTCACACCCATAACGAGAGGAAATAAGCATTTGGTTAAAGTCCAAATACATAGTTCATCCCTTTCCAAGAGTAGAGATGGTGCATCACACATTGCCATTACACCTTCCAATCCAAGTTGAAACGTACATCACATGTCTCCACATCATGAACATCTCGATTTTGGGTTTAAATCCATGGAAGGTTGTTCCCAAACACTCTTAGGTCTTCATAATACTCATACATAATCCTTAGTCCTTTCCTCAAGGTCTCTAGGGTGCCGGTACTTTTGGGGTCATCCTTCTTCCCTTATGCATCCAAGGAGTGCCTCCCTCATTTACCCTTTGGGTTCCATGCACTCATGAAGGTGATCAATCTCCTAACCCATGGTCCTTGGCCAAAGATAGTTGTTACCTCCCGACCCTATGGTTTTGTGCATCTAGGGAATAGACAACTCCTACTCCCATCAGTCTTATCCCCACCTGACCTTAGTATTGACTTAGGATTCTACCATGGTACAAATCAAACTTGAATCCTTACCTAAAACTCCATCATCTCTTTGGGAACTCATGGTCAAACATACATCCTTTCATAGGGATCATGGCAACCTACCCAACTTGGTCCGATCCCATACAGGTTACCTCTATGGCAACATATTCTCATGCCCCTTAGAGATGGTCACACATGGGTCTATGGATTTGTGCTCATACTATGTGCTCTCCACTTAGCTCATCACACTCCTATGAGAAACCTCTTTAGGTTACCTTGAACCTAAACCAAAAGCTGGTACTCACCCTACAGAAGGGTCCCTTCCCAGGGTGGGAGAAAACTATCTCTTGATAGAAACAAAGGTCACAAACGTCCTCACTTCCATGTTTTACATCATCATGTGCATGCTTAGCCCTACCATGCTACTTATTCACGTAGCTAGCAGCAAGACAACCTACTAAGCCATGCTAAGTTTCTTGGTATGTCATACTTGTTCCTTTTCCTCAACATTGAACCAATATCATACATGCATATGTCACCAACCTATGTGACTGGTTCATCAAACATATGCCTTAGTCCAAGGGGGTTTCCTTTTCCTCTAAACATGAGGGGGTGCCATACTTGAATGCTTAGGAACTCAAACAGCCTTGTGAGCATCAAGTGCACCAAGTACTACTACTTCCCCTCTTTGGTCTAGGAATCCCAAGTTCACTTCCTATGCATCAGCTATCTAACTGCATGCTCAGTTGTTCAACCATGAACCAAACATGTACAAGGTATGTCATATACTTCCTACCATTCTTCCACATGAACAACACCTTAGATTCCTACACAAGAACAACCAACTGGGTGTGAGACCTCACAACTTGTTACCATACCTCTTCGGGGTCTACGGAACTCTCTTCCTATACCTAAAAGGTAAGCACCTATAACCTATGTACATTGGTTCAAGAAGCCTCTTTCTCTTTCTAGGGTTTGGTTCCTCGAAAGCATCCAAGGTACAACAAGCCTCCAAGTATCATGAATGAGGCAACCACATCTATCCACTCAGGGTCGTCTAAACCAGATCATATCATACCCAACTTCTCATGATTCCTCATATCTCAGAGTCGAGGTGTCTGACCTTCCTCATCGGTTCTCGCTCTCTCTCTCTCTCTCTAGAGCTAACCCTACAACTGATCTTACCATTGGAGATTCTGTCTTTGAAGATGGGTCAAGCTCTTAAGGATACATGTCTACACCTTCATGGGTGCAACCTATGTCCGACCAAGATTATACATAGCTCTACATGCTCATCTCATAAACATCAATCACAACCTATTTGGCTTAGGTCTAACACCCACTGCCAACCTTACTGCCACTCATCATGTCTTCTCTTACTCAATTACCAATTAGGGTTTGGGTTAGCATCGTCCTCAGAGGATGTGTCAAGTCTCTTCCTGGAGGTCTTCTTCCTCTAAAGCTATCCCTCTCCTCCTCATCCTACGAGAAGGTATAACCTCAGGGCTCTCCTGAGAGCACGACTACACATGCCATGTGACCTAAGCATGTAACTAAACTCTATCTGAGTTTCTAATTATCAAAACTTATGTCCATGACATCTTTCTTACATGCTTTTTATTATTTGGTGGAGGATTCCTTAATCCTTATTTATCTTATCCCAAACACAGGAGGGTGGTGGAGAGAGAGAAAACCCTAAGTACTTAATGTTTCTCTAGAAATAAGAGGTAAAGAAGGGACAAAATTAGATGAGAAGACCTAGAGGTATCTTATTTTGAGTCAAATCCTTTGATTTTGCCCAGGCAGTCACACAGAATCTGGGAGTCCTCATAGACTGACTAGAGGGGTGGAGGAAAATATTGCCATCCCTCAGATTGTGATCCTTTTCTAGATACCTCCATCATTGGAAAATCCTCTAATAACTCCCTTGGGTTCTAAAGAGTTTGTAAAATTTAATAATTATTAGAGGTTAAATGGAAAACCATCGCTTTAATACCAATTTTAATGACCCCTCTTCCTGGTAACCCCCAATTAAGGAAGACCAAGAAGTCAGAGGTGTTATCCCAAAAACAGGATCAATGGTTTTGCAAATAATAAAAAATAATTAATAAATTCTACAAAAGACTAAACTGAAAACTGGAATAAAAATTACTTTTCACATACCTTTTAAAATTAGGAAATTGGAAATTCTACCCTCAGTAGAATTCTATCTATCTAAATCCTCCTTTATGAATTAACTTTATTCTTTAAAAGTTCCACTTTACTGTTTGTCCAATTTCAAATAATCCTAAAACACCGAAAAAAAACGTTAGTCAGTATAAATGAATATAATGGTATGTGGGGACAAACAAAACATTGCACATAAGCTTTAACAACCTAATCATTCAAGTAGTTGTTAATAATGCAAAATTATGTTTTCAATGTGACTTCTCAACCGCTTTTACTCATCATCTGGGATACCCTTTCTTAGGGTTTAGTCCTTGCAAGGGACTTAAGGCTACCTTCTCCATCTTGAGCTTGGTACCTGGGGTCACCTCTCTGGGTGCCCAATGGTCTTCCCTCTGGGGCTTGTCCAGAGATGGTATGTAGGTTCGAGACAGTCACATATATACTCAAGTTGTGATAATCACGTTCACTTTGAAGATTGCAGAAATAAAAGCATACAAATAGTTTATTTCCATGTAATCTATAAAAAATCAGGAAAATGTAGGGAACCTAAAGTCTGTACTCATAATTAACCACATACCTGATTTGGAGATCGTACAAGAAATAAGCATAATCCAATCCAATCAAGGTGTCCAATCAAGCAATACAAGCAACCAATCAAGTAATCTTGATCCTGAAAATATGTGTAACACCTAATTGTTACCATCACATCCAAAAAAAACTCCTTATTCACTTGAGACACCTTTTTAAGGTTTTTAATCCAAATAAGGGTTTCCTTAGGGTTCTTTATATCTATTTCTCAACTTTGCCTCTTTTATGTCCACAAAACCCTAAAACAACATTTCTGTATTCAAAATCCTAATTACTCAACTATTCATATTAAAGCCTCTTTATTACCAATTTGGCTTAGGATCAACCTAATTTCATCTTATACATAGGATCTTGAAATATAACTTATTAAAAGTCATTAACACTTAAATTAGGGTTTCTAAACCCATTAATGCACTTTATTCATATGAAACCCTAAATTAGCCAATTAAGCACAAGGATCATCTTTTTAGACCTAAAGCTTCCTTTTTATTAACAACAAGTTAATATTAACATAAATCATACATAACACTCTCTAATATCAAAATTAGGGTTTCTTGTTCATAAATACATCAAAGGTGACAACTTTAAGTACTTTTCGAATTGCAAGAAAAATTAGGCTTCATTTATATTTTTAATGGATTCCTTGAGTTCTACTGATCAAAATTCATATATAATATGTTGCCATCCGAGTTACCAATATTGAGTTAAGATTTTTGCAAGATAATTATATGCTAACCAATTACTAGCTGACACGTCAACAACTTACCCAATTTTATTCAACTTGGCGGCCGACCGAGATTAATGCGGAAAGGACATCTCTGCCCTTGCTAATGACGCATAGCTACAAGGGCCGTTTGGTACTTTGGCTCTAAGTCATCTACTTCCTTGCGCGTGCCGCTGTAGGAACAGACGCCCGTCATTCGCCTTGCGTTGCGACAGCGCCGCCTGCAGCGTTCTAATCTTCCCCGCCATGGAAGCTCACGCCGCCGACCTTCCTTCTCACTGCCATCTCCACTAGAAGTTCTTCATGATATAGTTGATCCTTTCTATTACTAAGATATCAAGATCTCTTCCTTCTTCCCACGCGGTCCCCCTTCCTGGATGCAACTACTCCCGCATCCAGCGGGTCACGCGTCTCCTATCCGATGAGGATCAATGCCCATGTCAGCTTGCTCATGATTTTGGGGCTCTACGCTCCTGTAGTCCCCTTGAATCGTCCAACCAGTTCCACCACACCTCCACCGCTGGTTGCAGACGCCACCTTTAGTGTTGCGATCATCGTTAACTCCTGCGCCCGCCCTGGTCATGGCTGCCAGCGGCGACTGCCAGGGTACAACCCTCTCCCCTTCGTAGTTCCCCCACGGGCCACCCTCATGCTTCCTCTCCATCCTACTCCACCTCCCTTCTATACTCCTTTCTTCTCCGTTAGGTACCTGGGGTCCTCCAGTGAGGAGTCGACAATCTCCAAGATTTCTATCACGCCATCTCACCTCACCTGCTTCACAAAGAAGACACACGCCACACAGGACAGGGAGTCCCAGGTACGACCGTGATCGTCTAGTCCGTCTCCCTCAGAAAGTCAGATGCTGGTTATTGTTTCTTCTAGGCCGTTGATCTGGAAAGTCAAAGAGACGAACCCTAGACTATGTGGATGGGGATAGCCATGTCAATGAAGAAAGTAGTTTTGTTGCAATCTATGGTGGAGAGATGCACATCTCGTATGAGGGAATTGGGGTAGTCTTCAACCATATTTATATATAGTACTAAGTGGGGAAACGGTGAGTTGGTTTCCACAATTGGCAAGATATCTTGTTAGGAAATAATTAAATGTATCCTCTTTTATTTTCTTTATCATCGTACTCCTTTTCCTTCCCTAGATCTCTTTCTCCTTCTCACGTTACAAAGTACCTTCATGGAAAAGTACTTGTATTTGGATGGAAAATTTGTATTGTCTCTTTATTTTTCTTCTGTTTTCTTTATTAGGATTCCTTTTACTATTAGAAACTAAGTGGATTTGAAACCAAATCAATAAATGTCATCCATACCTCTTTTTAGAGAATTTCACATAATTTTCACCACTATCTTAATTTCTTTTCCTTTTTATGCATTATTAGTTTTCTTCCTTTTCTTTTAGTTATATTGGACTCATTAACATATTATGATCCATGAAATCACATCCACAAAGAAAATATAGCAAAGGAAATCCATTGAATACACATAAATCATATAATTTCTCTAATCATACATTTATTGGAGAAATTGCATTTCAACTCATACAAGCCCAAAAATTGCAGTTGTAACATTAACAAAGTAATAATATAGGGGTTTAAATAAAAACAGTAGTATAGGGACACATCTTCTGTGCCTATATCCCGCTCTCTTTTCCCACTCTCGTCGGTGGTTAGTCGACCCTCTCGTTTCACACATCACTCCCTCCCTAGACAGTGTTGCTGCCCTTCATCTTCCTCCACTACCTCATCTTCCTTCACCTCCAAGGCTCCAAGCACCCCACCCAAATGCAAGATCGCCGACGTCTCCACCCCCTTCTATCTCGGCAGGTTGCTCGCGATCAAGGAGCCCAATTATCTTCTTCGACAACTTCCTCTTCCTCTGCATCTGCCTCCAGCAACCCTAGCCAAACTCAAGAACCAATAATCATCCCCGGTGAGGTTCCCACCCACCCATCTTCCACCATGGTGCATGCTAAGCACTACCACCACAAAGCCCAGCAGTATTTATTCAACGGCAAGTCCGAAGTTAGCTCTACCCTCCCACATTCTGCCACTGAAGTCAAGTGCCTCGTCAATAGCTTCTCCAACCATGACATGCATCATCTTACTCGAGTGCCAAACGAAGGCAAGCCGCAATCCCTCCTAACCCCACCTTCTACATCCGTCTTTCTGCCCTCCCTTCCTCCCCTTCTACCCCTAATGTCGCCTGATTCTAGCTTCGGCCTCATCCGGTTTCTGTAGCTCCCGGTGTTTCTCTCTCTCCCACTATCTCTCACTATATATCGATGTCTTCTCTCTGGTGTTCACATGAAGAGGCGCTTGATCGACAAGAAACCATGGTAGTGCCATCACAGCCGACAATGTCCCCGACAAGGACGCTGCTGAGGTTGAGGCGGAAGAAGGGTTGCCGTAGGCGGGAGGGAGGGACAACAGAAGCAGCATATGCACATAGGTAGGTAACACGTGATGATTCTTATTCTTATCGTCTTATGCTTACCCCGCCATGTCATATCAATCATCCTGCGGCCTCCTTCTTTCTTGGGATACTTCTGATTCTTGGTTTTTTTCAATTAGGGAATCCTGAGTGCTAGAGCCCGTTACTTACTTCTTCACGTCTCCCTATCTCGCTTTCCCCTCACACCAAGAATAGATTGCTTCATTACGTCATCCTTTTATTTGTATTCTCTCTTCTGGCAAAAAGAGAATGCTAGTTCATCATCTGGGGACTGGGGTTTACGGATTATTATGTTCCCTTTGGTGGGTTTCAGTTGATATCATTCATTCACATGCCTCTTTGCTTGCTCTTTATCTACAGGAAATTCTAGCCTTTGGTTCTAGCTTCTTGAAGGATCCTTGAGCTGGTTGTAGCTTCTTAAAGGATCCTTCCATACAAACCGAGTTAGAGATTTGCAAGCTGCAACACACAACAAGAAGCGATGAACAATCACATCAGGAGTCACAAATAAAAATTAATAAGCACAAAAAAGGCCAATAGTCATAGAAAGCATGAGAATAGTCAAAATACTCGAAATACAGATGCATCATCAACATCTCAAGTCTTAGTAAGATAACATCAAAAATCTATCATGCGATCTTTGTCATCACCTTCTTCCTCCATCGCCTACTCCTCATCAATGTTAATTCAATCAATTGCAATCAGATCAAAATTTAGCAACCTCAAAAAATGGATAGAAATTATTGTGCTAGCTGAAATGCTAAATCTACACTTATAATTCAACTATATGATACAATGAAAGTAACACACTGGCTTTGAGGCCTCAAGATACATCTAACATACACCAATTCATTCAACCCGTGGTGCTCCAATGTATTCACCTCTTTTGGAGTGGAGATGATAAAAATCACTCTAGTTTCTCTTATAATCACATGGATGTAAGTTTGGTTCAAGAAAAAAACCACAATCTTCTTAATATTAGGAGCCTCATCCCAAAACATTTTCCACCATTCACCTACACAAAGTCAATGCGAGGTGCAATTTCAGTTAGAAACTACAATTTTGACTAATGAGATTATGGAAACTATCAATTATTAGAGAAATACCTGCCAATTTCTCATTAATGAAGAAAGAGCTGATCTTCTTCAAAACTTGCCTTCTTAGTTTCTAAACTTCTCCAATACTTTTGTACTTTTTGTAACATTGAGAAACTTCCAAACATATTCTCTCAATAACATCATACAAACCAATATCAATCTCAAATTGGGTAGAGAAAGTAGCAATATGCAAATCTATGTGCAATTGTTTGACCCATCTTTATTTCAATAGGGAGAGTATGATTTTTTCTTATCTTCAAATAACTTTCTTACTTCCTCCTTGCCTATATCCATAAATATGTATGTATATAGATACATATAACCGTTAATGTTTTTATAAAGGGGTATAGATACCCGTGATAACTATTGAATGTGAAAATAAAGCTTAAGATAAAATGAAATGAAAATATTAGGGGTGCCAAGGTAGATATTCATTCATGGCACTTGAATGCCTTGTCCTCTTAGCCCCTATTTTTCAGAGATAAATCTATCACTCTGATCGACATATTGATCTTTTCCCTCTCTAAAAGGTCATTATCAGGTACCAACATGCTCCAATAAAAACAGATGTGAGGGATGGAACTTAAACTATGTGAGTGCTAGGAGGTTATCAAATTGACAAATGGGAAAGCAACAAACTACCTTCCCATGATTATTGTGCACTCATCATGTTCTTCACCTTTAAAAATGTAATAACCACCAAAAAATCACAACTCAACATCATTTATCCCTAAGATTTTCATTGTCACTGACCTAAGCCTTCCTTTTCTTCAATTCCATCTAATCTAATTCCTAATGTGGTGGAATCTTTACCATGTAAGATTCCAAGGTAGTTGAATATGCCTGGGAATTAACCAGTCTCCAATTGAAAGGTAGTCTTTTTTAACCTTTACGATCACAAATTTTCACTTAGAATAGTAATAATGAGTTTTCTTATGTAGTTTGAGGGTTCAAATATCATTCGAAAATGTTAACCAAGATGCCTTCCCTCAAATTTCAGTTTGCAAACTACCTTCTCCACCATTAGATGTAGTTACCTATCTCACTTATCTTGTTTTTTGCTTAAACACAATTTTTTTCCTTTATAAAAAAAATAAAGAAACCATGTGGTGACTCCCCTTATCCATTTCTTCCCTTGCCCTTTATCTTTTGCTTTACACTAATAGGAACATATCATGAGATCTTGCCATCAATTTTTGGGTAAAACAACCACAATCAAATATAATAAGAGGAAATACTAATGCACAATATACATTTTTGTCTACTAGGAACCATCACCATGCAGGACCACTTTTGACCCATTCTAACAAGGTAAATCTAGGTTGCCCGATAAGTCCATGAGAAACACATGACCATTTTAATTGCACAATGGCTGACTACATTATGCGTGAAATTTTGTTATGAGGAGTGCCTTTTCAGGAGTCGACCCTGTGTTCCTTTTATAGGGAGTTACTGAGCCGCATAACCTGAGGCGCTCCTCGTCGATATCTATAATAATATATTATATATACATATTATAAAAAGTGGACTCATATGAGAGATTACAACCCTAGGTCTTATTTGTTGGGTCTCTCAACCTATTATTAGTGGGTGTCACTTTTTCTTTCTAAGTCTGTAATATTCCAGTTATATTGCGACATTTGATTCCTAATGCCTTTGATACCATGGATTATCACACCATTTGTTTTTTATTTTACTGAGTTTTTGCAATGAATTTATATTTTTTTGAAGACATTTCATTTTTGTTAGGGAATTAGTTGCATTTTACAAGATCATATCTATTAACATCCCTCTCACATATCATATAATTCCTAAATAATAAAATTGGTAAAAAGATACTCCTGGCTTATATGGTCAAATTAACTTGGAAGTGATTTTTTTGGTCACTTATACAAAATGAGTATGTTATCCTTATAGGGTGTGACTATCTTTGAACCCCTTTTACATAGTATAAGAGCCTAAACAATCAGTGTAAGCCTTACTAGGATGTAGTTCAATAATGTTTTATGCATGGTTTATGGATCATTTTTGGGTTTAACCATATAATATATGTATATCTAAGTGTATAAAAATAAGTATACTTATGAGGGGAAAGAATATAGAACACATGTATTTATTGAGTTCGATTGCATATCTAATCTTATAATATGCATGGTTAAACTAACCTGAAATTATAGTTCAAAATTTACTATTCAGAAATGATCCTTAATGTTCTTGTTCTAGCTTCTTAAAGGATCCTTGAAGAGTTTTCATTTTTATTAGTGCATTAGTTGCATTTTACAGGATTATAATTTCTATTGATGTCCCTCTCACATATCATATAATTCCTAAATAATGAAATTGGAAAAAAGATACTTCTGGCTTACATGATAAAATTTAGTTAGAAGTAATTTTTTAGTCACACATACAAAATGAATATGTTATCCTTATAGGGTGTGACTATCTTTGAACCCCTTTTACATAGTATAAGAACCTTAACAGTCATAGTAAGCCTTACTAGGATGTAGTTCGATAATGTTTTATTTATACATGGTTTACAGATCATTTTTGGGTTTAACCATGTAATATGTGTATAACTAAGTGTATACAAATAAATATACTTATGAGGGGATATGAATATAGAACACATGTATATATTAAGGTCAATTCAATATCTAATCTCATACTGTGCATGATTAGAATAACCTAAAGTTATAGTTCAAACTAATTGGAAATGATCCTTAATGTTGATGTTCTTTTTATAGTATGATAGTGTTATTTTAGAGGTAATGTATGAATTTTACACTTAGCTTTTCCTTTTTTCTCTTTTTTTGTATTTTCTCCTTCTAACTCATCTTGTAGACCAACCCTTCCCGACTCACCATGTCTTGTGTTGTAGTTGACATAGGTGATGGTGACCTTGGGGTATGAATTGTTGTGCCCAGTGATCACTATCTAGAGAAGGTTATTGTGGGCCTTGAGCTAGTAGTCGATGTAAATTAGCTATTGATATTGTATCAATTGGAAGATCACACGATGAGAACTATAATGGGATAGGGGGCTCATTGCAATCTGAGAATGTGGAGCCTCATACTAGACATCTCCATTAATGGCAAACAAGGAATATAATTTGTCGTCCTTGTCATATTTGTAGAGTAGTTTCATAAATTGTTTAACTAGGTATAAATTGTTGACTTTTGCAACTAGGAGAACTCTTCAGTGTGGATACGATGAAGAGGGAAAGAACATATAGGTGGTGATGTCTAAATCCTCGTCTGGAGATTGGATTCTTCTCCACACGTTTGTAGATTATTGAGACCATCTCTATCTTGTTGTGATTGTATAAACTGAAGCATATTTTTCTATGATCACTCACATTGAAAAACAAAATTCATGCTTTTCTATCATAGTAGTATGATTTTATGAAGGCATTGATGGTTCCACAACCTCTTGCTCTTGACCACAATAATGATTACCTTCCCTCACTTGGAAGAACTGTAGAGACACATCGACGTGTGCATTAGTTTCGTAGGGGGACCTGGAGTATGTAAGAAGGTTGTATCTAAGTAATGATAAATGATTACCAACTATCCAAAGACAAGATTCCACTCTGCTACAAGATATCTTTTTCCAGAGCACCTGTATGTGATATACAAATCCTAAGTAGTTGCATCCTGTGATCATGTTGTTGGTTGTACAATACCTGTCTAGGTGGTGGCATGAGAAGTAGACCCAGTGATCCATGATACTCCTTTGTCACACAGTTCACATATCTGTATAACCTATATGATGGAGCGATTACCTCCAGTACTGAAGTTAGAGTTGGAGTAGTGGATGAGCATAGCTTCATTCTGGCTTTCTAGTAGACATGCCTCCCTAGTTGAGTACCATCTATGGTGTAGTGTGCCTCCTTCACAAAGAAACCTTTTGCTTCACAACACCGCACATCTACCGGAAAGCAACACACTCCACTTCCTTATGGCACTGTTCGATCACCTTCTAGAAATAGCACACCATCACTCGACATTCATCTTTTTGCTAGGGCTTCCAAAATATGAGCAAACAGGGTGAATGCTCGAGCTATAGAAAAGCAGCTTGATTTTAACGCCTTATGTTAAATCAATGGCATTGTACACACATCTTGATTTTGACGCGTTATGTAGATCCACTAACATTGCATACTCTAGGACCGGAGGGGCCGTATGGCCTCATTTTATATGAAGAGCAACCTTGTTTGCTCATTTGTCACATGCGAGAAGGTAATCAAAATCTTGAATGATAAGCATGTCACAATCAAAGTTAAAAAAGTGACTGACAACCTCATTAAAGAAGGCTGAGATGCATGATTTCTGGTGTCCAAGAGGATTACAATGATGAATTCAAGAAGCATGACACCTAGAAGATGCTCATCATTGAGCAAAAATTCCATACAAATCTAGCAACACATTATAAATTCAAAACTCAACATCGAGTGAGTTTCACAATTGAAGTGAACATTTTCTATCATAGTGGGGGAATTGAGTGGCGCAACTCCATCAGAGGCTTCGTGGATGTACCCTGAGACAACTATAAATGATCGAAGTTACTCTAGATGGCTTCGATGATGTCTACCTTGCTGCCGGGGTCGAGACAGAGCCCACCAGTTGGTAGTTACCTGACTCACTGGAACACGATCAATAAATGTCGCTTCTGACTTCCTCAGGATCATGCAAAGGTACATGGGCGGATTTTTGAAGGTCCAAAGGCTTGTAGATGAGAGGAATAGGGAAGGAAAAGAGAAATAGGGGTAAAATAGGCGAACATGGAGATCGGTGCGGACAGATCACAAAAACTTGAAGCCCTAGTATATATTTATATCCAGTGCTTTTAGGATGATATATGGAAGACTAAGGAAGGGAAAATAGAGGGAAAGATGAAAGAGAGAGAGAAAGAGTCAGGGAAATGAGAGGCAGTGTGTGCATGTTTCCAAAGAAAGACGGAATGTAGGAGACACTGGACGAGCCATCTGGTTAGAATTTAAGGGCCCATATGAGACCCGAAGCCAACATGTGTGAGATAGCCAGATCATTAGGGCACTAGGTAAAATAGACCACATGACATATAAAACCACAAAAGAATCGAGAAATAAACCCGCATGACAATATAATTGACAAACTTTACAAAATTGGTAGTATTAACCCATTTAAATAACATTTTAGGGTCATTTTATCATTTTTTTATTGTTTGAGAGCTTAAATAAAACTCAAATAGTACCAAATTTGACACATACTAAATGAGACCCAACAAGTAAGATTTTGAACTTAGATTTGGGTTTTGAAGCTCCCTTTTATGATTTCGAATAAAATTAGGGTTTAGACTCTTTACTTTTATATATATTATAATATTACATCATTTTCATCCATATTTGGTCAACTCTAAGGATCCTATATCACTAGCCTTTTAATCATGAAATAGGGTAAGATCCTAGATTTTAGTTCGTTACAGATACTCAACTTCATCAGTGACTACAACATTACCCTACCTTGACTTTGATGATTGGGGACAACATTACCAGATGCCATGCCAACCTACATGCATCCTCTCGCAAGATCACAACAACCACCATTTCCATATCACCAGACACCATTATATTTTGAGCCAGACTTGTCGTTCCATCATCAATATGGTGGCAATTACATGGACTTCTAGCATCCCCTTATGTCGGAAGTTTAGGATTGTTCAAGGATGAGAAAAACCCTAAGATTGGGGTGGTAGATTATGCCTTCCTATCCATTTTGTTTGCTTTTGCATGCATGCACTATCATTTTCACATTTTTTTTGTGGAAGTGTTTTTTTTCTTTTCTTTTTCATTACCATGCCATGTATTGACCCCCAATGCTTACTACTGTCTAGAGTAGGCTTTACTACTTAGTATGAACTCTGCATATTTTGTAGCTCAATGATTATGATTTATTATGATTTGATCTCTGAGGCAATGTTTTAAAAAGAGATATGCATTATGTGTGCGGAGAGGTCACCATATAGAGTATATGCGTTATATGAGAGCTTAAGAAGAAGTATATATAGTTTTGATTTTTTTAATAGTTTCATTATTATATATAAAATAAATCATGCAATTGCATATTTAGTTTGTATAATTACATATTTAGACCCTAAAATTTGAGATACATTCATATATAATATTCAATGAAAAGTAAAGCACCATTTAGAATGCATTCTATAATCATTTAAGCATAAACTCCAATGAAGCGCACACAAAATGGTTTAACTTAAGTACATAACAATAAAGATGAACCAGATCATAAAAAAAGATGGCAACATGTCCTAGAGGTCCATAACAACAAACATTATATAAGCATGTGACTCATGTAGAAAGAATACAATAAATAAGTAAAATAAGAGAATGTTATCAATAAAAATATAATCTAGTTTAGGATGAGATAACAAATGTCCATCTAAAAATCGCCGACTAATCGGCCTTATAAGCGGCTAAGTATATGCAGGCCGCTTATGCGGCATGTGCGACCTTGTTTATAAAAAAACTAGTCTGAGGAATTTCATCTATCTTTCATGATTATTATTTGGTTGTCCCACGATTTTGGTTCTTTCTTATTTCTCAAACTCGATTCATTTGATCGTGATCGTTCATGACCTTCATGGTTATGTTTGGTAAGTGATTCTATAGTTTGCGTTCTTTATCTGTTAGGGTTTAGAGTCACTTGTTAGCTTGTCTTAACTCTACATGATTTTGTGTGGTTGTTTGAACCGATGTTTAATTTATCTCCAATTGACTTCGTTGTGCATTCGTCTAAAATCTTAAGGATTCTCAAACCACAATTGATCTCACCTTTTAATCCGGACTGCAGATGATACATTTTGAATTGAAATCGAGTTGGATAGCACCTTTTGAAGGCATATCTTCGTCCCACATTATATTCTAATGTGCAAACAAGATTCATTTTCTCTTAGTTTTAAAACATTTTTAAAAGAACCTTGAAAATGAATAAAACTGATGCCAATGAAATAGAATGCAACTCATAAAAGCCTGAGCATGAATAAAAGAACGCATGATTTTTTTTTCATTTTTAGGAGAGGTTGCTGGTGCCTGACTGGTATATGACTGCACTAGTGGCAAAGGTATGTTGTGCCCCACAATGCTGCTTGAAAATTCATTGGAGAATCTTTTAAAACCTCTAGAAGACTGGTGAAATCCTCCCACGAGCAGGGTGGTTTGAGTGCGGTATGAAGAGATTGATTTGTTGCTTTAGGCCAACTGGGGCAGACTGTAGGCAATGTTGCTTGCTACATGGACCACCTATAGGCTGTAGCAGATCGAAGATTCCAAAAGTCAACAGTCCTTTTGTTTTGTTTTATATATATAGATTATGTGAAAGAATTAAATCTAAACTCATTATGAAAGCATGAGTAAGCTTTATTTTTTGGAAAATTTTGGGTGATGCTCGATGGGTATATGATTGTGACATTGACACGTGTATATTTTGTGCCTGATAGTATCACCCAAAAACTCATTAGAGCTTTTTAGGTACCCCTATGAGACTGATGGAATTTTATCAGGAACAGGGTTGGTTCAGGCATGCTATGAGGAGGTTGACTCACTACTTTTGGCCAATTGGCTCAAACTGCTCGGACTTTTGCTCGCATGTAGCTAATCGAGGATTCCTAAGGTCATAAGAGTATTTTCTATTTATTTATTTTAGGTTTTGAATATGTGGTAGTTGCAAAATTCCTGATAAGGTTTGTCTAAATTCTAGAGGATGATTACTCGCTCACTTCTCACGATTCTTTTTGGTGATCTGTGCATGGTTCTTATCTTGAAAAGTGTTCTTTTGGTTTGCAATGATCTTAGATGTTGTATGATATTTCATTGGCAAGTTTCAATATGCGTAGTTGATATTTGTTGTGGAGAAAATTGTTACGGGTGATTTGCAGCCTAATATTGACTTTTCAAACCTTTTTTGCCAGAGTATTTTTCATTATTCTTTGTTTCTCTTTGAGTCTAGTCTTGCTTAGGAAAAACAATGATAGTTGATAACACCTAATTTTGATATGATTTCTAAATATTTTCCTCAGATGTCTCAAAATGATTAAAAGTGCTTAACCAACACATTTTCCAAAGATAGTTCACATGGAAGAAGTAGGCATCATGCTTGTCTATTACAATTTATGACTCAATGAAAGCATTGATGATTTTGTAACCTTGCACTTGATTGCTAAAATTCTCACCTTCCCTAGGGTGGTGGATCATGTTAGAGCGTCTATTTATTTAATTTGTTTTATTCTATTTACTTAAGTTGTTTTAGTCTATTTGTAATATGGCTCTAGTTGTGTCATGGCCCATTAGGGTTTATCTTGTGTCTGTATGCTTCCCCCTTATCATATATATAGGAAAGGGGGGCTCCCTCCTATCAATAAGAAAAACCACTCCACACGGAAGGGGAATTCCCCATCATCAAACCAGACTACACGGAAGGGGAGGCACCTCCACTTGTGCTCCTTTGCAAGGGACTACAAGTTGGAAACAATTGTACCATGACATATGGGAGCATCACCTTCTTAAAGATAATGTCGTATCTCTATTGCAAAATATGCGTTTCTAGAGCACATCATGCGTGCGTTTTACGCATCTGAGGTAGTTAAATCCTGAGGTTTGGTGTTGATTGAAAAGGTAACTAACTCTATAAGGAAGTCACATGAGAATTTGAGTGAATGCTCCATGATGCTCCTCTGGCACACATTGTGTATCTCTATTACACATTTGATAGAGAAGAATATTGAATTTCGACTTGGAGTAAGTGGATGATTTGGTCTAAGATGATGTCTGGTTCAAGTGTAGGTATCATGAATCAACATAGGAGGTCTAGAAGGTTAGACGGGACTATGAGGAGGAAGAGAAAGAGGAAAGAAGAGGGATAAGAGAGAAAAGAAAATAAAAATCAAGAATAATATTAGGATGACACATGTAATTTTTTGAATTATCACGCTATAGTTAACAAAAACAATTAAAATCATTTTGAAATTGTTATTTCAAAAATCTTTTACGAGATTTATAATCACGTATAATTTGTGATTATGAATGTTATGAAAATGCCACATTATGAATGAGAGACTAAAAATAAAATGTACATAAGCCAAGGCTTACCAAGTTACCTTGCTATGACTCTCAACACCTTATTGTAACAAGTTTGGTTCTTCTCATGTAATTGTTATGCTTAGTATCTTACTCATGTCATATTTGTTAAGGTACATGCGTTGGAGGTAGACTCAATAGAGTGCTATTAGTTTTATATAGCCCCTAACTCGACCTTGTTGTTCCCAAGCATGAATAAAGCTCCATGCTCACTTTAGCCTAGGTGTCATGGTGCCTAAAGGAAGTGATCCTTAACTAGAGACATACCAATTCACATATCATAGGAACCCTAAATACTCATACCTCACAATTAGCATGAATGAAATGTATTTTATAATTGATTTATTCATTGTATAGGGCTTACTTTTGGGATTGACAAAAAACCTATGTATATTTGTATAACTATGAATAGGCATTTGACATGTGTATTTGGGAAAATTTCTCTTGATGACTAAAAGATATAATTAATCAGAGAAAACACACTTAAATTAGAAAATTAAAGAGCCGTGATGGTTTAACAATTATGGTTCATGTAATACTTGTCAAGACACGCGACTTGGGGCCGAGGCTTTTTATGCTAGTAAGCATTGACGTACACCATTCCTGATTTGCTAGTTTATGCCTTTGTTTGGCGTAAACAAGGTCACCATAGTTATATTAGAGCTGGTCATGTTTATCATAGGAATCCTAAGTTGTTTCTGATGTCTTATTTTTGCATTTGTATGTTTATTTTGACATTGTAATTTAAACTTTGCATTTAGTGGAAGCATGTTTTATTTCACCTGATTACAAGTCTATGGTGTAGTCAATGCCTAGAAATCGAATCTTTATAATGTGGCATATGCTTTATTTCTTAGAATATATTTATCATTTTCACAACAATGCTTATCTCCTAGTGTGGTTTGTCATGTCCTTAAATTGTGTGTTAATGAAAGTCACAATGCATATTCGATGAAAATATCATTCGACCAACTACAATTTTTGTTATATTACAATTCATATCAGAACATGAGTGATAGCAAATTCTTAATAGACATAAAATTTTAAACATGATTTATCTATTGTGGTTCCATTATTTATGACAAGCATTAATCTTCCACGTAATCATCACAAATCAGCCAATCTCAAGTATTTCAATACAAGAACCTAGTGATGAACCCACTTAGGACAATTTATCTCTAGTCACAACTTGACCCTAATTCTATCAACTGAAAATTAATCAAACAAAATTTTTATTATCAATAAAACTTACAAAAAGAGGCATGAAACAACCCACTTGGTATGCCAATCTAGCTTAAAAATCTGATCTGGTCGTGATAGCTGGGTGCCTTGTCATTAAAAAAGAGGGCCAATGACGCCCCAACCAGCTCCCCACGCAGGCGTAAGTCTTAGTGAGCAGCTGAAACTGGTAAAAAATGCTATAATTGTACTATATAGAAGAGGGGAAGATAGTTGTACTTAGATAAGGAGTACCTAGGATGGAAAATCACTAAGCCTACTGTGTTGAGATGTAACTTAGAAAATGGAGGATTTTGCAGGATGTCTGGGTAAATTGGTTGTTTGTTGAAAATAATGGAACCACACTAGATAAATTTTGTTTAAATTTTTGTGTCTAATAGGAAATTTCTATGACTCGTGTAGATGTCACATTAACACCATCAAAATTTTAGTTTGTTGGTATGATATTTTCATCGAAAATACAATGAATTTTTTTAACACTCAATTTTGATGACTTTCACTAACACTCAATTTCAAGACATGAAAAACAAACTTGGAGATAAGCATTGGTGTGAATATGATAAATAAAGAAACAAAGCATATGCCACGTAAGACGGTGATAATCCAAAAAAATAATTAATTTCTAGGCATTGGCTACAACAAAAGATTTGTATTGTATTAAGCAGAAATTAAACATGCTTATACTAAACACAAAGTTTGACCTACAATGACAAAATAAAAATGCAAATGCAAAAACCAAACAATAGAAAGAACTTAAAATAGTCTAGTTTCTATCCCTCCCATAAAAATTAATTTGTGTTTGAGCATGCAATGAAATTGCCAAAGCAATACAACGGTCCCTCACTATAGAATGGGTCAAAAGAACTATGGCTTAACGTCATCTCCACGAGGAATTCAATGCATATCAAACCTTAATCTATTCAATTACTTTATGATTTAAAGATCAAAAGGATGGTTTTGATTTAGTTCTAAGTTAAACTAAATAACTATTAAATCACTTATAACTTGCATTTGACAGATAGAAACACTTGTTGCCATAGCACATACAAGTCACATGATAGACTTATCAATTATTCAAATTATTCATCTTTGTCTTATCTCCAGAAAAAAATAATTAAAGTCTCTAAAACTTTTAAATTACCAAAGAAGCACAATAATCACCCATAACAAGTCAAAAGTAGTTGAGCTTAAGGTCATCTTTAGAAGGAATCAATGCATATCAAAATTTACACTATTGATTACTTAATGATAGAAAAGTTTACTAAAGTATTTAATGGAGATCCTAATGAATAAAATCTAAGACGAACTATCTAGATCTAAACTAATCTAAAAACAACTAATCAAAAGGAATAAATATTCATCAAAAGATTTCATTCATCAAGTCTTCTTTTGACGAAAGCCTTGCAAAGACTATATACATGTGTTTAAACCCAACTCACTACACAACTAGCCAATGTGGAACTAAACCACATGCTTTACAAAACAAACAGGAAAAATATCAAATAACCCCTAAAATACAAGGAAACAAATTAACATTATAAAACTACTAAAAAGACCATTTAAAAGGATTCACTCGTCCTACATCAGTATTATTATTAGATCACTTTCAACTCACATTTAGGAGACAAAACCACTTGGTGCCATAGCACATTCAACTTATATGGTAAACTAATCAGTTATGCGAAATCATTCCTCTTTGTCCTATACCAAAAAAAAAAGAATTAAATTCTCAGAAATTTTGATCTCAAATTTATCAAGAGTTTCCCTAAACCTCTTCAAGGAACTACAAATTACATCAAATTAAAGCAGGGACATAAATTGTGACTAACTTCTATTCATTTAGATACAATCCTCTAAACCAGTATATTCTAAAATTTGAATTAACAGAAATATATATTTGTGGCCAAGATTTTCATAAGCAAACAAAAACAATTTAGAGAGACAAAGAAGAAAATTACTATTAGAAGTTGTTCATCACGTGAGGTGTAGATACCATTTAGGCACCAAGTACAATGAGAATTATGTTAGATTCACACATAGACATGCAAATCATGCTCACAATGAAACACATGACGAAAAGGAGAATAAACAAAAGAAGAAAGAGAAAAAAGCAAAATACTATACTTGTAAAGAGAGATTCTCTACAACGAAGATGCCAGGGGCAAGTCTCCTCTACTAGGAGAAGGTAGATTCTCCTCTTTTTCTTCCTTCTAGCCCTTGGGGTGTAGAATTTACTCTATGTTCATTTATGGCTCTTCTTCTAAAATTAGAAGTTGAAAATCAAAATATCTCCCCCAATAACCATTCTCCATGAATTTATATTTCTACAGTCAGGTAGACACGACGTCTCCTTGAGTGACACACTATGTTGCTTGAGTGGTATGCTATATTTGTCAAGTGTAACCGCCTGACATGATGCATTGTGTACACAAGTGCATTGAGCAATTACTGGTGAATGAGCACAATGTGGTTTTGAACGGGCACGCCTTGCCTTTTCAACGTTGACTTGGCCAATTTGTGTTGTGACATGACTAGGGATAATTTAGTGTAGATCCTTTGTGATATGACATGATGTGTCTTTGACTGGATATACATTGTCTCTTGTTGTTAAGGAACTTGCTTGCTTTTGGATGATGGCACAACATGCCTAAGATATGACATGCCGTGTTTGCCAGGAAACCATCTAAATTTGTCATTCTAAAAACCTACATAAAAATGTATCCAATTACTTTAGACGACAAATTAAGAGATAAAATGACTAAAATGCATTTACAAGTACTATATTTAGCCAAAACCAAGAACTTGAAGTGATAAAAAAGTAGTAAGCATCGGCATAAAGGCTAATGGATGGCCTTAGGGTATGGATTTTGTTCCCAATGGTCATTTTCTAGAGAAGTTTATTCATGCCTGAAGCTAATAGTTGGTGTAAACCAACAATTAATGTTCTTAGACAGAGGATCCCACCATGAGTACTATAATGAGATGGGGGGGTATTTGCAATCTCAGAATGCGGAGCCTCGTACCGGACCTCTCCATTAGTGGAAAATAAGAAATGTTAGGTTTTGTTTCCCTTGGCGTATCTGTAGAGTAGTTTGATGAAGTGACTAGCTAGGTACAACTCGATGTTGACTTTTGCAACTAGGAGGCTTCTGTGTGGCTCTGACGACGAGGGTAAGAACATATGGGGATGGTGTCCAACTCCTTGTCTAGATATTGGATTCTTTCCCACACACTTGCGGCTTGTGGAAACCATCTCTATAATGTTGTGAATGTAGAAACCAAAGCACATTTTTATATGTTCATTCACATTGAAAAACAAAACCACATGCTTTTCTATTGTAGTAGTATAACTTGACATAGGCATTGATGGTTCCACAACCTCTATACTTGAAAACAACATTGTCACCTTCCCCATCTTGGCAGAACTATAGAGGTACCTTAACATGTGCATCGGGCACGAGTTTGTGAGAAGGTTGTATCATAAATATATGATACAAGACTACCAACTATGCAAAGACAAGCTCCGGAGCAAATGAAATAGGTGTGATACAAACCATAAATAGTTGCATCATGTGACTGTGTTGTTGGTTCAATGATACTTCTCTAGGCGTTGGAGAAGACCCCACGATCCATGGTGCTTCATTGACACAATTCACATATCTCTACAACCCGTATGATGGAGCGCAAACCTCTGGTACTAAAGTCAGTGATGGAGAAGTAGTGGGTGAGCGTCACTTCATTTTGGCATTCTAGGAGACACGCTCTAACGAACCCCTCTTGTCATAGTCCCCATTCAGCCGGTGCCTGCTGACGTATGAGACGTCATTGCCTCGGAGATTTCTTGGGGCCTCGGTGGGGCGATGCCTACCCAGGCTCTCAGCCTCAGAGTGTTGATGTATACTCCAACTACTCGTCTTTTGAGTTGGTGCATAGTAGCCCTGATAGTGATGGATATGCAAGTGAGGTAGATGATGATGATGACTTGGTTGGTTCTTTAACTGGCTTCGGCGGTAGGAACGGTGGAGGCTGGTTTTGATGAGAACCTTCTTAGGGGTCTTTGTATTTTTTTAAGGTTTGAATAGATGATTAGTTGTGTTGTTTGGGTGTGGCTTACCTTGGAGGGGCTTCCATGGTAAGTGGTCTTTTTGTTCTTTCATGTGTGTTGGTCGAGGGTGATCTTTTGTGGATGACATCACTTTGCTTACTTTAGGGGCAAGATGAATGTGATTGACCTTAGTTAAAATAAAAAAAAAGTAGGTAACTCATATTTCTATGATTAATAACATAAATAGAAAAAATAGTCAATAAGTCCATAATTTAGATTGGGTAAATAATGTATAAATCTTTTAGGAACCTGAAATCGAACCACTGTTATCTAATTCTGGCTTTCTCTAGAGCTTTGTTCTTTGCCATTTATCGAATCATCCACACCTTCGAATCTAGATCCCAAGTTTAACCTAAAACCCCAACAAACAACGGGTCAACATATTGCTATGTTTTGTATGTGGGTGAAACTATAATAATGCATATAGTGGTAACCACATACATGACAGTAAATGAGCAAAATATCTTGCAAAGTTGAACTATACAAATATTTTTATATTTTCAACCCACAATCAGTTATCTCGAGCAACCTTTACTGCTTAATATGAACTCTACATAAGTTGTATCTCAACTATTAGGAATCATTATGATTTTATCTATGAGGAATTCCACCTATCTTTCATGATTATTATATGGTTGCCAAATATTTTGGTTCTTGCTTAATATCTTGCAAAGTTGAACTATACAAATATTTTTATATTTTCAACCCACAATCAGTTATCTCGAGCAACCTTTACTACTTAATATGAAATCTGCATAAGTTGTAGCTCGACTGTTAGGAATCATTATGATTTGATCTATGAGGAATTCCACCTATCTTTCATGATTATTATTTGGTTGCCCAATATTTTGGTTCTTTCTTATTTCTCAGACTCGAGTCAATTCATAGTCGTCCTTCTTTAGCTTAATGGTTCTATTTTGCAAGTGATTTTACTATTTGCGTTCTTCATCTCTTAGGGTTTAGAGTTACTTGTCATTCCGTTTCTGATTATGGACAACTCGCCAAGGACTTGTGTAGTTGTTTGAGCCGATGTTTGACAAACTCAAATCGACCTTTTCATGCATTCGTCTAAACTTAAGGAATTTGGACCATAGTTGATCTCACCTTTTAATTAGGCTTGCGGATGATGAGTTTTGAATTGAAATTGAGTTAGATTGTATCTTTTGAAGGACCTAGCTTGGTCCCACATTATTTTCTAATGTGAAAAAGAGGTTCTACCGCCCTCAATCTCAAAACATCTAAAAAATATCTAAAGAGCATAAAAACCTTAATGATGTATAAAATCCATGCCAATGAAATAAAATGCAGTGAATAAAGGCTGAGCATGAATGTAAGAATGAGAGATTGTTTTTTCATTTTTAGGAGAGTCTAGACTAGTGGCTGACGGTAATTGACTGCAATAGTGGCACTTGTTTGCTGTTCCTGATAACGTCGCTTGAAAATTGATTAGATATTTTTAGAGCCCATAGGAGACGAGGGAAATCTTCTGAGGAGCAGGGTGGTTTGAGTTTGGTATGACAAGGCTAGAATTATTGCTCGCCAACTAGCCCAGACTATAGAGAACATTGCTCGCTACATGAATCACCTATAGCATATTGGGGATTCCAAAGGTCATCAAAGTTCTTCTATTTTCAACATATATATAAAGTTTAGAATGAATTGAAGGATCAATTGAACTCGTTATGGAAGTATGAGTAAACTTTGTTTTTTAGGAAAGTCTAGGGTGTCCCCGTGGGTATATGACTGCGACAATGAGATGGATATGTTGTTCCCGATAGTATCACCCAAAAACTCATTGGGGTATTTTAGGTACCCCTAGGAGACTGATGGAATCTTACGAGGAGCACGGTTGGTTCGGGTCTAGTACAAGGAGGTTGACTCTCTACTTTAGGCCAACTGGTTCGAACCTCAGGGACCATTCCTCACTACATGGTCCACTTCAACAGATTGGGGATTCCCAAGATCATTAGAGTATTTTCTTTTTAGTTATTGTAGTTCTTAAATAAGTGATAGTTGCAAAATTCCATACTTCTCACGATTCTTTTTGTGACCCATGCACAATTCATATCCTGATAAGTTTCGTTGGTTTGCAACAATATTTCTTAACAATGCTTAGATCATGTGTGATCTTTCACTGTCCATTTCTGTATGTTCCGTTGATGTTTGTTCTGGAGCAAATTGTCACGAGTAACGTGCCATTTTCACGTATTTTTGTTTCTCGTTGAACTGACTCTTGCTTAGGGACAAGAAATGGGTAGTTGACAACACCCATGGAATTGAAAAGCGATTGGAGCGGCTGCTTAAGCGCCCATCACACATGGCCATTGCTTTTTCTAGTTGAGTGGCACTTTAAGCGATTTGTATTAATGTGGCTGCCTTTTCTCGCTTTTACCCGCTTTAGCCTGCTTTTGAGGCTCACATAAGTGGCCCTCTTCAGGCACTTAGGTACATATTTTTATTGGCCATCCTAATCAATAACTAAAATATTTAGAAAGTAGCATACTATGATTCCCAAGATGCCAATATGAGATGAAACCTACCATCAGCAACAATGCCATTCTCAATTGGCTTTCGGTGCCTCTGTGAATTCTGATAGGGAACAACAATTATTTCCTATCGAAAACTTCTTTACTTTTTCTTACCTACAAGAAACTTGGTAATAGTATGATAGTACCCTTTGCAAAGTGTTTATGTGTACAAAGGCATAGATAGGGTCTGCGAGGGCTTTAGCGCACCTCCTCCCCCCCCCCCCCCCCCCAAAAAAAAAACAAGGAAAAAAACTCTCAAATAGGCATAATTTAGAATTAAGCAAAGAAAGTAGTAAAAAACTCTCAAATAGGGCAATCAAAGAAAGTAGTTTGCTGGAGTGGAAGATGGCTTATTTACAAAGGCTAGTGGTGCGGCTTCAACTCCCAATGACAAAATTTTTTTTAAACTCATCCGCCACCCATGTGTAAGAAAAAACTACATTTACAAATACATTGATTTCAGCCCCCACCCAGTGTAATTTTTTGGGACATGTATGCCTAGTTGTATTAATCTATAAAATATTCTAATTTGTTATATTTTATTAAGTCATTGTTGATCGTGATTACTAACCCAAGGGGAGTCGGAGATGGGGTAGATGATCCCTAAAATCAATAGGTTTGATAACCTCTAGATGTACCACCTCTTTCATGTTGGGGTTCAATTTCCTTTGAGGGTCTCTAGAAGGTTTGCATTCTTCTACTATAGGAATTTTATGCATACAAATGGATTGATCTATTCCAGTCAAATCAGCCATCTTGTATCCTAAAGAAAATCTCCTCTTCCAAAGTCACATCATTAGCTTGGCTTCCTATTCATGGGTGAGATCAGAGTTAATGATGACAGGATAAAGCTTTTTCTCATCAAGGAAAGCATACTTAAGAGCTTCAGGTAGGGGTTTCATGTCAGGTGTCTTGGGGGTTTCAGGATTTGCATCCACAATGGAGACCTTTTTAGGTCTTCAAACTCCTCATAATGAATCTCCTCAAAGGTGTCGAGATGATGTCTATATTTCTCCAATTGAGAATCTTCGAATCCACAATCAATGGGGGTTACAAGGGCCTTTTGGAGGGGATCTTCAACCAGCTCCCATTCTTGTCTCAATTATTGCATCTTCTCAATACAATCAAGAATATAAACCTCTTCTTGGAGGCTTGGTTCGTGCATACTTTCAAATACCCTAAACTTTAGGGTTTGTTTGCCTAGGTGCAAGAAAATGGTTCCGTCGTCAACATTAATCAACGCATGAGCGGTGGCCAAAAAGGGATGGCCAAAGATGATCGGGTACCTTAAGTCTTCCTTTATGTCCATGATGACAAAGTCACATGGGACATAAGAATCCTTCCCAACTCTTACAGATATGTCTTCAATGATCCTCATTGGTTTTTTCATGGATGAATCATCTAATTGGATTGTCATGGAGGTGGGGAGCATGTCAACAAAACCTAGCCTCATGCAAAGACTATAGGGCATAATAGAAATACTCATGCCTAAGTATGCAAGACCCTACTTGCATGCATTATCACCTAGGTAGCACCCAATCCCAAAGGAGCCAGTGTCTTTCTTCTTTTAAGGCATCTTACTTTGGATAATATCAGAGGTAGTTCTAGAAATCATGACCATCTCATGCTCATCGGTGTGGTATTTCCTAGTCAAAAGAGATTTCATATATTTGGACCAAGCTGGCATGTCGCCTAAGGCATCAAGAAAGGGAATATCCACATGCAACTTTTTCATGGCCTCCCTAAATTTCACAAAATGGGTGTCAAGCCTAGTTTGCTATAGGTGGGCCTGATAAGGGGGATGAGGTTTGTAAATGAGAATTGTTGGCTCATCAATTTCCATAGGTGGGACAACAGGAGAGGGAATGGAAGGAGTGGGAACAGCGGAGGTAGGTGAGGGTGGGGTTTCAATGGTCACTGTATCATCATCCTCAAAGTCCAAGGAAACAACTTTGGGTTTCTCTGGGGGAGGGGTATGAATCTTCCCTGAATGAGTGGAAACAACCTTTAGTTGTTTGAGATGTTGTGGGTTGTTCTCGGGCTGTCCGACAAAGGTCCCCATAGGGGATTTTTGTTGGGGAAAGAGACGAGCGAAATGAGCGTCGGTCAATTTCTGGTGTGCTATTATGATTTTCTCTAAGGCTGAAATCCTATCTTCTGCCACAAGGGTGGGGGCGTGTCATTGAGGTGGTGGTGGTTGATGAAGGTTTTGATATTGGTGATCTTGGTAGGCTCCACAGTTTTTGGAAGTTTCCCATAAAATTCCCTTGGTTCCCAAAATTCCTTTGGTTGTTATTGTGTGGAAAACTCGGTGGTGGATGATAGTTGGCTTGGGTTGTGGGGGTCTTTGAGGAGGGGGAAGTTGAGATGAGTTTTTATCTCCTGAGGTGTTTCCATATTGAAACCCAAGATGGTTTCTATCTTGGTTTGGATTGTAGTAAGCCTGGCCCAGGATACTATGGATAGAGTTGAGATCCTCTACTTGTTGACTAATATCAAGATGCACATGGGTCTTGTAGAGATATTGACATTGGAGGGTAGCATGATCATACCCTTGGCATATACCACATAGAGATTCTGCAACCCTAACTTGTTGAGGTTGTCTTTCATAGGCATTAAATGATGATTCCAAGCGGTCCTATTTTAAAGCCCCTGTTTGGTTCCAGATGCAATCCAGATTGTGCCCTGTCTTCTAGCACCACATCAGCGTAACTTGGTCTGGATTGGGCAAAATTTGTGTTTGGTTAACAATCCCAATTGACCCCCATTTTGGGATAATGTAATTCCATAATCTAGACCAACCCGGTCCTAATAGAGGCAGGATTTGGAATCCCAGTCTGGGTTAGAGCCCCCGACCCCCCGAACCCCGAATCCCTCGTAACCCTGCTCTTCCAGACAATCCACCCTCTCCCTCTCTCCCCTCTTCTTCATGGCAGTCTCCCCTCTCCCTCTACATGCTACCAGCTCACTATTGGTCCATGAGTTAAAGTGAGTCATGCTATCTCGAGCAACTCACAGATGGAGGTCAGTAGACATCGGGAGGGGCGTACGCATGGTGAGTCAATGTGGGCATCTGCGACTGCTGTCATACTAGGGCGTCTACATACTAGAAAGGGAGGTACCCATGCCCTATCCTTCTGTCCATCGTCTATTGTCACCGTCCACCTGACTCAGCTTGAGTAGTCATCGTCCCATCTTGTTGACACACAGGTGGAACCCTAGCCAGGGCAAGCAGTGTTTGTGTTGCTTCATATTCATTGCGTTGTGCATCAAGCTCCTTTACATCCACCTACGCATCTTGGAGCACTTGTTCTCCAAAGTTAGTGCTCGTCCCTGGTATTCTAAAGGTGGTGGTCATCCCTGGTGTTCTAACGGTGCATCTCATCCCAGCAATTTCACAGCTACTGCTCATTGTCGACCACTTCTAAAAAGGTTGGTAATGTTGAATACTATCTTCATTTTTATACTAAATCCGTCAGTTTATACTGACGCAATAATTTTCCCTATGCTAATCCCTGCTGCTGATCCGTGCTTTTATCTGTGTGGTTCATAACTACTGGTCATCCCTGTGCTAGTCAGTTTGTGATTGTTCTCAATCTCCCTTCTAGGTATTCCATTCCCCCGATTGAACTTTTGTTGAATCCCGTTTGGTGTAGCATAAGCACACATGAAAATGAGTGCCCCTAATGTCGACCATCATCTGTATTGAATTCAAAATTTGATCCACTGACATGTCATATGGCAAAATAGATCAATAATATTTTCTACTATGAAACCAAAATCTGACCTTCATCACTCTTGTTCTCGATTAGTGAGTTATGCCCCTCTACTTCATGACAATCTAACATAGTTTTCAGAACCATGTTACAAGAATAAAGTGACTCACCTTCCAGATAATTGGTTGTATGACTACATGTGTAGATGATTGTTGATCTTTGATGGTGTTGCGGATCAAATCCACAAGTATCTGTTATTCATCCCTATATGTGGATAATAATATGCACTCTTATAATTTAGATATTTTAATAGTATTATCCTATCTCTACCTAATACCATATTTTGCATATTATTCATAGCATCAATGTCAGCATGCATATTAACATGTTTATACATTTTATTGTTTATTTTTTAATATTTGTTAAGTACAAGTGTGCATTATACATATGATTTATATTAAATTTTGATGTAGCCTAAACATGCATGCCCTTCATTTGTATGTTTGTAAAGAAACATTCTTAAGAATATTATTTCTCTCGTATTCACATTCATCTTACATAGATCGTCTCAGATAGATGTATTTTATTTATCCTTATGTATCTATAATTACAATATATATATATATATATATATATATATATATACATACATACATATATGGATATAAGGTTTTTCATTCATGAAAGGAATTGGATTATCATGCTGATTTTTTTGAAATTTTAGATCACTTAACAACTTATAACACACACGCATATAGATACATGATAGCAATAGTATAACAAATATTGAGATAAAATCTAACTTAGGTGAAGTTTTCGTTATAACCATGTCTACATATTCCAATATTCCACTTGATCTATTAAGAATACAGTTTACTAACATTTTAGATCTCATGATTATTAACTTACTAGAAGTATTAGTGTTATGCATATGCATATATAAATTCATCTATGTATATTGTAGTATCTGGTGACCTAATCAACTCTTTTGTTCTTATGTGCCTTTTTAATTATGTTCTCAGAACCATGTTACAAGAATAAAGTGGCTCACCTTCCAGATAATTGGTTGTATGACTACATGTGTAGATGATTGTTGATCTTTGATGGTGTTGTGGATCAAATCCACAAGTATCTGTCATTCATCCCTATATGTCAGTCGAATGTTTGATCATGTTGTGCCCCTAATTTTTGTGAATACCTTTTAAATATTCAACAAAAATTGACCTACTAATGACATCATGATATACTGCAACTATAGATCAGTAATGTTTTGTGCTATGGATTTTTGTTCTTCCATTTTTGTGTTGTTGTGTTTGTACTGAAAAATGTGTCATGGTGTGTGCCTAATGACATCTCAAGTGAAATACCTCATATCATCTACTGAAAAATGCTTCCTTCATCTCGACTGAAATATGAAGAAATGCTTCCTTCATCTCAAGTGAAATACCTAATATCATCTACTGAAAAAATGACATATGAAGCATTTCATATCATCCACTGCAAACTGACATCTGAAAACTACCTCATATGTTTGTCTGGATTGAAATATGAAATGCGTCATAGGTTGTAACTAAGCATACTCAATTTGGTTTGAGACCTAATGGAGATCCATCACATTTATATTTTAAAGAAGTGATTTAAAAAATATCCTGTAATATAAAGTTAAAATTACAACCTTTTATTTTGTGATGCGTACTAAGTGAAAGGGTCAATATTTATGCGGTAGCATAGTTTATCTAGTAACCTGATAAACAACTCAAATCAATATTCATTTTAACTTTTAGGCTAAAGCACATTGTGCAGATAGTTATTATTGGACTGGGTTCCAGTGGTAGGCCACATATATGCGGTAGCATAGTTTAGCTTAAAGATGTTTTATTCCATGCCACCCATTCACTAACCCACCCTCTCCTCTGAATGGTAGGCCACACATAAAGATTTATTCCCTTATTTTATAAATATTTAGGGAACTACATCCTATTAGATGTCATTTTCAATAGAGCAGTATAGCTAGGGAGATCTTGTGATACACTCAGCATATTTAGGACTTCCCATGATATCTCTCTGTGTTGACTTACTTGTTTGTTTAGTGGTCTAATTTTGATGTTTGTTTTCATAATTGGTTGATTGGATAGTAGTTGTTTGCTCTGTGGGTGGAGAGGACTACTTTGCATCTGTTGATTCACGGATGGTTAGAATGATATATTCACATATGTATCTTGTTGTACTATTTGAACCAAATGTAAAGCACTATTTGTTGAGGATGATCTAACTCGTCTGATGTCAATTAGGTCTTAAGGGGAGACCTAACTCCCCTTCTCCAAAACCAAACATCCAATAAAACAATTCAACATCTGTCGTCCCACCCAATGATGTTTGTTGAGTTACTTTTTATTACCAAACCAAGGAAAGAGGATAGATATGTTATATAAGTGATATGGTTTGAGTGAATGCATTCGTAGATCTAATCAGTAGTGTGTTCTAGCAGTTTGGTTGTGTGCTTATTGGTCTGATAAGTTTGTGTATTCCCCCAATTTGTTTTTATGCTAATCAGACCAATATGTATGAAAGTTAGATGTTGTTAATCAGATGCTCACTCTTAGTAGTATGTGTATGGAAGTGTCTTATCAATCAGGGGTCCCACAAAAATATTAGTTTGGGGTGGAAAGGGGTTTTAATGGTCTATTTGTGTGTTTGAGCAGTCTGTATTATGTGTATTAGTTGGTCCTATCTATGTCTAATTACATATTGGATGGATTTGACTGATTGTAAATCAAACTTCTTCCTATGGTTTGTCTATGTCTAATTCAGACTAGTTCATCTTTCACGGGTTCTTTCAATTGAATGATGTGTCTATCAACTGAATTTGGAATCATATGATGTCAATTGTTGTCTGAGCATTGATGTACATGTCTAGTGAATTTTCTCCTGAAACATTTAGTCAATGGAGTGCATATAAAAACCCTTGAGACTAGGTATAAACCTAATCAGAATTTCCTAGAAGTTAGGATATGCACATTTATGTCCTTATGGAAATATGTCCATATCAAATAGAAATGAAACATGGAATTTCAATAATAATAGATAGACATGTAAGAGCATAGAATTTCAATAATATTGTGTCTATTAAATACACTTTGGGCCTCACTCTATTGTCATGATAAGGCCACAAGGCACGATGTACATACTTGATTTTGATCAAGCAAGGTAACAACACTTGAAACATGGGTATCTCAACCCCTCCCCTCCTATGGTTCACTTGAAACATGTTAATTAATTTGACAATAATGATAAGGGCACAGGGCACAATGTACTTACACATCTTGTTTTTTTTGTTTTGGTAAGCAAGCTCCTTTTGTATTACTATTTTTGAAGGTGATATTGTCATCTTTTATATTACTATTTTTGTACCTCTGACTTAACTCCCCTTCTCCAGAACCAAGCATCTCGTAGATGGTGCTTTCATCTACTCTAATACTAAAAAGGATCGAACTTTTCTCTATATTGACTTTCAGACCAATAAGACAGGGTCTTGACGCCTTCACATCTTGTTATTATCTTTGTAGCTTTCTAAATTGAGTATCATCTAACTGAACCATAACCCTTATCTATATATTTTATCCATGTAGATTCAGCAAAAATATATTTTAAACCTTCACTTCAATAATATTTGAATGTACAACTAAAACCATAACCTTCAGTTTAGTCACTGCATTGTTTTCTAATTTAGTTTACTGGACTGTATTGCTACAAATCACCTAAGTTAGCTGGCTTAATAACTGGATTAATAATCAGATCATTATATTGTCATGGGGTGTAACTATTGAATATCATCCAACGCATTTCTTTAAAATAACTATAAACACCCCTCACAGCTGGTATATATTGCAGCTGGTATAAAATAACTATAAAATTTGACAATCATGATAAGGGCACATGGAACAATGTACATACACATCTTCTTATTATCCTTGTAGCTATCTTTTGATCTTAGAGACCATGACCAATCAATAATAAAGGAAATTTTGTTCCGCATAACCTTTCTAAATTGAGTCTCATCTTTAGAGATACCTGATAAAAGAGTCAACTATGTTTTTGCTAGGGTTCATTTGCATTTAGGTCTGATCCTAATATTGTTAATGTAAATGTGTTCTTCAGTATCATTTTGATAGTTACATAGATGTTGATGTATGGATAAATAATTTATTATATAATTATTCTGATATGTTCTTGATGTTATTTTATACAACTATATATTGTTAATGTTGTGTAGGTAGGTGTATTGATGGCAAGTTTCAGCATTGCGGAGGCAGTATGATGTAGGTAGGTGTATTGATGGCAAGTTTACTAGGGACACTTGGAGGGAGACACTTCGTGATTTGCAAATAGGATGGGAAGGTTGGGTTGTTCGTTAGAGTAGGTCAAAACTTGGTGGAAGAACCTAAGGAAGGACGACGCCATATTGAAGATTGTCACCAACAAGAGTGGCGTCGGATGAGATGTGTAACATCCCAAAAATTTCAACTAAAAGAAACCGGACTTAGATTTTGTTCAAAATATGCACAATAAAGAAAAGTTGAGAACCTATGTAATTTTACACAAAACATGATTCATATTATAAGAATATAAAGTATAGTGATGCTTTAAACTTATTTCTTCATATCAAAAGGAGATGATAAGCAATTTAACATCTCGAACTAGACTTAGGATTCTAGTCAAACTTTCGTACAATTTGTAATATAGGAAGAAAAGGGTTTAATATTTATTTAGAATTGTTTTGGAAGAATATAAATGATATTTTAACAGATTGGGGCTGAGAAAGCTAAACCTATTTATATAAGATTCAAACCCTAAGTTGCTCCATTAGTGTTTTCCCAAGGCTTCGTCACTTTCTTTTCCAGCGATGTAGCAGACATTGGTTTGGACTTTGCGGCAGCGGTACAGGACCGGTAAGCTCCTCCAATCATCCAAGAATCCCCGACCGTCATCAATTTTGATCACAGACGCCACCCTATTCCCCAGCGTCAATGGATTTGTACCCACCGTTTCTTCTGCAATTGAAAAGTTAGACAGCGGTAAGCTTCTTGATCATCCGTCTCCTTTTCACAGTATCGTTTGCCATGCGATTTAACCAAGTCACGGGGCCGACAAACTTAGTCCACTTCACAGGAAATAGGGACGGTCGTGCGGCCTTTCTGTGCACTATTTTTTTTTATCGCGGTTTATCTATTCTAGCTTTCCGTATATCATAGTTAAGTCAGTGTCTCCATCGATTTCTAGTTTCTCCTGTCTCTACATTTAGACACGACGAATGGGTGTCATGATTTCCAACTACTCTAGCATTACAGTTCCATCTTTTGTCTTCTTCTGACCCTCATGGACATAATATGTATGTTAAGCAACGAGTTTATTCTCTGTATTAGTTTTCGGAACATCAATGCTAATGAGAATTGGTTCTCGTTTTCTCCATAAAGAAATGCTTTTGTTCTTTGAGGGCAGTGTTCTGTTTCTCCGCAGACACACTATTGTTATCAGTAGTTTTTACTGCCCTCTTATACTGGGAAACAATCGGTTGTTTCAGACATATTCTCGTAACTGATATTGTTACATTTACTTCTTTCTATTCATGATGTTTGAAAACTAGTGTATTTCTCCTTTTGTTGGCCAGTACGAGGAGCAACTTTCATATAACAATGTAACAAGGATCAATGAAATCGGTATCTAGTGATCAATTCGAACGTAATGCTTTATCCTTGGTTCTCGCTGATATTAGTTTTTAGATTGTTTATTAAGGCCAAGCTTTCAGATAACGGGTGCAAGAAAGGTGAATGTCATATGTACTAGTTTTTCATCTTTTGCCCTGACTCATATTGGTTTCATTGAACTGTCACGTGTTTGTGGATATTTTGATATATATATATATATATATATATATATATATATATATATATATATATATATATATATATATATATATATATATATATATATATATATATATATATATCCTAATGTGCAGCCGTAGTGCTTTGCTCGCTGATGCTTAATCGATACATCATGTCACTTGCTTAAAGTTTTATGTAATAGGGAATTACGAGTTAGATCATCACTACATTTTAATATACGTGGATTTTTTTTTCTTTTGTAAATGTCTATAAAAGGGTTTATCTCACATATGATTGGCTAATCATAGATAAATCTTCAAGAATTCCTAGAAAATAACCTAGGGCTCCAATGGGGCCAAGTTTTATATGATTTTGAATCGATTTTTTTTGATATCTAGACAATAGTTTAAGTCTGTAGACATGTCGTGGGTAAAGTATCATATATAATGCAATTAGATTTAGGAACCTGATTAGGATCTTTGGGCTTTATCATAGGTTAATTAAAAAGATAAGATCAGAGATCTTAGGAGCGTTATTCCTACTATATAAGTAAGTGGTCCATGCCCATGAGTACTCATGTTTTAAGTTCAGTATGTTTACATGTCTTCTGATAAGACTTTCATAATTTATATGGTTCAATGTTCTAAGATTTTAATGCAAACAAGGACATTCTCATATCTCTATCATTATGTAAGTTCAGATACCCAAAATCTCAAATAGATACATGTTGCTCAAAATAGTTCTGACCCATGGACAAAGTCCATGAGAAAATTTAAGAATCATGTTCCTACAAGATTTCTTAGAAATGTTTGAAATTAATGAATAAGACTGTAAGATAAGATATGCAAGTAATATAGACATACTTAGTTGGTGATTTGGGATAGCTTTGTATTGAGAATTTAAGTACACATATGTTATCAGGATTTCTCATATTTATAGGCATAACTATGTAGAAACATGCCATTAAGATTTCCTACATATGTATAGATATCACGACTAGATTCCTTAGAATGAATAATATCCAGGAGTCAAGTACAATGTAAGAAAATGAATTTAGAAATGTTAAGACATGGTCCATTTTGCTGTATAAATGTACTTTTGGGACCTGAATGTATTGTAAATTGAGTTATGATGATAATATGAATTATTATGTATTAAGTTATGATTATGTTTGAAGATAAGATTTATAAGATTCATATCTTAATGTTTAAGTCGGAAAAGGTAAGCTCATTTGTAAACATTAAGATTCAGGGTAAGATCATAATTAATAAGATCTTATAAAGGTTAATTCATCTTGTCAAAATTCATGTTTTTATATACTTTATATTTAAGCTACTTTCATAAACTTGACTTAAGATGCTTTGTAGTATTTCTATATTCAATTTAGATTCTTTCTCTTAAGTCTTTGAACTCATTTATCATATATTTATTGTTAAAAAGTAAGTAAGTCATTATATTCAATAAGAGTATCAGAATAAAGTTTATCTAGATAATAAGAATATCAGATCTAGATCCAGACTTAGACTACTCATTGTGTGAGTAGCTAGATATTGAATAAAAATATATGAGAAGGGTTTTAGACCTAAACTCAATTATGTAGTAATTGAGATCCATATTCACATTCAGTAATAGATTCAGTTCAGAATTTAAGAGCAGAGATTCAGATTTAGAATTTAGTACATTTTCAGTACTCAGTTTTAGATAAGTTCAGATTCAGAGTTTAGTAAGATAAGACTTAAGATAATTAATTCAAAACCTTCACATAATACATTATATAATAAGTCCTCACCAGAGAGTCCTAGGACGATTTAGTGGGTGCATTGTGCCAGACACTGTGGGTGTCACAGAGGGCCTGTTATGTCAACAGAGGGTGTGTTGCACCATAGAGGATACTTTAGTGTCAACAGAGGGCACGTCGTGCCAACAGAGGGTGCTTTGCACCATAGAGGACATTTCGGTGTCAACAGAGGAGGACTTATTGTATAATGGTGGCCACAGTCAGATAAAAATCATAAGTAAAAGATACCTTAGTCTAGAATATGCGCTTAATCTCATCCATGAGTATGATGAGAGAGTCAAATAAGGTAAGTATGACCTTGAAACTTTGGTGTAGGTCATGAGACTCATGTACCAGGGTACATGTCTCCATAATAAGATAAGGTCGAAATACAAGAATGCAGATTAAGAAATAAGAGACTTTATGTTTCAGATTTTATTCAGAGCTTGATGTTAGCTTCATGTTTATAATGTCCAATTTCAGTTCAATAGAAATATATATTTTAGAATATTCATGCCACTTACTCTAACGACTATAATTTTCCCAATGCATGGCTGGGGACGCGATGTCCGCAGGTTTTGGAGCAGTTGAGGATTAAACGAACAAGGAAAGGTCAGGAGATTTCCAAGCTTGCCTAGTGGGGTGACATCTACCGAGACGATCCAGAGTTTAGACATCTCTTTTTATGCATAGTCTTGTTACCAGAGTATATTAGATGAGTTGTAGTTTTTCTTTTATCAAGGACTATGTATGAATCAGTTTTACTCAATACAAAGTGTTTCATTTGCTTTTATTGCAATGATTATCATGTTTGTGACACTCCCAGAAAAAAAAAATATCGCTTCCGCTCGTGTGTTATGAAAATCTGGGTGTTACAATATGGTATCAGAGCAATTTGGTAAATGGCCACTTGACAAATATGATTCTCATATTCATCCTAAGGTGAAGATAAGAGAATAGGGTTTAGGGATAGATTCCCAAAGAAAGATACAATGACCTAGAATGACTAAGAGTTTTCACCTTAGAAGAAATAGCGATGTCATAGATAGATGTTTACCTATTCTAGGTCTCAAGTTTCAACCTAACCCTAGCTAATGACGTTGCTCCTCCATTCTCAATGGTTATGGCCAGCCAATTGATAATTGAAGAGGAATGTCATAAGCACTAGACTTTGATGCATCTCTCATTTCTTACTGGTCCATGTGGTATGGGACACATGCATTAGTAGGTTAGTGAGAGAGAGCATGTATGGATCTCACATCTCTGGGTATGTGCCTGATCACCACATATCTAGAAATGTAGGAGGTACCTAGAAGACCTAAGGTTAGACGGTCAACTATACCTAATGTTAGAAATTCATGACATGTTTGAGGTAGATACCTGAAGGATAGTGCCAAGTTTTGGGTAATGAACCCTATTCATGAGTTGAGCAGTAGACCAAGATAAAGATTAATTCTCACATAAATATTTATAAAATACATTACATATAACTTTTCATGCAAAAAATTTTTTTTGAACATAAGTGTACCTTAATATGTTGACTATCAATGAATGAAGAGGTAAGCAGTAGGTGGGTAGTAGCCTAGAAAATTTTTGAGGACAAAATTTATATAAGGTGGGTAGAATTGTAACATTCTAAAAATTTCAACTAAAAGAAACTGTGCTTAGATTTTGTTCAAAATACGCACAATAAAGAAAAGTTGAGAATCTATGTAATTTTACACAAAACATGATTCATATTATAAGAATATAAAGTATAGTGATGCTTTAAAATTATTTCTTCATATCAAAAGGAGATGATAAGCTATTTAACATCTCGAATTAGACTTAAGATTCTAGTCAAACTTGCGTACAGTTTGTAATATAAGAAGAAAAGGGTTTAATATTTATTTAGAATTGTTTTGGAAGAATTTAAATGATATTTTAACAGATTGGGGCTGAGAAAGCTAAACCTATTTATATAAGTTTCAAACCCTAAGTTGCTCCATTAGCGTCTTCCCAAGGCTTCGTCACTTTCTTTTCCAGCGATGTAGCAGACATTGGTTTGGACTTTGCGGCAGCGGTACAGGACCTGTAAGCTCCTCCAATCGTCCAAGAATCCCCGACTGTCATCAATTTTGATCACAGACGCCACCCTATTCCCCAGCGTCAATGGATTCGTACCCACCGTTTCTTCTGCAACTGAAAAGTTAGACAGCGGTAAGCTTCTTGATCATTCGTCTCCTTTTCACAGTATCATTTGCCATGCGATCTAACCAAGTCACGGGGCCGACAAACTTAGTCCACTTCACTGGAAATAGGTACGGTCGTGCGGCCTTTCTGTGCACTATTTTTTTGTCTCGGTTTATCTATTCTAGATTTCCGTATATCATAGTTAAGTCAGTGCCTCCATCGATTTCTAGTCTCTCCTGTCTCTACATTCAGACACGACGAATGGGTGTCATGATTTCCAACTACTCTAGCATTACAGTTCCATCTTTTGTCTTCTTATGACCCTCATGGACATAATATGTATGTTAAGCAACGAGTTTATTCTCTGTATTAGTTTTCGGAACATCAATGCTAATGAGAATTGGTTCTCGTTTTCTCCATAAAGAACTGCTTTTGTTCTTTGCGGGCACAGTGTTCTGTTTCTCTGCAGACACACTGTTGTTATCAGTAGTTTTTACTGCCCTCTTATACTGGGAAACAATCGGTTGTTTCAGACATATTCTCGTAACTGATATTGATACATTTACTTCTTTCTATTCATGATGTTTGAAAACTAGTGTATTTCTCCTTTTGTTGGCCAGTACGAGGAGCAACTTTCATATAACAATGTAACAATGATCAATGAAATCGGAATCTAGTGATCAATTCGAACGTAATGTTTTATCCTTGGTTCTCGCTGATATTAGTTTTTAGATTGTTTATTAAGGCCAAGCTTTCAGATCACGGGTGCAAGAAAGGCGAATGTCTTATGTACTAGTTTTTCATCTTTTGCCCGGACTCATATTGGTTTCATTGAACTGTCACGTGTTTGTGGACATTTTAATATATATATATATATATATATATATATATATATATATATATATATATATATATAGAGAGAGAGAGAGAGAGAGAGAGAGAGAGAGTCAGACTAGAATACACTCAAGTGTATCTAGAGCGGAATACACTCAAGTAGTTTTTCATGATGTAATATTTTTTTTTAAAATCTAATCCGTTGATCTTATTAAACATCTCGTGAACAACTCATACGCAAAATTTGAGCACATTTGGATATGTATAGCTCATGTTATGAAGACCGCAAAAATTATGCATTTCAAATTAGTTTCGCGCGTTGATTTTGTTTCAATTGGATGAGTGACTTACACTCGTCCAAATGGGCTCAAAATTTGTATGTAGCCTAGTTATAGTATGACGGTGAAGATCAACAGTTTACATTTTGCAAAAAATAGTCTTGATATGCAAACATACTTGAGTGTATTCGTGTGATCCGTACACTCGAGTGTATTCTAGTCTGACTCTCTCTCTCTCTCTCTCTATATATATATATATATATATATATATATATATATATATATATATATATATATATATATATATCCTAATGTGAAGCCGTAGTGCTTTTCTTGCTGATGCTTAATCGATACATCATGTCACTTGCTTAAAGTTTTATGTAATAGGGAATAACGAGTTAGATCATCGCTACATTTTAATATAAGTGGATTTCTTTTTTCTTTTGTAAATGTCTTTAAAAAGGTTTATCTCAGATATGATTGGCTAATCATAGATAAATCTTCAAGAATTCCTAGAAAATAACCTAGGGCTCCAATGGGGCCAAGTTTTATATGATTTTGAATTGATTTTTTTCGATATCTAGACAATAGTTTAAGTCTTTAGACATGTCGTGGGTACGTTTTTGCGAAGTATCATATTTAATGCAATTAGATTTAGAAACCTGATTAGGATCTTTGGACTTTATCATAGGTTAATTAAAAAGATAAGATCAGAGATCTTAGGAGCGTTATTCCTACTATATAAGTAAGTGGTCCATGCCCATGAGTACTCATGTTTTAAGTTCAGTATGTTTACATGTCTTCTGATAAGACTTTTATAATTTATATGGTTCAATATTCTAAGATTTTAATGCAAACAAGGATATTCTCATATCTCTATCATTATGTAAGTTCAGATACCCAAAATCTCAAATAGATACATGTTGCTCAAAATAGTTTTGACCCATGGACCAAGTCCATGAGAAAATTAAAGAATCATGTTCCTATAAGATTTCTTAGAAATGTTTGAAATTAATGAATAAGACTGTAAGATAAGATATGCAAGTAATGTAGACATACTTAGTTGGTGATTTGGGATAGCTTTGTATTGAGAATTTAAGTAGACATATGTTATCAGGATTTCTCATATTTATAGGCATAACTATGTAGAAACATGCCATTAAGATTTCCTACATATGTATAGATATCACGACTAGATTCCTTAGAATGAATAATATCCAGGAGTCAAGTACAATGTAAGAAAATGAATTTAGAAATGTTAAGACATGGTCCATTTTGCTGTATAAATGTACTTTTGGGACCTGAATGTATTGTAAATTGAGTTATGATGATAATATGAATTATGATGTATTAAGTTATGATTATGTTTGAAGATAAGATTTATAAGATTCCTATCTTAATGTTTAAGTCAGAAAAGTTAAGCTCATATGTAAACATTAAGATTCAATGTAAGACCATAATTAATAAGATCTTATAAAGGTTAAATCATCTTGTCAGAATTCATGTTTTTATATACTTTATATTTAAGCTACTTTCATAAACTTGACTGAAGATTCTTTGTAGTATTTCTATATTCAATTTCAATTCTTTCTCTTAAGTCTTTGAACTCATTTATCACATATTTATTGTCAAAAAGTAAGTAAGTCATTATATTCAATAAGAGTATCAGAATAAAGTTTATCTAGATAATAAGAATATCAGATCTAGATCCAGACTTAGACTACTCATTGTGTGAGTAGCTAGATATTGAATAAACATATATGAGAAGGGTTTTAGACCTAAACTCAATTATGTAGTAATTGAGATCCATATTCACATTCAGTAATAGATTTAGTTCAGAATTTAAGAGCAGAGATTCCGATTTAGAATTCAGTACATGTTCAGTATTCAGTTTTAGATAAGTTCATATTCAGAGTTTAGTAAGATAAGACTTAAGATAATTAATTCAAAACCTTTATATAATACATTATATAATAAGTCCTCACCAGAGAATCCCAGGACGATTTAGAGGGCGCATTGCGCCAGAGACTGTGGGTGTCACAGAGGGCATGTTATGCCAACAAAGGGTGTGTTGCACCATAGAGGACACTTTAGTGTCAATAGATGACACTTTAGTGTCAACAGAGGGTACGTTGTGCCAACAGAGGGTGCTTTGCACCATAGAGGACACTTCGGTGTCAACAGAGGAGGACTTATTGTATAATGGTGGCCACAGTCAGATAAAAATCATAAGTAAAAGATACCTTAGTCTAGAGTATGCCCATAATCTAATCCATGAGTATGATGAGAAAGTCAAATAAGATAAGTATGACCTTGACACTTTGGTGTAGGTCATGAGACTCATGTACCAGGGTACATGTCTCCAGAATAAGATAACATAGAAATACAAGAATTCAGATTAAGAAATAAGAGACTTTATGTTTCAGATTTTATTCAGAGCTTGATATTAGCTTCATGTTTATAATGTCCAATTTCAGTTCTATAGAAATATATATTTTAGAATATTCATGCAACTTACTCTAACGACTATTATTTTCCCAATGCATGGTTGGGGACGCGATGTCCGCATGTTTTGGAGCAGTTGAGGATTAAAGGAACAAGGAAAGCTCTAGGACATTTCCAAGCTTGCCTAGTGGGGTGCCATCTACCGAGACGGTCTAGAGTTTAGACATCTCTTTTTATGCATAGTCTTGTTACCAGAGTATACTAGATGAGTTGTAGTTTTTCTTTTATCAAGGACTATGTATGAATCAGTTTTACTCAATGCAAAGTGTTTCATTTGCTTTTATTGCAATGATTATCATGTTTGTGACACTCCCAGAAGAAAAAAATATCACTTCCGCTCATGTGTTATGAAAATCTAGGTGTTACAGGATGATACTAGGAACAAGCCCAATCTTCCTGACACCCCTGAGTGGAGGGAGAGCCTTGCGGTATGTACAATAATCATACCCTAACCCCAAAAGTAATGTCCTACATTTACATATATATCTCCTAATAAAAACTTTTTATACTTAGGCAAACAAGGATCTTTCTAGGTTGATTAACTAACCCTTTCATTACTACCACAACATCGAGTTTATGGCGGGAGAAACATTGCTAAAGGACACCATGCAATTTTTCTATGGATAGACAAATGTCGTCCAATGTCGCCTTCGAGGATGAAGTTGATGTCGACTTAGATGCGTCTGATAAACCCATAAACACAGAAACCCCAGTGGGGGAAGTGGACATAGGCGTACCTGGGATGCAAAGTGAGGGTGACACTAGGGGAGGCAGAACATATACCCAGGGTGTTGGGGGGAAGGACTCCTCGTATCCACAGGCACAGGAAGTGACCATCAATGTCACAAGAGTGATGTGTGTTTTCTAATGAAGTGTTAACCTGAATTCACACAGGTGTATGCAAAGGTACACGAGTTAGGAACATGCGTGGCCACCAAATCCATTGAAAAAGAAGAGTTTGCAATGATTTTGCAACATTTCAATGACACTCTCCCCGATGCCCCTACCCCTATATTTACTGCTCTTATGAATGCCATAAAGGAGTCAACAAACTATAGCATCTACCTCATCCTTATACATACACCGCACAAAATAACAAGATGGTTGCAAGACCTTTGGTAAAGGTCCCAAGGAGTTAGTGCAACACCACATCCTTCATCAATGCCATCCCTTTTGTGTCATCTCAGCAGGGATTTGCTTTGTAGTCCCCATCACCAAACTTCAACAACACATTAAGTATGTCATCCATGTGGTATACTGGAACCAATGATGCTGGCACAAGTGGGAATAGCAGAGGCCCTTCAACATCATAAGTTAGAACTTTCTTTTGCCATTATGTTTTGTGTGTTTGGGGACATCAATTTCAATTTGCTTTATTGTTTTAATAATGACTTTCCCGCACAAATATTTGTTTCACATACCATTTAATTCGTATGTAATGTTGACGTCATTTTTTTTCTTGTCAAATCTTTCATATTATGTTCAAGTTGTTATTCTTTTTATTTTACTCATCATGTCAAGGTTGCTATCCTTTTAATTGTAGGCATCATGTCTTCTAGTGATCATACAAAATCAACTAACCTCCTCACAAAGATTTTAGATATCATGTATGGTCCAAAAAATCACATTGCTGATGCAATAGCTGAGTCAATAGCAAACTCCATCATGTACGAGATTTCTGATGATGATGACATACCACCTACAATACCTCGGTCAGTTAGCATTAGGAGTGGTCGCCAAACGGTGCTAGAAATCATAACTGGTCATGAACAAAGGGCTTATGACCTATACCGAATGTGATCACAGACTATAATAGCCCTCGTGCACAAGCTTCAGAGTCGTGGATTGTTACAAAGTAGTAGAGGCGTCTCATCAGTTGAGACTGTATGCTACTTCCTATAGATGGTTGGCCATGGCCATACAAATCATGTTTTGTCTAAGGACTACATTCACTCTGGTGAGACCATAAGTAGAAAGTTCAACGAAGTATTGGATAGGGTGTGTGCGTTGTGCCATGACTATGTTGTCATGCAAACCGCATCCACAAGCACAGCAACACATCATCATATATTGGACAACCCAAGGTTCTACCCTTACTTCAAGGTAATAGTTATCCCCTATAATTTATAATTATTTTCAATTACTTTTTATGTTTACACCCAATTTTGGTGTTGTAGAATGCCATCGGGGCAATTGACAGGACACACATCCCAGTCTTAGTCAAATGCAACAAGAAAAATTGTTACCGAGACAGAAAAGTGAATGTCTCTCTGAATGTCATGGTAGTAGTAGACTTCTCAATGGAGTTTACATATGTCCTGACTGGGTGGGAGGGATCGACTACTGACCAAAGGGCCCTACAAGCAGCAACGAAAACGGGCAATTTCAAAGTATGCCAGGAAAGTTTTACCTAGTTGATGAAGGGTACGCCAACACTCTTCAGTTTCTTGCACCTTATCACAACACAGCTTACCATATTTCTGAGTACTGAGGAAACAAACATTCATACAACAACAAGAAGGAGATGTTCAACCACCACCATGCTCAATTACATAATGTTGTAGAAAGAGCATTCAATGTGATGAAGAGGTGGTTTGCCTACCTTGAAAAAGGGATGACATATCTTATACATTCGCAATGTCACCTCATAATGGCTTGTTGTATCCTCCACAATTTTTTACATCGCCAGAATGATGGTGACAATATGATGGAGGATCAAAAAATAGTTCAACATATGTCGTCCCACCCAATGAGGTCGACCTGAGTTCGCTACAACAAACAACTCCGGCTGATGCAAGGGAGGGTGATGTATTATGTGAAACTATTTCCAATTTCATTTGGGATACTCACTGAGGTTACTTTGTATTTCTCATCAGTTCTATAGTGTTTGAGAACTAATATAAAACTTGACATGCGCTCTCAAATGTTTGTTTAATAAAATGTTAGTGTTTGAGAACTCTTCTACGACTTCACTTGTGCTCTCAAATGTTTGTTTAATAGCATGTTTTGATGGCTCCTAAAAAATTGTCACATTATGTTTCATTAGCTTATCTTAAAAGGGAGAATGGAATTCCATCCTATCCATGTGGCCTCCAATGTACCGTACGAGTGTACATGAATGCTACAAATGTGGCAAATGGACAGTTTGAAGACAACAACCCCCTCAGGCCGTATTTTACATGTGGTAGAGGTCTTGTTCCAACCAGATGCCGTATGATGTTTCCCTCGCAGCGAGTACAACCTATCATGGCCACCCTTACTACAATTAGGGATGCGTTGGTAACACAACTTACATATGCACGCAACGAACACAAGCAATGGTCAGAACAATGCGACTTTGTTTGTTCGACAAGTGCAAACACCGATAGGCTACTAGAAAAAGTTGAAACTTTACGGAAGAGGCACCTATATCTTCGTGAACTACTTCACCTATCGAGCGATAATGACTCTTCAATAGAGGAAGAGGGATACAATACATCATAATTGTAATATATTATGATCTATCCAATCAAAATTCAATTGTATGTTAGAATAGTCAACTGGTCCTATTGAAATACTCTGCACTAATGTTTCATAGAAATCTAAGTTTCAAACCCAACATTATGTTACTAATCATCAATCATGTTTTAGATGTCGATGAATCCATCTGAAGTTCTGAGGTGTGATTGTGGTCTAGTTGCACCCTTACAGCTTAACACAGAGGATGCCAGGTTATATGACTTTGGCATTCTGAGTGAAAGGCCGGACAAAATGTATTACATATGTCCTTCTAGTCAGGTGCGATAGTAGAATCGTAAATAATCATCTTCACTTCCTAAGTGCATTGTGCATGCATTGTTATTAACTCAAACTTCATAAAACATTATAGGGAAAAGACTGATGCAAATACTTCCATTGGGTAGTCGATCTCCCCCCAACAATTGATTCTTTGAAGGCTGAGATTATGTTACTAACTTGGGAGTGCAAATCAGTGTGGGGCCATGCAATGAACATGAAGGACTTTGTTGAAATCCATCACGACTTAGAACATGTTTACACCTATAGATAGTATGACTATGAAGTTTTACAAACCTCCGTTCAGAAGTTGGAGGAAAGTCGTAGTCTTCTTTTAGTTACTCCTTCACCTTTGATGACTCCATAATGTTGTTGTTATAGTTACAATAATCACTTGCTAGTTTTTTTGTAATGTTGTTTCATGGTTATAGATGTATCAGATTGTATGACCTATGTTATTTGCACATGAAATCTTAATATTTGAATTATAACATTACATCCACCAGTTTGAAACGAGCCCTTATACCATTTCAACATCTTACATTCAAAATTTATACTATGGTTGTTCAAGGCACAATGACACACATTGAAGATGGTCTACAGTGCACGATCAAATCCTACTTGATGTGATGAGAAACCAATATGACATGGGCAGATGTGTCAACGACACATATACTAGAGAAGCTTGGAGGGAGACATTGCTTGACTTTCAAAACTTAACCAGGATGCCTGGCATTGAGTTAAACACGCCGAAAAACCCATTGGAAGAACCTAAGGAAACAATTTGTCAAGCAAAATTGATTCCTTTTGTATGGTTTAATGCATACTCATCCACTTGTCGTGGCAAACATGACCAATGTTGAAAACAACAACAATGTTGTTGCAAGAGTGCATGGTGAAGGCAGCGAATGAAATCTATCGCAACAATGACCATGTTAACATATATATGTATGCTCTTTTTAATTCATGTAATCTGACCCCAGAGCTTACTACTACATGTATGCTATTACTTTATCACAATGTTGTTTATTTATGGCTTAACTACATAGGAGCCCCTTTGTTATATGCACATTAAATTATCTATATTTGAATTATCATATTATCTTCACACCATTGTAAAATAAAGTCTTACTATTGCAATATATTACATACATATATTTGTAATATGATTGGCCAACACACGACACCGTATGTTATATGGTGTATAGAGCTTGATATGGTTCTCAGTGATTTGATGAGAAACTAATATGACATGGAGCGATGTGTGAATGGAGTATATACTGCACAGGCTTGTAGGGAGGCATGGCATGACTTTGGAAACATAACAGGGGGGCCTTACATATCTTTGAGAGAGGTACAAATGCAATGGCAATACCTCAGGAGAGAGTTCATAAGAGAAAATCTTTTCGTTTTGGGAGATTTATTGCCTCCCGCCATTGGCCGTGCAACACACCATTCAATGCAACTTTGTGATGATTCATCACACTTGCCCACATGTAGTTGTTGAATACCTTAACAATGACGAAAACATCAACAATACAACTACAAGATTAGGCGGTGAAACGAATGAATGAAGTTGTAACATATTTGCTTGAAATTGAATTTATTTATTTATGTTTGCTTGGAAACATTTAGTTGTAAAACTTGCAAGCATCATTAGTTTGTTCTTACCATCATTTGATCAAACTTCTACTTTACTCTTTGTTTAGAAGACTCACATCACGTTCAAACTTGTATTTATCTAAGTTTCCTTGGCAACATTTATTTGTATAGATTATTAACACAATTAGTTTACTATTGTCATTATTTGCTCATACTTATATTTATTTATTAAATTTCAATGTTGACATCGCATTCAAAGTCACAGGAAAAGTTTGAAAAAATATTGATGTCTCCGTCAAAGTTACAAAAATAGGTTGAAGAAAACCTTGTCTGCAAAAATTGTTGTGAGGATACAAATGAGGGGGGCATTTATGGGAGCTAGGAACAAGGTAAGGATGGGGTCACTCTTCCTGTTCGTCATCTACCATTGCTGTTTGATTGGCCAAAAGATGACATCAAACAACAACCCAATCGTCCGTTGCAGGAAGTGTTGGATCAATGGGCTCTAGAGGGGGGTGAATAGAGCTACACACACTTCACAAAATCGATTAGACCACCAATTTAATTGTAGTGCAAAAACTAATGCAAGCAGCAATTTGATATCCTATTCTAGCATACAAAGCAAGGATAAGAGATAATGAATATCATGCACTTGGACAGGTGGTTTAGAGTGGTTCCACGTCCTAAACTTAGGAGCTATGTCAGTCCACTACCTAGAGTTGGTTAGACTCTAGGATTTGCAACTTGGTCCTCTTATTTATCACGATAAGATTACAAGAAACATAAACCACACAACCAAGGGCTTAATTACTCAAGCTAAGATCTTCTACCTATCCAAGGGCTTACCCACAAAGCAAGATTCTTCGGCCTTCTTCAAAGGACTTACCCAATCTCACCTTTGTCTTCAGCCTTGTAGGATTTACCTATCTTACTTGAGCTTGCCTTGCACCTCTCCTTCACTTAGAGAGCTTGCCCACATTTTCCCTTCACCAAGGGAGCTGGAGCAACGATCAATCTTCACTCTTGAAGATCAGCAACACATCTTCCCCTTCACTCGGAGAAGAACATCAGCAACTCCTCTTTCACTCGGAGAAGTAGCTTCAATCAATCTTCAATTTGATTTGGAGGTGGGAAGAAAGAAAGGAGAGATTTACATAGCACAAAGGATAGCTCTCATACACAGGGACCTATCTCACTCACGAATTTGTCTTGAAGGTAGAGAGAGAAAGGGGCTCAAGGGCTTGGAATACTCTCAACTAAGCTAGAACCAAGTTCGCAATGGAAGAGTAGCTTGGAATGAAGTCCAAGGGGTTCTATTTATAGTTGAGGGTGGCCCTTTATGTTGTGGGACACTTGGGTGCAAAAGTGATCATTTTTCCTTCAAGAAAACGGCTATATTTTTGCCCAAAACATTCACCAACGGTCATATTACTTTTTCTGCAAACTCCGTACAGTGCAATCGGTCGAGTATCAATGGGTGTAACTCGACCGATCAAGTAGCAGGCAATCCGATGTTGAATTGATCGGTCGAGTTTGTCCTGAGGAAACTCGACTGACCATTTCAACTGGATTTCCTACTACCCAATCGGTCGAGTTCTGTGAGTGCACAACTCGACCGATTGCAATCTTCAAAAAATCGACTCAGGATGATCGGTCGAGTTTCAGGGTGGGAAACTCGACCGACCAAGTGCCTGAAATGGATTTTCTAATTTGCAATAAAAGTGATTAGCACTTGGTGAATTTTGTCCCAAACATTTTTCTCTTCTAAGTTACAAGCATATACATCGTTACAAGTGATTACATTTATGTTCTAAGGTGATTTACATAGAAATCCTAAATTGCACACTTGTAGTCAATTTGTCTTTCACTTGGCCCATTCTAGGGCTTGTATATGTGATCCTTTTCATGTACCTAATGTCTGCAAACAATCTTTAACGCACATGTTAGATACATATGAATGGAATCGTTAAGTCATTATCAAAATATAGGTAATGTATAACCTCTAGGTCAACATTCTCCCCATTTTTGACAATGACAAACCATTCCTCAAACATATTGAAAAGGATAAGAAAGTTATACCTTTTCCTTGTGAAGTAGGGGGATTCATGATAAGAACAATTTGAATTGCTCCCCCTCAAACTATGCTTCCTCTCACCTGCATGTTAGGTTTTCTATACATGGCAAAACCAATATCCATGTAATATGTAATCCTTTGCATGTCATATGATCAACAACAAATTAACAAGAAAAGGATCACTTAGGCAAGAAAGCAATAGTATAATCACAAGAAACAATATGATTGAGTCTCAAACCATGAGGTATTTCTCCCCCTTTTGACATTATCAAAAAGGTAGGGGGGGGTAGAAGAGCAAAAACCAGGTCTTCTCCAAGACTCAACCACACATATATGCAAAGCAATAAGCAATGTAAAAGCATATATCATACAACCACAGAGGAGATCATACAATCCAAGTCAGAATAAAAATATAGATCAACAAACACCAAGCATAAGATAACATAGAGTAAAAAGCCAAAGTGTATAGCAATGATATTCCAACTTAGAAAGATGTTCTCATAAGCAGCAACTACAACCATAAAAGCGAGAAAACAGACAATAAGAAAATAGTACAGCTCAGAATAATGTGCCAGGATGTTGCTTATACAAAAGAGTCTAGAAAGATATATATAATAGACATGCTAGACTATAAGATAAGAAACCTCCTAGACATCTAAGCTATCTAGATCAACTACGTCCTCGTCGTCGCCAGGGTTGTAGTCCTCATCGCCATCCGAAGGGGGGGTAGCTGTGCCAGCAGCAGAACCAGCACCATCATCGCCATCCTTGGCAGAGGAACCATCACCATCAGCAGCATCAGCATCCTCGTCGGCATACTCATCCTGGTCAGGCATCTCCTCTTCATCAGGAGCAAAAGAGCGACCGGGCCAACGGGCATTCTGCTCGGCCCACGACATACCAAGAGCAAGAAGCTCCTTGGCATGCGGGAAGGACGGAGTAGAGTCCCCCAAGGAAGCGAGCAGAGTGGCTAGGGGACCAGCAGGTAGCGGCAGATATGCAGGAGTGGAGCTACCAGAGGGATACTGAGGTGGAGCAGCAGCGGAAGGCTCGGCAGCATATGGTGGTGGAGTAGGGAAGTACTGCTCATATGCATAAGAAGCATAAACACTACCTGGGTATGGCTGGTAGACAGGGTAGGGTGAAGCACAGGATAGGTTCATGGTGGACATGATCGAACACAAATCCTGATGGAGGTGATCCTGGACCTGGCGATTGTACGCCTGTTCATGCATCATGTATCCAAGAAGGGTTTCATTTGATGCTCTAAACGACGCACGGCTAGGGCGGGGATGTGGCTGCGGGGGTGGAGCCTGGGTGGAGGTAGGAGGGGCACCAGAAGCAGAGGCTGAGGCAGAGCCAGAAGCACCAGGGGCAGGGGCAAGGGTAGGTACAGCCTTCAGAAGAGTGGTTTCACTAATGCACACTCCCTTTCTAGCAACCGGGTAATGGAAGTCAGAAAAGAGTGATTTGTCAGTGGCGAACTGGAAGAGACCACAGATCAAGGCTGGGTTGGGGGGGGTGGGTGCCCTTGGTGTTCTTTCCTTTGTCAAAGCAGGTCATATGATGTAGAATGTAACGAGCCCACTTGACACCTATGTTGTTCAACAAACAATACATCAAAACAGCTGTGTTTTCCGCAATATCCGTTTGATTTCGCTTCGGATGGATGTTGCAGTTAAGCACAAGGGCTAGGATGCACTTCAGGAGGTCAAGGGAGGAGGAGGAAAGGGTGGACCGCTTCTTATAGGCCACGTCAGGCTTCTTCAAAAATCGATGAATATCCGGTAAAGTCAATTCATGATGTTTGTAAAAGCCTTCCGGGTCTAAAAGATCAAAATACTCATCATAGCCCCGGCGCCATGTAGTGGTTTCTTCGTCTCCGGCAAGATAGAGATTGAAATTCTCCTCGGAGATTTGAAACCGACGACCGGCGATCATCGATGTTATGACTATTTCGGTATTAGGCGGGGGAACAATCGAATCATAGTTCCAGCGCAGATTAGCATTGAACTCGTGAACTGCTTTTGTACTAGTTAACTGATTATTAAAGCAGTCACTTTCGATTGCAAGGGCGGAAAGGTTGTGTTTGGCAAGAAGTTGAGCGATGGAGTTGATATGGTTTTGAAAACGGTTTGCACCAACTAGGGGGCGGAAAGGAAAAGGAGATCGAGGAAGGAGATCCTTATACCTATTGACCGCCTCTAGAGATACAAACGTAGTGTTATCAAAAGGAATCAACTGTTAGGTCGAGGAAGAAGCTGGGGCATTGCTAGGGGCGGGTCGTTTTCTCCTGTGGAAAGCCATGGAAGCAAAAACAAGAGGAGAAAACGTACACACAAGCAAAACGAACCTCAAAGCCCAACAAGAACACACAACCGTCGCCCGGGGAGGTCAGGAGCAAGCTGCTAAGGCACCCTAGGGTTAGGAACGGGGAAGGGTTAGGGCTAGGGTGGAGAGCACGGGCCAGGAGAAGAGGAATCGGTCGGCTATTTTCTAGTTGCAAGGGAAAATAGTCGGCCGATCCTAACTTTTAAGTTGGCGCAACCTGTTGATCGGTCGAGTTCTGAGGGTGTACAACTCGACCGAACGGTCCACTAAAGAACACCTCTCGACTCCTGATCGGTCGAGTTTTCTGGGGTGAAACTCGACCAAAGGTCAACCTGACCTAGCAGTCTAAATCTTAGATTCTAGCCACATACATGCCTATTAAAATTATTTTTCTATTCTATTATGCATAATAAACATACCTAGGCACATTTAGCTCATCATTGGGCACTATTTAGCGATAAAACGCGAAATTCGATAAAACCCAAAAACAAGCATAAAATTAAGCATGTTGGTAGACAATTTAAGCAGAAACAAGCATGTATAGGCAACATAAGGTGAAGATTGACATGAGTAAGCATATAGGAGAGAGACCACTAGCTAGATTACATAGCAATATCATTTAAATCAACAATGAGCAGTTTAGATCGAATAAAATTAAATTGATCTCTAGCTAGAGGTTTTGTAAAAATGTCCGCGAGCTGATTTTCCTTGTCCACATGTGTGATATAGATATCTTTCTTGGCAATGTGGTCACGAAGAAAATGATGGCGAACCTCTATATGCTTAGCTCTACTATGCAATATAGGATTATAAGAGAGGTTAATTGCACTAGTATTGTCACAATATATAGGAGAAGCATCAAAAAATATGTTAAAGTCTTGGAGCATTTGCTTCATCCATAGAACCTGTGCACAACAACTCCCGGCTGCGATGTATTCAGCTTCGGTAGTTGATAATGCCATTGTGCTTTGTTTCTTGGAGAACCAAGACACTAAGCATGGTCCTAGAAGGAAGCAAGTGCCACTTGTGCACTTTCTATCAATCAAACACCCTGCATAATCCGCATCACTATATGCCGTAAGAGTAAAATACCTTGATTTAGGATACCACAGACCAAAATTTTGAGTTTTGGCTAAGTACCTCAAAATTCTCTTAACAGCAGCGAGATGTGACTGCTTATGGCAAGATTGAAAGCGAGCTCACAAGCCAACACTAAACATAATATCAGGTCTAGAGGCAGTTAAATAAAGTAAACTTCCTATCATACCTCTATAGAGCTTCTCATCTACCTTTTCACCTTCTTCATCTTTGTCAGGTTTGGCGGTGTTTGACATGGGTGTATCCATCAGCTTCATGTTCTCCATCCCAAAGCGCTTGAGTAGTTCAGTTGTGTATTTGCCTTGGTTGATGAAGTTTCCTTCCTTTGTTTGCTTGATTTGAAAGCCAAGGAAGAAGGTCAACTCACCCATCATGCTCATTTCAAATTCACTCTGCATAAGAGAACTAAACTCCTTGCAAAGATCAAGATCAGTCCCGCCAAAAATGATATCATCAACATATATTTGGATGATAAGAAAATGGTTAGAAGTGTGTTTTAGAAACAAAGTAGAATCAACTTTGCCCATGACATACCCATTATCTAACAAAAAGTTCTTTAATTTCTCATACCAAGCTCGAGGGGCTTGTTTGAGTCCATAGAGAGCTTTTTGTAACAAATAAACATGATTGGCTAATTTGTCATTTTCAAAGCCCGGAGGTTGAGCAACAAATACTTCCTCCTCGATTGTACCGTTCAAAAATGCACTTTTAACATCCATTTGATAAAGCAAGAAATTTTTATAACTAGCAAAAGCAAGTAGCATACAGATAGATTCTAATCTAGCAACGGGAGCATAAGTTTCATCAAAATCAATACCTTCCTGTTGGTTGTAACCTTGTGCTACTAACCTTGCTTTGTTCCTTACCACTTTTCCTTGCTCATCAAGCTTGTTGCGGTAGACCCATTTCGTGCCAATGATCTTTCTATCATTTGGTCTTGGCACTAGAGTCCACACACGGTTCTTCTCAAATTGCTCAAGCTCTTCTTGCATGGCAAGGATCCACTCATCATCACCAAGGGCCTCTTTGATGTTCTTTGGCTCTAGTTGGGAGATGAAGGCACTATCTGCTTGTTCTTTGTTGTGAGCAGCTGTGTCCTCACTCTCTCAAACGGATTGCCAATGATCAACTCCTTGGGGTGATTCTTTGCAAAGCGGGGAGTGGGATCCTTCTTTTCTTCTTCTTTTTCTTCTTCTGCAACCTGCTTGCCTTTGTCTTTGATGTTTCGATCTTTTAAGATAGGAATTATTTCATCTGCAACATCATCATCACCAATATGCTTGCCAATAACAGGGTTAGTTTCAATAAATTTAACATTTATAGATTCTTCAATTTTAGATAGTTCAATGTTAAATACTCTATATGCCCTGCTAGTAGTGCTATAGCCTAGGAAGAAAGCCTTATATGATTTTGGATCAAACTTGTCGAGAGAATCCTTAGTGTTTAAAACAAAACAAGGGCATCCGAAAACATGAAAGAAATCAATAGATGGCTTCCTACCACGCCATAGTTCATAGGGGGTTTTCTTGAAAGTCGGATGTGTGAAAACTTAGTTTTGCACAAAACATGACGTGCTAACGACTTCAGCCCAAAACTTCTTAGGAGTGTCATACTCAAGAAGCATGGTCCTAGCCATCTCTTGTAGCGATCTATTCTTCCTCTCAACAACTCCATTTTGTTGAGGTGTGCGAGGAGAAGAGAAATTGTGTGAATAACCCGATTTTTCACAAAAATGTTCAAAAAGATCATTTTCAAACTCTCCCCCATGATCACTAAGGATAGAAACAACATGGCAAGAAGCTTCGTTTTCAACTCATTTACAAACGCTCGAGAAAACATCAAGTGTATCGCTTTTAGAAACGAGAAAGAAAGTCCAAGTATATCTAGAAAAATCATCAACAATAACAAGACAATACTTGGAGCCACGAAGCGTTTGTGTTCTCATTGGTCCGAAAAGATCAATATGAAGAAGCTCAAGAACTCTCTTGGTACTCATGACTCCTTTGGATTTGAAGGAGGATTTGGTTTGTTTCCCTTGTGTACAAGGTTGGCATTCCTCATCCTTTTCAAAATCCAATTTAGGAAGTCCTCGAACTAAGTCCTTTTTGTTCAATTTCTTCATTTGATGCAAATTCACATGACCCAAACGACGATGCCAAAGCGAAAGATCATTTTTATCCATAACTAAGCATCTATTTAGTATGGGCTTAAGAGCATCGAGAACAATCACGTAGAGATTACCATTTCTAGTTCCCTTATATATAACATTGTAGGACAGGGAATCTAGAAGCAAGCATTCTAAAGAAGTAAATAGCACAAGATAACCATTATCACATAATTGGCTAACACTAATTAAATTTTGATGTAGGCCATCAACAAGCAATACATTTTTAATGCATAATTCATTGCCTACATCACCCTCACCTATAACCTTACCCTTCTTGTTGTCCCCGAAGGTTACCGATCCTCCTTTCTTTTTCACAAATTTGTTGAAATGGCTGATTTCTCCTGTCATATGCTTAGAGAAGCCACTATCAACAATCCATTTCTTTTTCACCTGCAAGAAAAGAGGATGTCGGAACCCAACTCAAACTTTAGGGTCCGGGGTTAGCTTGGGGACCCATTTCATCTTTGGGTTGGTCCCCTTGGGCTTGTAAGGACAATAGGTAGAATAATGGTCATCACATTTGCAATGAATACAAACCATGGGGTTTTTAGAGCCGGAAGACTCTCCATTGAAAATTGGAGGTTCCACACTCTTTTTCTTACCCTTCTTCTTCTTACCTTTTAGAGTAGTCCCATTATATCCTAAACCACTAGTACCAACTTGTTTGGTAGAGTGCTCTAGGACATCATTTAGGGATTTCTTACCCGAAAGAAACCTTTACAAAGTAGATCTTAATTTAGCATTATCATCACTAAGATTTACAACAGTAGAAGATAAACTAGCAAGATCTTCTCTAGTATGCAAAAGGTCGGCCTCAAGATAGAGGGCTTTAGTAAGAAGAGAGTCTCTGTTACACCCCGATCTCACAATTTCCTAAAATCATGAGATTAGGGCATAAGATAGGATTTATATGTAACACAAAGAACATCCTTAACTTTTTTTTTTCTTTTCTTTAAAACTCTTGTTTTCCCGCATTGAACCACATAACATTTTAACAAGAGAATCTGAACATTTCCTTTACTAATCAGACTTTAATAGCAAAGATACATGTATAAACATTCATAATGTCTCTCACACATTATGCACATGAAACTTGCTAATTAGCATACATATCAAAGAGGAACAATATTACACATCGTAATAACAACTCTCTCTCTTAACTCTTACTAAGGACCTAGAGTGACAAGGACCGACTGACTCAACTAATCTCATACTTGACTCCTGTGGCAGATCTACACTGATGCTCTGACCATCTTCAAGTCCACGCGGTTAACCCTAAAAATGTTTGAGTAGAGGGGTGAGCCTACTCGCTCAGTGAATGAGTACTTCATGGAAACAGACTAATGCACTAATGTGATTACAGATATAATTTGAGTAAATGATATGAAATTTAACAACAATAAATACTACACTGAGCAGTTCTAAAACAATATAATTGAAATAACAAAGAATGTAAATATTGCATCCAAAGAATAGCTACTAGAAGACTATGCTCTAGTCTTCCTTAAATCTTTCAATTATAAGGGACTCTGTGAACCTATATGATTATATTTTAGATTATACCCTGATCTATGCAGTGTACTCTGCATAGAGACTCGCAGTGCACTACGACCACACCGTACAAGACTTAGCGACACACCTGGGAAATGCTAAGTCTGACGCCAACCCTGTTCTGCTACAGGACCACAGGCTCTCCGGCCTATAGGCTCTCCGGCCTCAATGCACTAACTCTGAGTGCTCTAGACTCCTCCTCTAACCTGAGTACACAGGCGGAGAGTCTCACGGGGTTACCTCCATGACTCCGCACGGATAATGTTGCAATAACCCCTATTTTCTCCAGTGCCACCGTGACTCCGCACGGATTAATGTTGAATACTGCCTCTCTGTCCTCGTGTCTCCATGACTCTGCACGGATAATGTTGCAACATGAGTTTCACCCCTAAGGCGCAGACCTCCCAAAGGGGTTCTATGGTGTTCAGGGCACCTAAGTCTAACATTAATATTATAGATACATGTAAAACAGAAATCATAACTCATTTTTCATTTCTCACAAGGCTCACACGGCCTGCCATATCATATCATAAGAAACATCATAACTCATGTATTCAACATATATCATATCTCAGTAACATCCCTTTCTAGGGCATGTCATATCTCATCACCTGCAATTTACGAGATATGTATTGAAAATAAGAAGCCCTACAGTATGTAGATATCAACTCAAAGAGAACAAGCATATAAAGTTAAATGCACTAGAAGCATACAATTCAACAATTAAGCATCAGCACATCTCATATCGAGACCTTTCATATTATCATAACATGATTCATTGAACACCCTATCCTTAGGGTTTCATTTGCCTTATTCATTCATCACATGCCAACACCCTACTCTTAGGGTTTCATTCGCCTCATTCACCTTTTCATTTACCTCATTCACTTGTCACATGGCTCTCATAAGGATTTCATAGGATATAAGCATTCACTAAATAAAGATTGTTTTCAACAAATCATATACAATCAATATAAATATGAAACCATGGAAATTTAACTAAATTTAGGTTTTCCATACCATTCGCTGAGATATCATGTATCAAGAATAAAATTCAATTAAGATAACCCATGAGGTACATCCTAACCACTTATAGGATTACTAGTCCTTTTCAATAAGGTTGAAACTCTAGTGATGTCTCAATTAGGTTAAACCCTAATTACATCATTTGATATAAATCTGAAAAGCATTCTCACTAGGAAGTGTTGTATACGTTTCTGATATGAATCTACCATTTAGGAGTCATTCAAACAGAGAAGGAATCCATATCATATCAATTTGCAATAATTAAAATCAAACAGACATTTCAGGGTTTAGAATCACATGCTAAGCATTTAGGGATTTGGATGCTATAATAAAATTGCGTGCATTACACTGTTTCAAGGAAGAACCCACTCACCCTAAGGTGTGAAAACACCTCAAAACTGCAGCTCAACTCAGGGAATCTCGAACTCATATCAAATCCCCAGCAAATCTCCCAATTCTTCTTCCATTCAACTCGGAAACCTTGAAAATGAGGGATTATGAAGAAAGGGTGAGAAAAGAGGGAATTTCGACATCATCTTGGATCAAATCAGAGCATGGACGGAATCTTGACATGAGAGAGAAGATTCACCATAAAAGTCTATGCAAAGGATCCAAACTTACTTGATTTCACCATTCTTGGGACCGTAGAACCCTAATTCAGCAATTCCTCCTCTTTCTCCACTCAAGCCCTAACTCTCCCTCTCTCTCTAGATTTTCGTTTCTCTGGAGTGAATGACTAAGAATGAGAGCTACTTGTGTGTGTGGTTGCTCATATAGACCATTTGAGCTGCTTTGGTCAATTGCAAATTGACCCTGCACTCAACTTTAATTATATTGGCTGAATATTCAGTTTCACAATAGCTTCTGTAATTCGCCTACTGAATAGCTAACAGAAGCTCCAAAGATTCTGGAAATTTTATATGTTATACCTAATGAAGTTCTAGACCTCCAGTAAAAATTTGAGATCATTTCTAGTTACCAATAATTAATTAAAAATCGAACAGTGCTCTACTATATTGCAGTCTGCAGTATATTCGGCCGAGTTTGTCCTGCACAGAACTCGACCGACACCCTTACTGTAGGGATCAAAAAGTCATCCAAAAATTACGCCAATTTAATAGGGTGTCTAAAATTATGTTTTTTTTTCAAGCACAGTTAAAATTTGAGATCAATTGGATATACCAATAAAAAGATAAAATTCAATTACCACACTGCTATATAAATCTGAAAATGTGATCGGTCGAGTTTGAAACTCAGCCAATAAACAGGTCAGAGAATTCTTCAAAAATTATGATATTTTCCAATGTTGTTCAAATTTTATATATCCAAATCATATCCAAATTTGAAGAAAATCAGAGTTACACATAAAATACTAAAAATCATTTAGTGAGACATTCTACTTATCAAATTCTGTATTCATGTATCATCAAAACCCTATTTTGGGCCGATTAGGGTTTATGTTTCTCAAACCCTAATTCACAAGACAAAAGAACATTTAGACTTCTTATCATAGTTAAAATATCCTAATTGTGTTATCGTCATTAATTAGATTTCAAGAATGATTATTCCAATTAATCTTTGCAATTTTCTAGGTAAACCCTAGTTTACCAATTAAGCTCAGATGGGGTCGTAACAACTCTCCCCCCCTTAGAATGTTTCGTCCTCGAAACATAAACCTTGAAGAAAGATACATTCAATGTTATTCTAAGTTTCTAAAGCCATCATATTCTTGTATTTCATACCTGAATGTAGTTTTCAATATTAGATCTTTTAATTCTTTACTAAATCACAACATATTTCAAATAGTTCTCGATGATATCAAGCAAATTCTTTATGCCACAGTCAAACATTGAATGCAAAGATAAACCACCACACTTTCACTGCGCAACTCTGATACTCTGATACAACTATCTCAACTTATGCTGCTCAGAGAGTTCCATGGTTCTGTATCACCTTTAAGTGACAAAAGCAAGTTCACCATGTTGTTTTAAACTTTAATAACATGCTACTCAGATAGCAAAACAGTCTTGAATTAAAAGACTAAATTCAACAATCAATTGCACAATACTACTCTTGGCATCCCCATTGGGTCATGGATGCATGAGGTGAAGCATTACCACCTCATTCCATACTATCTTGTTCCGACCCTGGGACCTGTGGGTTATGGGCCCACACACAATTCAAAGTGTAACCATCATATTATATCATTTTAGGATTTCCACAACAGTAATAAGGTAATCCACAATTGTATTAGTCATTCAAACATTAATCATACTCAATTACCATCACTCAGTTATATTAGAGCTAGGTATAACAAGCTACACCTCATTAGGGTTACTTGTCCAGACAATCTGATTATCATCCCTTTCTATTAATATGAGTGAATAAGTATGACTGCCTTGTTCAGGGTATCTCTCCATGTGTTCTGACATCATCCAAACCGTATCACCATATCACAAATACACAATACTAGGATGCATATCTGGTATGAATTACTACAACTATCATACACCTTTAATTAACATATAGCTTGCACAAATACACTGAAATCATATGTAGAACCAACTTCATACCTTAATATGCCTTCAACACATCATACATGTAAAAACAAATTCACATATTACACAAAGCTAGTGTTTTCCCATATCTCTCTTCTCATTCATTACTTCTTTACTTTTTACTACCTATCCTTTTCATATGATTATATACAATAATCATCATTAACATTGAAGCATTTAAGATAGGAATAGATTATTCATCATTCTTGCTATCACAAAAGAATTTATTTCTTATCGCACTTCATCATACTGTATGTCACTATTACATTCATTAGATGACCCTACCAAGGTAGTTATGCATCATATATGATTCATTTTCTCTTATCATTTCATTCCCACCTTGCTTTCATTAAGGAATATATGAAAGAGAAGATGATTTTAAGACTTGGAATACTTGTATTCAAACATTCCCTTAATACATTCTCGTATGTAGATTTACTTAGTTATTAACAGAGATATTTGATTAATTATCACTTGCTTGAATCTCACAACCTCTTTATTTTATAACTTCCCCATCATATTTCAAACCCTTTCTTACGTTTCATAGTCCTCTTACCATATACTACTCTTTAACCCGTCATCTTTAATTCTAAATTTTTCTCTTATGACCATGTTGCTTATTCATATGTATGGTCATGTATACCATGTTGCACATATTTCCTCCTTTATCTTTATACTATTGTGAAGTTAACGTTCTAAATTAATAGTCCTTCTATTAGTTTTTACTCATGTTGAATACATTACATATTCTTCATTTCTAAATCATAGGGATCATGCATGGGTCAAACACAGTTTCTCTTTCAATCAGGTTTCTCTCTCCTGAATACAGTCTACCTTTGTATGACTTATTCATTCATTAAACTACACCTATGTTCTTTGCTTAGAAACTAGTTTGTTGTTCTAGTCTTATGAATTACATGTTCATACGATTCTCTTTACTTTTACTCTTTTGAAGACTCTTTACTTCTATGGACCTATTGAGTGCTCAACCCTATTCTCTACTTAGCCTTTGCTTTAGAATTCATAAAAGCATTATACTCTATTATATGATTCATTCTTCATGATTGATTCTTGTTATCTTGAACCATACATACATTTCACATATCTTTTCTATATTTCATATGTATAGTTCATGTAATATTAATCAATAAACTGATTATGAACTTCTTATCATGTTCTATTATTCCTCAATTAAGGGTTTCACATTTGAGACCCCAAAGTTGAACCTCAGATATCAGTTTCAACAAATTCTTAGTTGTTCTGATCTTGCCCATCTGTTTCAACATCTTACTGTACATACATTCTTACTCTGATGTGGGTCTAATTATTCCAATTCTATTCTTATTATGTTATAGATAGGATTCATTAGATCCTAGTAACGCATCCTGCCAACCAGACCAGGCCAAACCTGAAGTCCTGAAGCCAAGAACTACAAAGAATTACATTCTTCCTGAACTTCCACTCACAGCTCAGAAACTCGGCCGATTGCTTCACAACTCGGCCGATCCGCTTGAAACTCGACCGATCAACTTGCTGTTTGATTTCCTGTAAAAGAAACTCGGCCGAATTACATACAACTCGGCCGATCAGTTTGCTGTTCGATTGCTTATTAAGGAAACTCGGCCGATCAGTTTGCTGTTCGATTGCTTATTAAGGAAACTCGGCTGAATCACATACAACTCGGCCGAATCGCGTACAGACTGAAAACCTAAACAGACCTGCTGATGTCAATTTCACTCGAATCAGCGGGCAAAACTATAGAAACAAAATCTCATTCAAAGGTCAATTCTAGTCTACTTGTTACAAGAATGAAATCAATAAATGCTACAACTGCATAGTGTACAACAGATATTAAAGACCCATATTTCAAAGTATTGACTATTTCAATTCAAACATGTAAGAGCATTTCTATACATTTCCAACAAAAACAACATTATGAAATGTAAGTTCTGTCTCCTTTTACATTTATGCTCTTTAATTCTTGTTTCTTTTCTCGTTTTCTAACCCTAACATTTCTAGGGTTCATCTCTAGCCCATTCTTCCACTGTATACCTGGCCAGGGTATACGTGAGAGAATAGACAGAGTAGCTTGTACTGGTTGATCCAAGTACTCAGATATCGGGCCAGGATATCCAAATACTCAAATCCCCAAAGCTAACATCAAACATCTCCTATCTGCCACACATAGGACTCTAACTTACTAACTTAATGGTCCTTGACAACTCACCCTAAGCTCTGATACCAAGCTGTTACACCCCGATCTCACAATTTCCTAAAATCATGAGATTAGGGCATAAGATAGGATTTATATGTAACACAAAGAACACCCTTAACTTTTTTTTTCTTTAAAACTCTTGTTTTCCCGCATTGAACCACATAACATTTTAACAAGAGAATCTGAACATATCCTTTACTAATCAGACTTTAATAGCAAAGATACATGTATAAACATTCATAATGTCTCTCACACATTATGCACATGAAACTTGCTAATTAGCATACATATCAAAGAGGAACAATATTACACATTGTAATTACAACTCTCTCTCTTAACTCTTACTAAGGACCTAGAGTGACAAGGACCGACTGACTCAACTAATCTCATACTTGACTCCTGTGGCAGATCTACACTGATGCTCTGACCATCTTCAAGTCCACGCGGTTAACCCTAAAAATGTTTGAGTAGAGGGGTGAGCCTACTCGCTCAGTGAATGAGTACTTCATGGAAACAGACTAATGCACTAATGTGATTACAGATATAATTTGAGTAAACGATATGAAATTTAACAACAATAAATACTACACTGAGCAGTTCTAAAACAATATAATTGAAATAACAAAGAATGTAAATATTGCATCCAAAGAATAGCTACTAGAAGACTATGCTCTAGTCTTCCTTAACTCTTTCAATTATAAGGGACTATGTGAACCTATATGATTATATTTTACATTATGCCCTGATCTATGCAGTGTACTCTGCATAGAGACTCGCAGTGCACTACGACCACACCGTACAAGACTTAGCGACACACCCGGGAAATGCTAAATCTGACGCCAGCCCTGTTCTGCTACAGGACCACAGGCTCTCCGGCCTATAGGCTCTCCGGCCTATAGGCTCTCCAGCCTCAATGCACTAACTCCGAGTGCTCTAGACTTCTCCTCTAACCTGAGTACACAGGTAGAGAGTCTCACGGGGTTACCTCCATGACTCCGTACGGATAATGTTGCAATAACCCCTATTTTCTCCAGTGCCACCGTGACTCCGCACAGATTAATGTTGAACACTGCCTCTCTGTCCTCGTGTCTCCATGACTCTGCACGGATAATGTTGCAACACGAGTTTCACCCCTAAGGCGCAGACCTCCCAAAGGGGTTCTACGGTGTTCAGGTAACCTAAGTCTAACATTAATATTATAGATACATGTAAAACAGAAATCATAACTCATTTTTCATTTCTCACAAGGCTCACACAGCCTGCCATATCATATCATAAGAAACATCATAACTCATGTATTCAACATATATCATATCTCAGTAACATCCCTTTCTAGGGCATGCCATATCTCATCACCTGCAATTTATGAGATATGTATTGAAAATAAGAAGCCCTGCAGTATGTAGATATCAACTCAAAAAGAACAAGCATATAAAGTTAAATGCACTAGAAGCATACAATTCAACAATTAAGCATCAACACATCTCATATCGAGACCTTTCATAATATCATAACATGATTCATTGAACACCCTATCCTTAGGGTTTCATTTGCCTTATTCATTCATCACATGCCAACACCCTACTCTTAGGGTTTCATTCGCCTCATTCACCTTTTCATTTACCTCATTCACTTGTCACATGGCACTCATAAGGATTTCATAGGATATACGCATTCACTAAATAAAGATTGTTTTCAACAAATCATATACAATCAATATAAATATGAAACCATGGAAATTTAACTAAATTTAGGTTTTCCATACCATTCGCTGAGATATCATGTATCAAGAATAAAATTCAATTAAGATAACCCATGAGGTACATCCTAACCACTTATAGGATTACTAGTCCTTTTCAATAAGGTTGAAACTCTAGTGATGTCTCAATTAGGTTAAACCCTAATTACATCATTTGATATAAATCTGAAAAGCATTCTCACTAGGAAGTGTTGTATACGTTTCTGATATGAATCTACCATTTAGGAGTCATTCAAACAGAGAAGGAATCCATATCATATCAATTTGCAATAATTAAAATCAAATGGACATTTCAGGGTTTAGAATCACATGCTAAGCATTTAGGGATTTGGATGCTATAATAAAATTTCGTGCATTACACTGTTTGAAGGAAGAATCCACTCACCCTAAGGTGTGAAAACACCTCAAAACTGCAGCTCAACTCAGGGAATCTCGAACTCATATCAAATCCCTAGCAAATCTCCCAATTCTTCTTCCATTCAACTCGGAAACCTTGAAAATGAGGGATTATGAAGAAAGGGTGAGAAAAGAGGGAATTTCGACATCATCTTGGATCAAATCAGAGCATGGACGGAATCTTGACATGAGAGAGAAGATTCACCATAAAAGTCTATGCAAAGGATCCAAACTTACTTGATTTCACCATTCTTGGGACCGCAGAACCCTAATTCAGCAATTCCTCCTCTTTCTCCACTCAAGCCCTAACTCTCCCTCTCTCTCTAGATTTTCGTTTCTCTGGAGTGAATGACGAAGAATGAGATCTACTTGTGTGTGTGGTTGCTCATATAGACCATTTGAGCTGCTTGGGTCAATTGCAAATTGACCCTACACTCAACTTTAATTATATTGGCTGAATATTCAGTTTCACAATAGCTTCTGTAATTCGCCTACTGAATAGCTAACAGAAGCTCCAAAGATTCTGGAAATTTTATATGTTATACCTAATGAAGTTCTATACCTCCAGTAAAAATTTGAGATCATTTCTAGTTACCAATAATTAATTAAAAATCGAACAGTGCTCTACTATATTGCAGTCTGCAGTATATTCGGCCGAGTTTGTCCTGCACAGAACTCGACCGACACCCTTACTGTAGGGATCAAAAAGTCATCCAAAAATTATGCCAATTTAACAGGGTGTCTAAAATTATGTTTTTTTTTCAAGCACAGTTAAAATTTGAGATCAATTGGATATACCAATAAAAAGATAAAATTCAATTACCACACTGCTATATAAATCTGAAAATGTGATCGGTCGAGTTTGAAACTCGGCCGATAAACAGGTCAGAGAATTCTTCAAAAATTCTGATATTTTCCAATGTTGTTCACATTTTATATATCCAAATCATATCCAAATTTTAAGTAAATCAGAGTTACACATAAAATACTAAAAATCATTTAGTGAGACATTCTACTTATCAAATTCTGTATTCATGTATCATCAAAACCCTATTTTGGGCCGATTAGGGTTTATGTTTCTCAAACCCTAATTCACAAGACAAAAGAACATTTAGACTTCTTATCATAGTTAAAATATCCTAATTGTGTTATTGTCATTAATTAGATTTCAAGAATGATTATTCCAATTAATCTTTGCAATTGTCTAGGTAAACCCTAGTTTACCAATTAAGCTCAGATGGGGTCGTAACAACCCCCCCCCTTAGAATGTTTCGTCCTCGAAACATAAACCTTCAAGAAAGATACATTCAAGATTATTCTAAGTTTCTAAAGCCATCATATTCTTGTATTTCATACCTGAATGTAGTTTTCAATATTAGATCTTTTAATTCTTTACTAAATCACAACATATTTCAAATAGTTCTCGATGATATCAAGCAAATTCTTTATGCCACAGTCAAACATAGAATGCAAAGATAAACCACCACGCTTTCACTGCACAACTCTGATACTCTGATACAACTATCTCAACTTATGCTGCTCAGAGAGTTCCATGGTTCTGTATCACCTTTAAGTGACAAAAGCAAGTTCACCATGTTGTTTTAAACTTTAATAACATGCTACTCAGATAGCAAAACAGTCTTGAATTAAAAGACTAAATTCAACAATCAATTGCACAATACTACTCTTGGCATCCCCATTGGGTCATGGATGCATGAGGTGAAGCATTACCACCTCATTCCATACTATCTTGTTCCGACCCTGGGACCTGCGGGTTATGGGCCCACACACAATTCAAAGTGTAACCATCGTATTATATCATTTTAGGATTTCAACAACAGTAATAAGGTAATCCACAATTGTATTAGTCATTAAAACATTAATCATACTCAATTACCATCACTCAGTTATATTAGAGCTAGGTATAACAAGCTACACCTCATTAGGGTTACTTGTCCAGACAATCTGATTATCATCCCTTTCTATTAATATGAGTGAATAAGTATGACTGCCTTGTTCAGGGTATCTCTCCATGTGTTCTGACATCATCCAAACCGTATCACCATATCACAAATACACAATACTAGGTTGCATATCTAGTATGAATTACTACAACTATCATACACCTTTAATTAACATATAGCTTGCACAAATACACTGAAATCATATGTAGAACCAACTTCATACCTTAATATGCCTTCAACACATCATACATGTAAAAACAAATTCACATATTACACAAAGCTAGTGTTTTCCCATATCTCTCTTCTCATTCATTACTTCTTTACCTTTTGCTACCTATCCTTTTCATATGATTATATACAATAAACATCATTAACATTGAAGCATTTAAGATAGGAATAGATTATTCATCATTCTTGCTATCACACAAGAATTTATTTCTTATCGCACTTCATCATACTGTATAACTATTACATTCATTAGATGACCCTACCAAGGTAGTTATGCATCATATATGATTCATTTTTTCTTATCATTTCATTCCCACCTTGCTTTCATTAAGGAATATATGAAAGAGAAGATGATTTTAAGACTTGGAATACTTGTATTCAAACATTCCCTTAATACATTCTCGTATGTAGATTTACTTAGTTATTAACAAAGATATTTGATTAATTAGCACTTGCTTGAATCTCACAACCTCTTTATTTTATAACTTCCCCATCATATTTCAAACCCTTTCTTACGTTTCATAGTCCTCTTACCATATACTACTCTTTAACCCGTCATCTTTAATTCTAAATTTTTCTCTTATGACCATGTTGCTTATTCATATGTATGGTCATGTATACCATGTTGCACATATTTCCTCCTTTATCTTTATACTATTGTGAAGTTAACGTTCTAAATTAATAGTCCTTCTATTAGTTTTTACTCATGTTGAATACATTACATATTCTGCATTTTTAAATCATAGGGATCATGCATGGGTCAAACACAGTTTCTCTTTCAATCAGGTTTCTCTCTCCTGAATACAGTCTACCTTTGTATGACTTATTCATTCGTTAAACTACACCTATGTTCTTTGCTTAGAAACTAGTTTGTTGTTCTAGTCTTATGAATTACATGTTCATACGATTCTCTTTACTTTTACTCTTTTGAAGACTCTTTACTTCTATGGACCTATTGAATGCTCAACCCTATTCTCTACTTAGCCTTTGCTTTAGAATTCATAAAAGCATTATACTCTATTATATGATTCATTCTTCATGATTGATTCTTATTATCTTGAACCATACATACATTTCACATATCTTTTCTATATTTCATATGTATAGTTCATGTAATATTAATCAATAAACTGATTATGAATTTCTTATCATGTTCTATTATTCCTCAATTAAGGGTTTCACATTTGAGACCCAAAGTTGAACCTCAGATATCAGTTTCAACAAATTCTTAGTTGTTCTGATCTTGCCCATCTGTTTCAACATCTTACTGTACGTACATTCTTACTCTGATGTGGGTCTAATTATTCCAATTCTATTCTTATTATGCTATAGATAGGATTCATTCGATCCTAGTAACGCATCCTGCCAACCGGACCAGGCCAAACCTGAAGTCCTGAAGCCAAGAACTACAAAGAATTACATTCTTCCTGAACTGCCACTCACAGCTCAGAAACTCGGCCGATTGGTCAGAAACTCGGCCGATTGCTTCACAACTCGGCCGATCCGCTTGAAACTCGACCGATCAACTTGCTGTTTGATTTCCTGTAAAAGAAACTCGGCCGAATTACATACAACTCGGCCGATCAGTTTGCTGTTCGATTGCTTATTAAGGAAACTCGGCCGAATCACATACAACTCGGCCGAATCACGTACAGACTGAAAACCTAAACAGACCTGCTGATGTCAATTTCACTCGAATCAGCGGGCAAAACTATAGAAACAAAAGCTCATTCAAAGGTCAATTCTAGTCTACTTGTTACAAGAATGAAATCAATAAATGCTACAACTGCATAGTGTACAACAGATATTAAAGACCCATATTTCAAAGTATTGACTATTTCAATTCAAACATGTAACAGCATTTCTATACATTTCCAACAAAAACAACATTATGAAATGTAAGTTCTGTCTCCTTTTACATTTATGCTCTTTAATTCTTGTTTCTTTTCTCGTTTTCTAACCCTAACATTTCTAGGGTTCATCTCTAGCCCATTCTTCCACTGTATACCTGGCCAGGGTATACGTGAGAGAATAGACAGAGTAGCTTGTACTGGTTGATCCAAGTACTCAGATATCGGGCCAGGATATCCAAATACTCAAATCCCCAAAGCTAACATCAAACATCTCCTATCTGCCACACATAGGACTCTAACTTACTAACTTAATGGTCCTTGACAACTCACCCTAAGCTCTGATACCAAGCTGTTACACCCCGATCTCACAATTTCCTAAAATCATGAGATTAGGGCATAAGATAGGATTTATATGTAACACAAAGAACACCCTTAACTTTTTTTTCTTTAAAACTCTTGTTTTCCCGCATTGAACCACATAACATTTTAACAAGAGAATCTGAACATTTCCTTTACTAATCAGACTTTAATAGCAAAGATACATGTATAAACATTCATAATGTCTCTCACACATTATGCACATGAAACTTGCTAATTAGCATACATATTAAAGAGGAACAATATTACACATCGTAATTACAACTCTCTCTCTTAACTCTTACTAAGGACCTAGAGTGACAAGGACCGACTGACTCAACTAATCTCATACTTGACTCCTGTGGCAGATCTACACTGATGCTCTGACCATCTTCAAGTCCACGCGGTTAACCCTAAAAATGTTTGAGTAGAGGGGTGAGCCTACTCGCTCAGTGAATGAGTACTTCATGGAAACAGACTAATGCACTAATGTGATTACAGATATAATTTGAGTAAACGATATGAAATTTAACAACAATAAATACTACACTGAGCAGTTCTAAAACAATATAATTGAAATAACAAAGAATGTAAATATTGCATCCAAAGAATAGCTACTAGAAGACTATGCTCTAGTCTTCCTTAACTCTTTCAATTATAAGGGACTCTGTGAACCTATATGATTATATTTTAGATTATGCCCTGATCTATGCAGTGTACTCTGCATAGAGACTCGCAGTGCACTACGACCACACCGTACAAGACTTAGCGACACACCCGGGAAATGCTAAGTCTGACGCCAGCCCTGTTCTGCTACAGGACCACAGGCTCTCCGGCCTCAATGCACTAACTCCGAGTGCTCTAGACTCCTCCTCTAACCTGAGTACACAGGCGGAGAGTCTCACGGGGTTACCTCCATGACTCCGCACGGATAATGTTGCAATAACCCCTATTTTCTCCAGTGCCACCGTGACTCCGCACGGATTAATTTTGAACACTGCCTCTCTGTCCTCATGTCTCCATGACTCCGCACAGATAATGTTGCAACACGAGTTTCACCCCTAAGGCGCAGACCTCCCAAAGTGGTTCTACGGTGTTCAGGGCACCTAAGTCTAACATTAATATTATAGATACATGTAAAACAGAAATCATAACTCATTTTTCATTTCTCACAAGGCTCACACGGCCTGCAATATCATATCATAAGAAACATCATAACTCATGTATTCAACATATATCATATCTCAGTAACATCCCTTTCTAGGGCATGTCATATCTCATCACCTGCAATTTATGAGATATGTATTGAAAATAAGAAGCCCTGCAGTATGTAGATATCAACTCAAAAAGAACAAGCATATAAAGTTAAATGCACTAGAATCATACAATTCAACAATTAAGCATCATCACATCTCATATCGAGACCTTTCATATTATCATAACATGATTCATTGAACAACCTATCCTTAGGGTTTCATTTGCCTTATTCATTCATCACATGCCAACACCCTACTCTTAGGGTTTCATTCGCCTCATTCACCTTTTCATTTACCTCATTCACTTGTCACATGACTCTCATAAGGATTTCATAGGATATAAGTATTCACTAAATAAAGATTGTTTTCAACAAATCATATACAATCAATATAAATATGAAACCATGGAAATTTAACTAAATTTAGGTTTTCCATACCATTCGCTGAGATATCATGTATCAAGAATAAAATTCAATTAAGATAACCCATGAGGTACATCCTAACCACTTATAGGATTACTAGTCCTTTTCAATAAGGTTGAAACTCTAGTGATGTCTCAATCAGGTTAAACCCTAATTACATCATTTGATATAAATCTGAAAAGCATTCTCACTAGGAAGTGTTGTATATGTTTCTGATATGAATATACCATTTAGGAGTCATTCAAACAGAGAAGGAATCCATATCATATCAATTTGCAATAATTAAAATCAAACTGACATTTCAGGGTTTAGAATCACATGCTAAGCATTTAGGGATTTGGATGCTATAATCAAATTTCGTGCATTACACTGTTTGAAGGAAGAACCCACTCACCCTAAGGTGTGAAAACACCTCAAAACTGCAGCTCAACTCAGGAAATCTCGAACTCATATCAAATCCCTAGCAAATCTCCCAATTCTTCTTCCATTCAACTCGGAAACCTTGAAAATGAGGGATTATGAAGAAAGGGTGAGAAAAGAGGGAATTTCGACATCATCTTGGATCAAATCAGAGAATGGACGGAATCTTGACATGAGAGAGAATATTCACCATAAAAGTCTATGCAAAGGATCCAAACTTACTTGATTTCACCATTCTTGGGACCGCAGAACCCTAATTCAGCAATTCCTCCTCTTTCTCCACTCAAGACCTAACTCTCCCTCTCTCTCTAGATTTTTGTTTCTCTGGAGTGAATGACGAAGAATGAGAGCTACTTGTGTGTGTGGTTGCTCATATAGACCATTTGAGTTGCTTGGGTCAATTGGAATTTGACCCTACACTCAACTTTAATTATATTGGCTGAATATTCAGTTTCACAATAGCTTCTGTAATTCACCTACTGAATAGCTAACAAAAGCTCCAAAGATTCTGGAAATTTTATATGTTATACCTAATGAAGTTATAGACCTCCAGTAAAAATTTGAGATCATTTCTAGTTACCAATAATTAATTAAAAACCGAACAATGCTCTGCTATATTGCAGTCTGCAGTATATTCAGCCGAGTTTGTCCTGCACAGAACTCGACCGACACCCTTACTGTAGGGATCAAAAAGTCATCCAAAAATTACGCCAATTTAACAGGGTGTCTAAAATTATGTTTTTTTTTTCAAGCACAGTTAAAATTTGAGATCAATTGGATATACCAATAAAAAGATAAAATTCAATTACCACACTGCTATATAAATCTGAAAATGTGATCAGTCGAGTTTGAAACTCGGCCGATAAACAGGTCAGAGAATTCTTCAAAAATTCTGATATTTTCCAATGTTGTTCACATTTTATATATCCAAATCATATCCAAATTTGAAGTAAATCAGAGTTACACATAAAATACTAAAAATCATTTAGTGAGACATTCTACTTATCAAATTCTGTATTCATGTATCATCAAAACCCTATTTTGGGCCGATTAGGGTTTATGTTTCTCAAACCCTAATTCACAAGACAAAAGAACATTTAGACTTCTTATCATAGTTAAAATATACTAATTGTGTTGTCGTCATTAATTAGATTTCAAGAATGATTATTCCAATTAATCTTTGCAATTGTCTAGGTAAACCCTAGTTTACCAATTAAGCTCAGATGGGGTCGTAACAGTCTTTTTCTAGAGTTAAGCTAGCAACTTCATTTCTAGGAAAAACAGGTCTAGAAGATAAATCATTAATTTGAGCAAGCAATTTTGCATTTTCAGATTTGAGCACAACTATTTCTCTTTGATAGGCATAGACTTCTTTTCTCCTAGCATCATCAATAAGCTTGAGTTCTACATTTTTAGTTTTAAGAGTATCAAGCTCATCTAGGCAATTTTGGTTTTCTATCTTAAGATTTTCAATGTTTTTAAGATATACACCATTTTCAACCTCTACTCCATTGTATTGAAGTTCAAGGTCAAGAAATTGCCCTTGCAAGGATTCTATACTATCAAGATGCAATTTTTCATTTTCATCAAGAATGTCAATTTTTGCATAAAGATCATCAACTATCTTTCCTAATCTTTTTCTTTTAGATTTACATTTAGCAAAAGATGATTGGCATTCATTAAGCATGTCAATAAGAGTCTCCTTAGATAGCTCATGTAAACTAATATCACTTACTTTGCTTACCTCATTTACCTCAATTACATCTTCAGTTGTAGAGGCCATGAGGGCAAGATGACATTCTCCATCTTCGGAGCTTGAGGAGCTTGAAGAAGAAGACTCCCATGCCGCATGAGCTGCATCTTTGGATCTTCTTTCCTTCTTGTCTTTCCTCTTGTACTTTGCTTCTCTTTTGTACTTGTCATCCTTCTTGTGGCTGCTCTTATGATGACTCTTCTTGGCCTTTGGGCAGTCACTCTTGTAGTGGCCTTTTTTACCACACTCGTAGCACCTAGGAGTTGAGGAGGAGGGCTTTCTCTTGAAGTGTTTCCCTTTGGACTAGTTAGCTTCATGATCATTGACACCTTCATCTTCATTTGAGGAAGGGCAGGGAGACTTCATGGCAAGTTGTTGTTGTCAGACCATTTCTTCAATTTGAGCTTTGAAGGCGGTGTCCTTTATCTTCTTTGATTCATTCTCTTCTCTTTTCTCCTCTTCCTCTTGCTTGTCAATCCTAGGTTCATGGGCTTGAAGGTTACCAACCAGCTCCTCGGTTGATAACTCGCTTAGCTTGTAAACTTCTTCAATAGAGGTGACCTTTGGCTCCCATCTCTTTGGAAGAGATCTCAAGATCTTGGCATTGATCATACCTCTATACATGACACTCCCAAGGGCTGCAAGGCTGTTCAAGATGACATTTAACCTTGTGTACATATCCGCTACCCTCTCATTCTTCCCCATCTTGAAGTTCTCAAGAAGACCACCAAGCATGTAGACCTTGGCCTCCTTGACTTGCTCGGTCCCTTCATAGGTGACACACAACTTGTGCCATATCTCATGTGCAGTGTCCCACAAAGAGATGCGGTTGAACTCCGATGGTGTAAGGGCAGCGTAGATGATGCTCACGACTTTAGCATTGAGTTGAGCACGCTTCATCTCCACTTCTGTCCATGTGGTGATGTACCCTTTTGGATCTTCATACTTGAGATGGACAATCTTCCACATTTCAAAACTCACCCCTTGGAGATAGAATTGCATTCTCCTCTTCCAATATAAGAAGTTTGTGTCGTCGAAGACCGAAGGTCTCATGGAGAAGCTTCCTTCAAGGTTGAGTGACCCAAGAGCCGAATCGCCCATCTTCTCCTACTTGTAGAAGTAGCTTGGAGAAGACCTGCTCTGATACCACTTGTTGGATCGATGGGCTCTAGAGGGGGGGTGAATAGAGCTACACACACTTCACAAAATCGATTAGACCACCAATTTAATTGTAGTGCAAAAACTAATGCAAGCAGCAATTTGATATCCTATTCTAGCATACAAAGCAAGGATAAGAGATAATGAATATCATGCACTTGGACAGGTGGTTTAGAGTGGTTCCACGACCTAAACTTAGGAGCTATGTCAGTCCACTACCTAGAGTTGGTTAGACTCTAGGATTTGCAACTTGGTCCTCTTATTTATCACGATAAGATTACAAGAAACATAAACCACACAACCAAGGGCTTAATTACTCAAGCTAAGATCTTCTACCTATCCAAGGGCTTACCCACAAAGCAAGATTCTTCGGCCTTCTTCAAAGGACTTACCCAATCTCACCTTTGTCTTCAGCCTTGCAGGATTTACCTATCTTACTTGAGCTTGCCTTGCACCTCTCCTTCACTTGGAGAGCTTGCCCACGTTTTCCCTTCACCAAGGGAGCAGGAGCAATGATCAATCTTCACTCTTGAAGATCAGCAACACATCTTCCCCTTCACTCGGAGAAGAACATCAGCAACTCCTCTTTCACTCGGAGAAGTAGCTTCAATCAATCTTCAATTTGATTTGGAGGTGGGAAGAAAGAAAGGAGAGCTTTACATAGCACAAAGGATAGCTATCATACACATGGACCTATCTCACTCACGAATTTGTCTTGAAGGTAGAGAGAGAAAGGGGCTCAAGGGCTTGGAATACTCTCAACTAAGCTAGAACCAAGTTTGCAATGGAAGAGCATCTTGGAATGAAGTCCAAGGGGTTCTATTTATAGTTGAGGGTGGCCCTTTATGTTGTGGGACACTTGGGTGCAAAAGTGATCATTTTTCCTTCAAGAAAACGACTATATTTTTGCCCAAAACAATTCACCAACGGTCATATTACTTTTTCTGCAAACTCCATACAGTGCAATCGGTCGAGTATCAATGAGTGTAACTCGACCGATCAAGTAGCAGACAATCTGATGTTGAATTGATCGGTCGAGTTTGTCCTGAGGAAACTCGACCGACCATTTCAACTGGATTGCCTAATACCCAATCGGTCTAGTTCTGTGAGTGCACAACTCGACCGATTGCAATCTTTAGAAAATCGACTCAGGATGATCAGTCGAGTTTCAGGGTGGGAAACTCGACCGACCAAGTGCCTGAAATGGATTTTCTAATTTGCAATAAAAGTGATTAGCACTTGGTGAATTTTGTCCCAAACATTTTTCTCTTCTAAGTTACAAGCATATACATCGTTACAAGTGATTACATTTATGTTCTAAGGTGATTTACATAGAAATCCTAAATTGCACACTTGTAGTCAATTTGGATTTCACTTGGCCCATTCTAGGGCTTGTATATGTGATCCTTTTCATGTACCTAATGTCTGCAAACAATCTTTAACACACATGTTAGATACATATGAATGGAATGGTTAAGTGATTATCAAAATATAGGTAATGTATAACCTCTAGGTCAATAGGAAGCCTGTCACGGGTCATGGGATGAGTATGATGAGGCCCTAAAGTGGGCCAACTAGGACGGTCCTACCTGGGATCAATATAAATCATCCTCAACATCAAAGACTAGACACCACAGTGTTTGGTCACCATCTTAGCATGTGTGTATGGGTGTCTATGTCAAGGCTCAGGGCATGCCTCTCCTTTTTTGTCTGCTCTCCCTTGGTTCATGACATATTTACCCAGGAACCAAATATGTTATTATCTATTTTTTGTTTTTTAAGTTTTGATAAAAATGTTATCATCTTTACTTTGTTACTTGTACGTAATTTATGTTATATTATGACAATTTCAATTATCTTGTCAGTTTAAAATTACTGGATCAAATATGTACAACTATACATATATACAACATGAACATGCCATGCAAGACAACTATAAAGTTTAATTTATTTTAAATAAACATATAAAATGAGCATACTCATCTTATATTCACTTCACTAAACAAAAAACACTAGCACCCACATTATGTATACAATTAAATGTTTTTTTGTAAATTTTGAACTTATATTGTAGTATCATCACAACTTCACATTCTTTGTAATTGCTAAAACAATTATGTAAGAACAAGACAGAATAAGTAAATCCTGACTAGATTGCCAAACAAAATCAGAATGAATCCAGACTAGTAGCCAAACAGAATTAGACTGAAACCAGAATCAAACTAGACCATCTGACCAGAATCAGACTGGGTTGTCAAATATGATCAGACTGGATCCAGACTACTCCAATCCAGATCTACTGACTAACCCCGACTAACCTAGTCCAGACTACATAAACCAATCCCAAACCAAACAGGGGCAAAAAGATTAATTTAAGAGCTTCGACAATAGTATGAATGTCTGGGTTTACCTCGGCCTTAGCCACTTTTAAGACCCCACTGGTTCCTCATCTAGCCTGAGATTCATAAGCTCTTTTAACTACCTCCCATGCACTGTTTAGGTTTTGGAATATAAAATTTCCTCCATATGAGGAATCAAGGAATTTCTTGATGTCATCATCAAAACCACAATAAAATATCTCAATGAGTTGAGATTGTGATATGTCATGATGAGGGCAACGACAGAGGAGTTCCCAAAATCTTTCCCAAGCTTCTCCTAAGGTTTCACCATTGAAAACAACAAGATTTGTCTTCTAATATCATAGGTGAGGGAAGGGGAAAAGTATTTATCCAAAAATTTTGTCTAAAGTGCTTCCCAAGTGGTAATAGGGTTTTCACTCTCCATGGCATTGTACCAACTGTTGGCTACCCCTAAAAGAGGTATTTGAAAAGTCTAAGTCTAATGGCATCTTCAGAATTGCCTAGAATCTTAGTCAAGGAGCTAAGGTCTGTGAAGCGTTGGAGGTGATCTTGACAACTTTCACCCTTGGTCTCGGAAAAAGGATTTGTCTGAGGCATAGTGATCCACTGAGTGCGGATCTTGAATTGTGGAGTTGTGATCGTGGGTGGCACAACTGGGTGTTGTGCATATCTAGTTTTGAAGTGGAAAAATCCTTAAGTTGTTTTTATCTCTCAGCCTCCCTCTGAGCGACTTCTATAGCCTCTTGCTCAGCCATATAGGCTGCATGCAAATTGGCTTCTTAAGTCAAGCGTTCAACCATCATCAGCTCTCTTTGAACGGAAAGTGCCTGCTCAATCCTACAAGCAATATCCTTTTCGTCCATCCTAAGTCAATTTTGTCAATTTAAGCAATGGAAAGTTCTTTCTGGCTTAGGATCAAAAACTGGTGGCATAAGATCGTTCGATGGGCGATGCATGCACAGTTATGCAGTTATATTCATTTGCAGAAAAAATGTACTGCTGGAATGGAAATTCAAAATAAAGAGGAGATAGAACTTTCGGAATGTTACTCGAAAGGCATAAAAAAATTAAAAAAAATATTCAAATATTTTCGGGGTTCGATAAAACCATCCTTTGTCCCCGATAATGACGTAAAAATTGATACACGTCCTTTGCACACCAATTCACTAGAAAAATTATCATAGAGTTTAATCTTTTTTTACTTTTCAATTAAGGCTAGTATAGAAGGGTCGATCCAACAAGACAACATTTTAAGATCTATTTCTCCTAAACCCTATTTATTTTTGAAATTATTTCTTTTTGGTATTTTTGAAATATTTGTATAAAGTAAAGTCTGATTTGAGAGGGGTTGAATATTCTAATGCAAGAAATGAAATTTGAAGAAGAAAAAAAAGGTTATACTAATATAAGGAAAATAAAAGATTATTCTAAATAAGAGAATGTAAAAGAAGAAATTGTTAGCATAAAAGATTATCTAACAAAAGTAAATGTTGAAAATTAAAGGGAGAATTTGAAAGGAAATTAAAAGTGGTTTGAAATCAAAGAGGAAGTCATCAAGGCTTAGGGGTTTCATCACCTTAGCCCTTATGAAAATAAAATTGAACAATACACAACAATAAGAAGGAAGCAGGCTTGTGCATATTCATAAATAAAACACAAAAGAGGAACTCCACATGAACCTATTGGTCCTAGTGTTCATGTGTCCTTGTTCCTCATCCTAAAGGGGATTTTTCCATGGTCCCATCCAAATCCCCATGAATTCGGTTTAGGTGTTCTTAATTCCGATTTCCACGGTCACATCCATCGGGATTAACAAGCGATAAAAATGATTAATTACGTCATTTAAATTGGCGATTTCTAAATTAAAAACCATCCATCTAAATAGTCATGTAAAAACTCGATCCTATAATCAAATGGCTAAGGGGTTATTCCCCTTGTATCGATAAGGAAACTACTCACTACTCATGGTGAGGATGGGAAAAACTAGGAAAGAAAGCAAAAGAGTCATAGACCATAATTTTGAATCTCTATAGAGTCCAAGATGGTGATGATTAAATGACTCGTTTGCTTTTCTCCTACTCTAAGCAAAACATAGAAAAAGAAGAACCAGAGAAAGGAGATCCAAAATTGAAATAAAAGAACTAACTTTATGAAAGAACTGATCTTTATTGATCTTGAAAAGAAGATTACACTAAGGCTCTATTGGTTTGGTGTAAGTCATAAGTTTCGTAGAACTCAATTTCTGAAAATTTAAGTTCAGTTTCAGGAACTTAAGTTCCATTCACTTCCATGTGATTGGTTTGTTGTAAGTGTAAATATTGAAATCGTCAGAAATATTGTTAATTTTTATTGTGTAATATAAATAAGAAAGGATATCAATGACATAAAAAAATCATATCCGTAAAAAATCATAATATTTTAAAATAATAATAACCTCAACAAGTGTTTATGGTGCATATATCGCTCTTTTAAAAAATATGTTATTATAGTACAACTGTAATTTTAATAAAAATATTATAATTCAATTCACATCTCAATATTTTTATTTCACTTTGTGAGTATAAAGTATTGTAATATATCTGCAATTCTTGTGCTTGTAAATATAAATTTTGGTTCATCATTGTTTAACACAATGTAGAATATTAATTTTGACATTTTTGTGGGAAATTTTTATTATATTATTCGTACATGGTCATAGTTAATTATCATTTTTCACATCATATTATTTAAATTTAAATAATAAAAATATGATAAGTAAATCACATTGTTTTCACATGGTGCAATGTGTATTTTTTCATGATATTTGTATTTTTATTTTTAAATAACACTGATAATGGTAGTTATAGTGTAAAATAGTTTACATAGTGTAGTTATAGTGTATGCTATTTTTTCATATATTCTATTATGGTTTTAACAATGAACTATATCCATATCACTAATATTTCTAGTTAGAAATATTTTACATGTGCCATTTACGACAAATGAAGAACATAATTGTATAAGAATTGTTGCTAGTTGTCCCAGAACTCGTTTTCCGCTCTATATAAAGGGAACTCAGGAACTATGCTTCTGTAACTCAGCGGAAGTCACAGAACTCAAATTCAAATACTTACTTTAAACCTATCATACATAACTACTTTAGAAACTCCAGTTCATAAGTTTTTCAGACCAGTTACTACAAACCAATCGGAGCTTAAGATGAAATGAAAAAATTTCTCTATTGATTGCGTACAAAAAGAACTTGAGACCTCTTTCTTAGTGGAGTCTCCCCTCCTTTTATAGGAGAAGGAGGGGTGAAAACCCTGCATAGAAGATTCTCTAGAAGACTTTTGGCCGATGGCTGAAAACTTTCTAGATCCGGTCAATAGAGGAAATGGTTGATTGCTTTTAATTTTGTTGATTGTTCACATTCTTTTTGTTGTAGATTCCTGCAATAGTGATTTTGTGACTCTAATAAGCCAATTATGTATTTTCAATCAATCATTTTTAATGCATAACTTTTGTAAGAGTTGTGATGATCAATTGTGTATTTGAAATCAATTAAACAATCACTTTTAAGCCCAGTCAATCTCTACTACCGACATGTGCATTCCTTTAGTCTAGATAGGCCAACTCCACCATTTCTACATCATAATTAACAATAAGTCAACTAATTTGTAATTATTGATGGGATTCGTGTCCTTTTCTATCAATTAATCAATATATGTCGATCAATTTTGAGTGGCCATCTTATCACAAACATGCTTCCCCCCGAAGAAGCACCAATCAATCAATCAATGTTCCTTAACTGGGGTGAACAATCATGCATTAGATTCCCGTAATAGTGATTTTGTAAATATTTTTAGGCTAGTCATAAGCTCAGAAACGGTCCAAAAATGTGTTTTTCCTGTAGACTATTCAATTCTCTTTCCAACACATACTTGTCCATTAAATTCCACCTTAGGATGTGAGAGTTATGGCAATTTTGGCGTGAGGTATATATTTAAACCAGACATTGTGGGAATTTGTGCAAAATATCTTCCAAGAAAAATTAGTCACTGAGATATTTTCCTACAAAAAACCAACCACATATAATTAAAACTCCAAATTAATATAAAAATGTAACTAATACAATTAATTACAAAACTAAGAAGACAAAAAAATCCTAAAATATATCTAAAAGATGTAAATGAAAGGGATAAATATACATTTATCATCGACCGATTCACCAAAATCAACTTTGGATAGAAAGTTGGTTGGTCGAGTTATGTGAGTGTATAACTCGACTGATCCAAATCATTCCCAAAATCCATCAAGGATGAAACTTGACCGATGAAGTTGTTGTGATGAATTTTCCAAAATGATTTTTAAGTGGTCAAACAATAGAATTAAGTATCCCTGATTTTTTTCATTTTAGTTACAAGTCATGTCATCAATACAAACTATTACAAAAATGTTCTAAGGTGATTTAGAGTGTTTTCCCAAAATGCACATTTGCATTACTTTTGACTTTAACTTCCTCACGCTAGGGCTTGATGAATTTGATCCTTTTCATGTACCTAATACTTAAAATTTATCTTAAGCAAACATATTAGATACATATGAATAGAATGGTTAAGTCATTATCAAAATATGGACAATGTATAACTCTCAAATCAACAAATAGTTTCTATCTGTTTCCCACAACTCATCCTAAACATTCAAGATGGATCTCTACCATGGAAGATCCTTAGGATATTAGGATCTCTTAAACTGGAAGCTCTATATCATGAGCAAGATGTGATCTTTTAAACAATCAAGTGAACATGTAAAATAAGTTTATCATCAAAGAATAGCAATATGATGTAGCTTATTCAGTGAGAATTATGTGAATAAATAAGATTGGAAATATCTAGTCCAATTTAAGAAATATAATGACGGTGCAAGATATGGATAGAAAAGCAAGGAAAAATCCTGTTATACTAGAGATCAAGTAGTTGTTGTAATAAAGGCTAGGATTTTGTTCCCTGAGGCATATGGATTACTTCATTTTGTAGATAGGACCATTGAAGACATGTGCCTTTATGTCATGTGTCACCTTAGAGGAATGAGGCAGTCCATCAAGGTGTGCATGCATGAAATATAAGCTTTCCTTAACATAGTTTCTAACTTTTTGGAAGGATATGAATGTATATTGAAAAAAGAATTTTGTTTTCATTTGCAAATTGTGTCTTTTAACAAAAAATGTTTGATCAAAAAATAGTAAGAAACAACAAATAGATGCAAAATCTTGAGTGACAATTGTTCTCCTTCTTTTTCAGAGAAAGGTAACTGGGGCAAGGTTGAGTTGGATCCAAATAGGATATGGAATTGAAACAAATATTTTTAAGTTTAAAATAATTGTGTACTTTTCAAGGAGAGATGAAAAGAAATCAAATTTATAATTGAATTGGAAATTGAATAAATTATTAATAAGAAATTTAGGAAAACTAATGAAATGGGCTTGTTAAAGGTTAACTTATGGAAAAATTAAGCATAAGTCCATATAAGGCATTTTCTACCCATAAGAGAATTGGTATATTTTTTTAATTTAATAGGTACAACTTTGAGGAAAAAAATTGATAAATTTTATCATTATCTACAAGTGTACTTTGATAGTTATCTTTGATCCAAACACCACAAATGGGACGTCAATACCCAATGAGTTCACTTCTAGGTGAAGTCTGGATGCCTGCATGATAGAGGTTCCTATGCAGGGGTCTTAGCATGTGGGTCTTCTGTAAGAATGATTTTTATAACATGATGATCTCTTGTGTATATTTTGAAACTTATGAAGTTCCTCATCTTGTATATGCCACTTAAATTATATCAATGAACTTTCTATGTGAATAGGTTTTTGTCTTGAATACAGTGGGACTGGTCATATGTGTTGATTGTGATGACCTTGATAATGATAAGAATTCTACTTTTGTTGACTTATTGTTACAAATTACAAATTAGTTGACTTATTGTTAATTATTATGGGTAGAAATGGTGGAGTTGGCCATTATGGACCGAAGAACTACACGTGCCGACAGTCAGGATCGATTGGGCTTAAAAGTGTTTGTTTAATTGATAAAATATACTAAATTTATCATCACAACTCTTATAATTGTTATGCAATAACAATGATTCTCATTGAAAATACATAATTGGTTCATTACAGTCACTTATCATTGAGATTAATCATATAAATTGTTTGTTTCAAATAGTAATTATTGATCCAATATGATAAATGAATTAATTGTTTATAGTTATGTCACTATATTTTATCACCTTGGCTACATAAATTAATAAGATTGTTTTCCTCTGTGATTGGGTTCCTCTAGGTACCAATGCATGATCAATTTGAGCTATCTAGAAGCGGTGGATGTACATGAGGGGCAATTGCAGTATTTGTGTTTTATTGATCGATGGCTTTATCCTATTTTGTTTTATACTTCTACCAGAATGTTGAGATTTATATTGACTCAACGTCTAAATTTACTTGTACATATGTTTAGTATAAATGAAAATATGATACTTTCAACCCAAAATTTCCATTATATCCTTGTTGTTGCACTCCAATTAGTTCTTTTGTTCTATGTACTTTTGCTTTCTGGCTTCTCATTCACAATGTTACAACTAATGGTAACAGAGAAGGTCCCCTCGTGTACCCTCCAGTTCATCAAGTGGTAAGAACAATCTTTCTATCTTAAGTTTTTTTTTACATTTGTACTATGAATTAATAATGAAACTAAGTATGTCTAACCCACTTAGAAGTTTAATTACTCCTCCCAAGTAATTAAGCATCTAGGTGTGTTTACTCTTGATAATTGGGTACTCCAACCAAGTGACCAGTTACTAGAGAACAAAAGCATAGCCTGATAGGTTTTCAATTTAGAGATTAATTAAGATTATAACTATAAAAATACTAATAGAATTGTGTTGATTTAGTGTAGATCTCTCATGCAAGAGTCGAAAGGAATAACCCTAGTAGTGGTAATGACATCAGTGGAAGTGGGTCCTTGAAACTAGAGTTGTTATCAAACATGATACAATTCTTCCATGCTCTCAGTACACTTGTTGGCCAACAAATGCAAGGACAAGGCCTTGTGGTGGGACTGAAGGTTAGCATTGATCCATTTCTCAAGCTTAGCCCACCAACCTTCTTTGGTTAAGCCAATACATAGAAAGATGAGGCCTAGATGGAACCCATTAAGGAAGTTTTTAAAACCCTCAAGTGTCCTGAAGATTACAAAGTCCCCTTTGTGATAAATGGTCTCGTAGATGTGGCAAAAATGTGGTGGATGTTTTTTAAATCAGTGAAGTTCTTGGGAACAAATGACATATCTTAGAAGGAGTTTTTTGGAACTTTTGAAGGGGAACACTTTCCTCCTCATGTCAATAAATGTCTTCATCATGAGTTCTTTCACCCACAACAGGATAAGATGAGTAGCAAAATATCTAGCATAATTTAGGAAGTTGGGTCAAAATTGTTCCAACTGATATGATACATATCGATAGAGGGACTAGAAGTTCATTAGCGGCTTGAAACCCTCTCTACATATGATAATGAAGATTAGTCACCCGAAGATGCTAGAGGAAGATGTTGAATGTGCCTACAATATGGAGGAATAAAACAAACCCCAGACTGAAGAAAGCAATCAAAGGAAGAAGAAGAGGTATTTCCCCCAATTACACAACAAGTGTTGGTGACAAAGGCCTCCAAAAAAGAGGAGGTTTCAACCTAACGAGAAGGAAAGAAGGGCATAAATCAAAGCATGATCCCATTTCCACAAGTATCATCCTATAAGGGAGTGTTATCTTCTCACTAGAGTTTGTTTGAATTGCGGAGAGAAAGGGCATTTTGTGAGAGACTACCCAAAGTTGAAGAAGAATGCATCCCAAAAGGATAATGGGAAGAGTGAGGCCTCAAAGACAATTTCTGGAAGGGTTTTCACCCTCAATGCTGAAATGATAAACATATCCTCTAAGGTGACCCAAGGTACGATGCCTATCTCCAATCATCATGCAAAAGTCATGTTTGATTCTGGTGCCTGTTTTTCCTTTATATCTAAGGTTTTTGCTCATCTGTTGGCACATGAGATACAACCCTTACCCTTCATTCTAGAAGTAATGACCACTACTAGTGAAGCTAACATATCCAAAGATTTTCTTCAAGAAGTACCTATACTCATTGAAGGGAAATTTCTACCTGCTAATTTTATAGTCCTCAACATGAAAGACTTTGGTATAATCCTTAGAATGGATTGGCTTGTAGAACATTATGTTTATGTGTTGTGTAAAGACAAGAGATTCATGTTTGGGAATCCTACAAAACCTTCCTTGGTATTTAAAGCAATAAAGGAGTCAAGTGGAAGACTCTTTATATATTCTCTTAAGGCTTTGATAATGTTGGAAAAGGGATGCAAGGCATTCTTGGCAAGTGTAGTTAAGGTGGATTTCCAATCATCTAAGATGGAGGACTTAGATGTGGTCTCTGGATTATCTAATGTCTTCCTAGATGATCTTCCTAGACTACCACCTCCTATGGATATAGAATTAAACATCGAGCTTGTTTGAGGGACCTCACCAATATCTAAACCACCTTATAGAATGTCCCTACTGAGCTCGAAGAGCTGAAGAAGCAACTATAAGAGTTGATAGATAAAGGGGTTCATCCAACCTAGTATTTCACATTGGGGAGCCCCCATCCTATTTGTGAAAAAGAAGGATGGATCCATGAAGTTGTGTATCAATTTTCGCAAGATCAACTAAGTCACAGTGAAAAATCTATACCCTCTACCTTGGAACGATGATGTTTCCAATCAACTTTTCTCAATAGCTATCTTTGCGAAAGTTGATCTCCGGTCTGGATAACATCAACTACAAATTAAGAAGGAAGATATCTAACAAGTAGCCTTTCAATCTCGATATGGACACTTTGAATTCTTGGTGATGCCTTTTGGTATGATGAATGGACTTGTTGAGTTCATAGTCCTAGTGAATTGCATATTCGACCCATTTCTTGATCAGTTGGTGATTGTTTTTGTTGATGACATCCTGATTTATTCTCGTAATTGAGAGAAGCACAAGAAGCATTTGAGAATTGTGGTTGAGACTCTAATACAACAAAACTCTATGCTAAGTTCCCAAAATGTGAATTTGGGCTTGATCGTGTAATGTTTCTGGGACACATCATCTAAGGAAGGTGTATCCACTGATCCCGCAAAGGTTAAAGTAGTTGAAGATTGAAAAAGACCAAAATCTATAATCAAGATTACAAGCTTCCTGAATCTCTCTAGGTATTATTAAAGGTTCATAAAGACTTTCTCAAAGATCAAAGTGCCTTTGACAAATTGAATAATAAAGGAATAAAGTTCTTGTGGCACTAGAATGTGAAGATAGTTTCTTGGAGCTCAAAAGGTGTTTAACCTCCAACCCTGTCTTAACAATCCTATCAAGTAGTAGAGGATTCAATTTGTTTGTACACTTATGGATTTGGATTGGGTTGTGTATTAATGAAACATGAGAAGTGGTTGCATATACTCTCGACAATCCAAGAATCATGAGAATAACAACCCAACCCATGATCTTGAGTTGGCTATTGTAGTGCATGCCATGAATATTTGGTGTAATTATCTTAACAGAGAGAAGTTGATGGTGTATATTGATCACAAAATCCTTACATATATTTTCTCACAAAAGGATTTGAATATGCATCAACACTTATGGTTATAGTTCCTCAAGGATTATGACTTCTCCATATCTTACCATTCTGGGAAGCAAATGTGGTTGTGGATACCTTAAGCCAAAAATGGGAAGGACATCTAGTTACTCTGAGAGTCGAGCTCTAGAAGATGCTAGACAACATGATATAATGGAAACCTAAAGCAGATGGACAATGAATCCTCTTAACAAACCTCAATGTCCAATCTGAGATCTTGAATAGGATGATACAAGCTCAACAGGATGACCCTAAGTGGCAAAGGATGAAGGAAGCAATTGAGAAACAAGATTATGAGTTTCACATTGCTCATGATGGGAGTATACAATTCAGACATCGTGTCTGGGTGCCTAGTGATAAAGTAGTGAAAGAGGAGCTATTAGAGGAAACTCATAGATATAAATACTCCATATCTTGGAAGTAAGAAAATGTATAAGGAAATATAAAGGAATTTTTGGTGGAAACGAGTGAAGAAAGACATTGTCGAGTATGTGGTGAGATGTCTAATGTGTCAAATGGTGAAGATCAAGCATCAATGACCCACTGAGATGTTGCAACAATTGGAGATTCCATAAGGAAAATGGGAACATATAACTATGGACTTCAATATAGGTTTACCAAGGACGAATAAGAACCACAATTCTATATGGGTGAATGCGGTAAGATTAACAAAATATTCTCATTTTTTGTCTCTAAAGATTAGTCAATCTGTGGATAGTCTTGCTCATCTCTACATGCATGATATTGTTTGATTGCATGGAATTCTTGCATTTATTGTTCTGATAGAAACCCACAATTCACATTTGGTTTTTGGCTAAATTTCCAACAAGCTTTAGGTATCTTGTTGAAACTTAGTACTACTTTTCAACCTCAGACAGAAAAGAACTTACAATTCAAACATTGGAAGACATGTTGAGAGCATGTGCAATTGACCTTCCTGGATGCTGGGATGACCACCTACCCTTAGTATAGTTCACCTACAATAACAAATACCATGCTAGCATTGAAATGGATCCCTAGAAAGCTCTCTATGGACTCCCATGTCATTTCACAAGGTGCTGGAATGATGTGGGAAAGAGAAGGCTCATTGGGCATGACATAGTAAAACTTTTTGATAAAGTTGATATGACCCATAAGAGATTTTTGGAAGCATATAATACGTAGAAGAACTATGTTAACAATAAAATAAGGGAGAAGACATATAAGGTAGGTGATAGTGTATGCCTAAATATGCAACCTACTAGAGGAGTTTTGAGGTTCAATAAGAGAGGAAAATTGAGTCTGAGATATATCAATCCATTTGAGATTATAACACATTGGAGATTATACATATAAGACAACTCTACCTCCAAGTTTGTTCAACATACAAAATGTGTTCCATGCATCAATTTTGAAGGACAATGTGCATGACCCATCCCATATCCTATATGAAGTGATACCTGATGTGCAGCCAGATCTGACACACGAGAGTTACCATTCAAGATACTAGATCATTCTACTCACTAGTTGAGGAGAAGGATTATTCCTGTGGTAAAGGTTGCCTCGAAATACCAACACGAAGAGGATGCAACTTGGGAGCTGGAATACAAGATGCAAGAAAAGTATCCTCACTTGTTTGGTAAGTCTTTTAAAATTCTAGGACAAATTTCTTTTTAGGGGGTGAGGATGTAAACCCCATGTTGCTAGAAAATTATGGAGAAATGGAGACGACTCTGGAGCCGATTATGTCCAGAAAATTTTGGGAACATTTGACTTCCTTCCCCTTCTCCTTTCAAAAATTTTCCTCCCGCCCCCTTAACCTTCCCTCCCCTCTGCCCTGGTGCCTATAAAAGGTAGGGTACCCCAGTCATTCCCTCCACTCAACAACGAGCATCCATCCCAATTCTAAGGCAAGGCACTGCTTCCTTCTCATCACCTTTCCACCAACCACTATACCACCTATGATTTTTACTACCTCACCCTCCACCCTATCTCCCTACTCCCACCATCTCATTCCCATGCCATATTATAACCCCTGACATTGCTCCTTCACACTATAGTGTTGGGTGAAGACAACAATAGTGTAAGGTCTGAGTTGGTTCGGGAAAATAATGAGACAGGACCAAGCTTAGGAGTGTCTGTAGTGTGGGGCACCTAAAGGTGGCATTTGAGGAGACGTGCTAGTAGTCCCTCACCCAACTGTGGTATGTAGTCCAGATCCCACCTTTAGAAGGAATGACTAGACTGTCATTTTCCTTGTATGATCCTAAACAATATATGTATAAAGTACAAACTGATTAATGTAGATTTCTTGATGTCATACTATAGGGTTAAGTAACTATTAAATCGTGAATGCCTTAACAACACATCATCATGTTAAATAATTACATTATGTTGCATTCACATTGTATGTTTATTCAATGAACTTAATTAATATAATTGATGCTCTCTAAATCATTGATTTCACCTAGAAATCAAGTATAATAGATCATACAATTGGCACTATTACTAATAGAAATTAATGTAATTCCCTCTTAATTGGATAATAAAGATTGATTTTTCATGCTACAAAGCTATATAGGTAAGGTTAGTAAAAGCACACAAAATTGTGTTAAAATCTTAATTGTTAAATAATGAATTAAGTTCGGCACCCCTAATGGTATGTGATGCCTAAAGCTACCTTAGGCTCACCTCTAATGCATGATTGTTCACCCCAAAAATATTTAGGCTCACCTCTAATGCATGATTGTTCACCCCAGTTAAGGAACATTGATTGATTGATTGGTGCTTCTTCGGGGGGAAGCATGTTTGTGATAAGATGGCCACTCAAAATTGATCGACGTATATTGATTAATTCATAGAAAAGGACATGAATCCCATCAATAATTACAAATTAGTTGACTTATTGTTAATTATGATGTAGAAATGGTGGAGTTGGCCTATCTAGACTAAAGGACTGCACATGTCAGTAGTAGAGATTGACTGGGCTTAAAAGTGATTGTTTAATTGATTTCAAATACACAATTGATCATCACAACTCTTACAATTGTTATGCATTAAAAATGATTGATTGAAAATACATAATTGGCTTATTAGAGTCACTTATCATTGAGATTGGTCATATAAATTGTTTATTTCAAATAGTAATTATTGATCACATTTGATAAATGAATAAATAATTTATAGTATGTTACTATATTTTGTCACCTTGGCTAGATACACTTATGGAATATTTTCCCCTATGATTGGGATCTCACAGGTCCCAATGCATAAGAAGTTTGGGATATCTGGTAGCAGTGGATGTACATGAGGAGGAATTGAACTACTGCTATTTCAATTATCAATGGCTTTATCCTCCTATTTTGTTTTATACTTCTATCAACATGTTGCAATTTTTTCAACAACTAAACATCTAACTTTACGTGTACATATGTTTAACATTAATGGAAATATGGTACGTTCAACCCATAATTACCATTGTATCATTGTTGTTGCACTAATTAGTTCTTGTTTGTTCTCTACGCTTTTTCTTTCTGGTTTTGCATTAGGGGCATGACACATATGAAGTTAGAGCTGCCATTTGCTTTCCATTTACACAGTCGTGTTGTGTATTTTAGGTCTTTACAAAAGCCAGTTTCTTTGGGGTTCTTGACATGATCTGCTCCTTGATCTTTCCCCTCGACTCTAGTGGGCCTTATTGGAGTTGTAGTAGAGATAAGGTTTTGCTTTGTACATGGTGCAACACTTTCTATGCAAGGCTAACTTCCTGAGGTCTCAATACCCTCCTCCCATGAAATTAGTGATAAGGTAGAACTACAAGGTGGTGAGATGCCTCTTCCCAAGTTGCTAACTTTGGGCCAAGATAGAGAACTCGTTGCGGGTTGCTATCATACTGACTTAGGACCTAGGATGATTTTGGTTATTTTGGGATATGATTTTGATGTATCCCCATTTACTTACAAACCCCCTGTCATGCATATAGGGGATATAATTCAAGGATCTTTTGGTCTTTCTAAATTTGATTTATACAAATTCAAGAATATAATTAATGGATTTATCTAAATTCTCATTGTCCAATGCAAGATAATTAATATCTTTTTTTTGGTATGTCCTCTCGATTCAAGTTATATATTAATTTTGATCAATTTTTGAGATCTAGCCAATAGGATAGGTTATGAGTCATGGTTTCTCTAATTTCCCAGATCTTAAGATATTAATTAGGGTTTAGTTTGTTATGATAGGAAAGTTTAAAGAGTTGATATTGGAATATTCTAGGAGAAATTTTTCCTAATGATTTAAGGTAAGTGGCCCATGACTTGGTTTTCATTATATTGCATCATCAAGTTTTTCTCACATTATGATGTTTAACGTTTAAAGTATACATGCTATCGTGTGAACACTATAACTATTTAAGAGGTATCTATTATTTGCACATATTTTTAAGATTTCTTACTTGCATACTTATATGTTAAGATCAGATCAATTAAGAACTATACATGTTCATATTTAAGATAATAATGTAGTTATAGGTGAAAAACCTAAGTAAGATAAGTTCAAAATAACAATAAATATTTAGGCCCTATCTCATGAGCATGTTGTGGAAGGTTGGTGCCTCATGAGCCTACTTAAGTTATGGGTTCAAGCCCAAGCATGCTTACTATGAGTGTGTTCAGTGGTGTTTATGTTTATGGGTTCAAGCCCAAGTGTGCACACCATATGTGTGTTTAGTGAGGTCAAATCATATAAGGTTAATTGAATATGTGCCCTAATAAGAACACTTAATTCAGTTAAGAATGCATCCTCCATTAATAGTGTTTATGCATTCTGATATTAGTTTTAAGATTTAAGCTAATTTATGTTCATATTATTACTAGAACTCAACCACTTACAATTGATTTTGTTAATGCATTGCTATGTGAGGATTCACATAGGTGATATGCTACATCAGATACCTCTCTGGAGGGTGATGTTCATACAAGTTCAAGACCTGGTGGGGGTACTATCTATATATTCCTGGAAGGTTCAACTATCTTTCACTTTTTCATGTGTCAAGTTCCCTTGTTGTAAGCTTTAAGAAAAGAATATGTATGAGAATCAATGTATTTGTGTCATGTGTGAAGTTGTTTTTATTATTGCAGTGAATGATATATGTTATTTGTGACATTCTCTGAGTGCGACTTTTATGGTCCAAGCTACCAGTCTGTTATATATGGATCACACTTGGTGGATGCTACACTTGTCATTTGTTGAGTGCTAGGGTCAAGTTCATTCATATTTGTTCTTGACCTCTTCTACCCCTCAACTTCTTTTGTGGCCATGTTGCCCCTTTCAACCCTTTTCATTGTATCCACAAAAATGTAGAAATTTCCCATCACTAATATCTTGTTTTGCATATTTGGACTCATCCCATCCTTGTACCTCCTAACCTTACCATAGTCAACCACACAAAGCTGCATATAGAACCATAACATAAAAGAACAAGAATTTATCCATTGATATCATGCACATCTTTAAAGTCTCAAACTATCTAACCTTGTAATATACATATGTGCATGGATAGTAGCAAGACTCAAAGTGACTTTCAAATCTAGACCACATAGTTATATCACCATCTCCCTACATCTATTCTAAACCCCAACCATGATTAGGACCACCTTTAAAAAGGTACACATCATGATCTCCTTATGCTCTTATAGAACATGGACCAACTTGTAACCATTTTCTATCTCAAACAACCATGCATCTATTCATCATGATCAGAACTACCCGTGAATTTATAGGCTCTGATCTTCGTCAACTTCTCATATGATATAATTAGACCTCTTATATGATCTAGCTACAATACAAGTGATCTCAAACCTCCTTCTCCGTAAGTAATAACAATCACACCCTGAGCCATCACTATCATCTCAAGGGTCAACTGAACAACAAGAACCTGAGGTTATCTACGTGCTACAATTCTTCATCATCAGACACATATTCAGTCCATTGCATTATCTTATCTCTATTAGGAGGAGTGCGAAAGGAATTTGTAAGGTTCTCATCTTTCCCTTGAGGAGCCACCTAGGATCCACTAGAAATAGCGTTCAAGTTTTTGATGTGGTTTTCTCTTCCATGCATTATGAATGTAAAGAAGAAATAAGTATAATGGGATATGAAGGGAAGGAGAAGGCTTGGCATGTTCTATGTTCATGTACGGATGCAAAACCTAATATTTTATGCCAAGATGTCAGACGCCATTCCCATTAATCAACAATACCATGATTGTTAGAGGTGGTGTTGATGTTTAACACAATCACTACCTGAAACACTAATCACATCTAACACAGAATACGAAAAGTAGAATTCTTATCATTATCAAGGTCATCACAATCAACACATATGACCAGTCCCACTGTATTCAAGACAAAAACCTATTCACATATAAAGTTCATTGATATAATTTAAGTGGCATATACAAGATGAGGAACTTCAAAAGTTTCAAAATATACACAAGAGATCATCATGTTATAAAAATCATTCTTATAGAAGACCCACATGCTAAGACCCCTGCATAGGAACCTCTATCATGCAGGCATCCATACTTCACCTAGAAGTGAACTCATTGGGTATTGACGTCCCATTTGTGGTGTTTGGATCAAAGATAACTATCAAACTACACTTGTAGATAATGATAAAATTTATCAATTTTTTTCCTCAAAGTTGTACCTATTAAATTAAAAATCTACCAATTCTCTTATGGGTAGAAAATTCCTTATATGGACTTATGCTTAATTTTTCCATAAGTTAACCTTTAACAAGCCCATTTCATTAGTTTTCCTGAATTTCTTATTAATAATTTATTCAATTTCAAATTCAATTATAAATTTGATTTCTTTTCATCTCTCCTTGAAAAGTACACAATTATTTTAAACTTAAAAATATTTGTTTCAATTCCACATCCTATTTGGATCCAACTCAACCTTGCCCCAGTTACCTTTCTCTGAAAAAGAAGGAGAACAATTGTCACTCAAGATTTTGCATCTATTTGTTGTTTCTTACTTTTTTTTATCAAACATGTTTGGTTAAAAGACACAATTTGCAAATGAAAACAATTTTTTTTTTCAATATACATTCATATCCTTCCAAAAAGTTAGAAACTATGTTAAGGAAAGCTTATATTTCATGCATGCACACCCTGATGGACTGCTTCATTACTCTAAGGTGACACATGACATAAAGGCACATGTCTTCAATGGTCCTATCTACAAAATGAAGTAATCCATATGCCCCAGGGAACAAAATCCTAGCCTTTATTACAACAACTGCTTGATCTCTAGTATAACTAGATTTTTCCTTACTTTTCTATCCATATCTTGCACCCTCATTATATTTCTTAAATTGGACTAGATATTTCCAATCTTATTTATTCACATAATTCTCACTGAATAAGCTACATCATATTGCTATTCTTTGATGATAAACTTATTTTAAATGTTCACTTGATTGTTTAAAAGATCACATCTTGCTCATGATATAGAGCTTGCAGTTTAAGAGATCCTAATATCCTAAGGATCTTCCATGGTAGAGATCCATCTTGAATGTTTAGGATGAGTTGTGGGAAACAGATAGAAACTATTTGTTGATTTGAGAGTTATACATTGTCCATATTTTGATAATGACTTAACCATTCTATTCATATGTATCTAATATGTTTGCTTAAGATAAATTTTAAGTATTAGGTACATGAAAAGGATCAAATTCATCAAGCCCTAGCTTGAGGAAGTTAAAGTCAAAAGTAATGCAAATGTGCATTTTGGGAAAAGACTCTAAATCACCTTAGAACATTTTTGTAATAATTTGTATTGATGACATGACTTGTAACTAAAATGAAAAAAAATCAAGGATACTTAATTCTATTTTTTGACCACTTTCATTTTGGAAAATTCATCACAACAAACACTTGTTGATGTAACTATAAACAATTAATCCATATATCATATTGGATCAATAATTACTATTTGAAACAAACAATTTATATGATTAATCTCAATGATAAGTGACTGTAATGAACCAATTATGTATTTTCAATGAGAATCATTGTTATTGCATAACAATTATAAGAGTTGTGATGATAAATCTAGTATATTTTATCAATTAAACAAACACTTTTAAGCCCAATCGATCCCGACTGTCGGCACATGTAGTTCTTCGGTCCATAATGGCCAACTCCACCATTTCTACCCATAATAATTAACAATATGTCAACTAATTTGTAATTTATTGATGGATTTCATGTCCTTTCCTATCAATCAATCAATGGACAGTAGTCGAGTTTGAGTGGACATCTTGCCACAAAGTATGCTTCCCCCCGAAGAAGCACCAATCAATGAGTAAATCAATATCCCTTAAACAGGATGAATAATCATGCAGTACAACTGAGCCTAAGGTAGTCATATGCATCACATACCGTTGGGGGTTTCAAACCTGATTCCTTATTTAACATTTAAGAGTTTAACACATTTCTTGTGATTTTACTAACCTTACCAATATATCTTAGTAGCATGATGAATATTTATTAGCCAATTAAGAGACGGTTGCATTAATTTTCTTTTAGTAATAGTGAAAATTGTATGATCTATATATAATTGATGTGTAGGTGAAGCCAATGATTTAGAGAGCATCAATTATATATATTAAGTTCAAAAAATCAACATACACTGTTAGTGTAACATAATGTATTTATTTAAGGTCATGATATGTTTTGTTAGGGCATTCAAGATTTAATAGTTCCTTAATAGTGTTGTATGACATTAAGAAATCTACAATAATAAATTTTACTTTATTCATATATAGTTTAGGGTCACATCAAGGCAAATGATAGTCCCAGTTAGTCCTTCTAAATGTGGGATCTAGTCTACATACCTAGTTTGGCAAGGGACTACAAGAACGTCTCCTAGAATGCAACCTTTGGGTACCCCACACTGCAGACACTCCTAAGCTCGGTATCATCTCTGTATTTTCCCAAACCAACTTAGATCTTATGCCAATGTTGTCTTCACCTGATACTTTAGTGTGAAGGAGAAATGTTAGGGCTTATAATATGATAAGGGAATGAGACAGTAGAAGTAGGGAGGCAGGGTGGAGGGGGAGGTAACAAAGAGCATAGGTGCTAGAGTGGTTTTTAGAAGAGTGATAAGAGAGGTGGTGTGTTACCTTATTATGGAGAGGGTTGCTTGTTGTTGAGTGGAGGTAAAAACTGGGGTACCATGCCTTTTATAGGCATCAAGGCCATTGGGGAGGGAAGGTTAAGGAGGGGGGAGGAGAATTTTGAAAGGAGAAAGGGAAGGCATTTGACCGTTTCCATAATTTTTTGGACACGATTGACTCCAAATTCGTCTCCAATTCTCTAGAATTTTCTAGAGTCATGGGGTTCTACATCCTTATCCCCTAATAAGAAAATTCATCCTCAAATTTTAAAAGATTTACCAAATAAGTGAGGATACTTCTCTCACATCTAGGATTCCAGCTCCCAAGTCACATCCTCTTAGGGTCAATATTTCTAGGCAACCTTTACCACAAGGATGATCCTTCTCCTTGAGTGGTGAGCAAAATGTTCTAGTATCTTGAATGGTCTCTCCTTGTATGTCAGATTTGGATGCACATCAGGTATCACATTCTCTAGGATATAGTATGGGTCATGCACATAGTCCTTCAACATCAATACATGAAACACATTATGCATGTTAGACAAACTTGGAGGCAGAGCTATCTCATCTACAAAATCTTCAATGCCTTCCAGAATCTTAAACGAACTGATGTATCTCAAACTCAATTTTCCTTTCTTATTGAACCTCAACACTCCTCTAATATTTTATGTCTTTAGATATACATGGTCACCTGCATTAGATGTCTTCTCCCTTCTTTTCTTGTCAACATAGTTCTTCTGCCTACTCTGTGCATTCAATAATCTCTTATAGATCATATCAACTTTATTAGAAAGTTAGACCATCTCAGGCCCAATGATCCTTCTCTCTCCCACATCATTCCAGAACATTGGGAAACGACATGGGCATCCTAAAGAGCTTCATAAGGAGCCATTTTGATGCTAGCATGGTAGTATTTGTTGTAGCAAAACTCTACCAAGGGTAGGTGGTCATCCTAGAATCCAGTGAGGTTAGTTGCACATTCTCTCAACACGTCTTCTAAGGTTTAGATTGTATGCTCTGACTATCCATCGATCTAAGGATGAAAAGCAATACTAAATTTCAACAAGGTACCTAGAGCTTGTTGAAAACTATGCCAAAAACTAGACATGAATCATGGGTCTCTATCAGAAATAATACATGTTGGAACTCCATGCAATCGAGCAATCTCTTGCATGTAGAGACGAGCAATACTATCCATGGATTGACTAATCATTATAGCTAAGAAATAAGTAGATTTTGTTAATCTATTCACAATCACCCATATAGAAACATGGTTTTTACTCATCCTCATTAAACCTATAACAAAGTCCATAGTTGTATGCTCCCATTTCCATTCTAAATCTCCAATGATTGAAATATCCCAACGGGTCATTGATGCTCACTATTCACCGATTAACACACTAGACATCTCATCACATGCTTGGCAATGCCTTTCTTCATCCCTTTCTACCAAAAAGTCCTTTACATGTACGTGTAAAATTATATGAACCCAATTATGGTGACTAGAGATGAGGGTTGGATAGGTGGCATTGACCCAGGTAGTTCAAACAAAATTAAGTGAGGCAAGATGTTTGTAGAGGGGTGAAGAGGCCTCTAGGGTCAATAAATGATGCCAAGGAGCAGGTGATTTGTGACTGTAATAAGCACCAGAGAAGATAAGAACACTAAGATTTTAGCATGGAGGGGGGCTAGGGCTAGATTTTGGTATAAATAGGTTCACCCTGGCTTCATAAATTCGTAAGGCACCCATTCAAAAAGCCATTGGGACTCAACCGTTGAGAAAATTGTGGTTGAGATCAACTATGTGTAGGATAGTGAGTAGTTCTGGCATCTAGAGGTAGGAGGTGACCTCCTAGATGGCCTCTCGAAGGTCCAACCCATGCGTGATCCACCAGCCCTGTTGTGTGTCCATCGTGGATCTAGCCTAAAAAACTCCCAAAAATTCGATAAAAACACCTTTAAATCACATTATCTTAGTAATTTGATTTCCTCTAGAACCCCAACTCTAAAAAATATAGATATTTGACCATTAGGTCCAAAATACCATCTAGATTATTATGGTTTCAAAATCTAGATATTTTACACTATAACTACCTTAGTTTTGGAAAGTGCGAAGTTGGAATTTTATGGATTGACCCCTTGAATCAAAATGTGGGAAGCGGGTTTTAAAGCGGACTAAAGTGGGTAGTTTTTGGAAAAGTGGTATGCATTGTATTAAAAAATGGTGAAAAATTTAGAGACCGTCATACCACTAACATAAAGATATATTACTAACCAAATTAAGAATTTTACTTGATATCTCAATGCATAAAAATGACTTTCATATATTAAAAAGGGTCCTAATTACAAAATTATATGGTTACAACGTAATAAACACTCAAGATTCAAAGAAAACCCATAGTCCTTGCTCCTAGAACAAGTAAAAACAAAATCATCATGCAAAGATGCATTGAGTAGGTATGAATCATATTGCCTTCAATTAATAATAGTTTTAATCACCGAATCTTTACAAAAAAAGAATATGTTGGCACTAGACACATAGGCAGTAAGTTACAACATAATGAAAATCATTACACCCAAAAGCAGTAATGGAGCATGGTGAATGCATACTGGAATGAAATGTGTTGAATCAACTATGTCAGTCAAAAATGTTGATTATTAATCACTAATAGAGTACTAATACACACGAGACATCGTTGCATATAAAAATCAGAAGTGATATGTTTACCTTAAGAGAAGCCACATGTTAAAATACTAACTTGTCGACCTAGAGAAAGTTTTCTAACCTTTTTTCTTGATCCTTGCTTCCCTTTAGTTAGCCTTGATGTCTCAGTGAGGGGTGATCGGACACTTGTTGGACTCCAGACAAACTTTAAGGATGCAACATCTCCTCCTTTTGAGATGCTTTCCCTTCGGTCTTCAAGGATCGACTTGTCATTGTTGGTGTGTATTGTGCAGCCGTTGTGCTTCTTTTATGGAGGGATGATGGTGCCTAAGGAATAGGGATGGGTTCACACTCCCAATTGGGAACCAAAAGGCCCACAAAACCATCCAAGAAACATTATTATCGTCGTCTTCTAACATCTACTATTGGGTCGATGGTGTGTTGGGGTTTAAGGGGCTATGTAATTAGGTAATTAAGTTGACAATAGATATGCACTTATCCATAAAGCGGCTGAAGAGGGCTGCTGAAGTGGGCCCAATTAAGTGGTCCAAGGTGGGGTTGTTTGTTAAAAAGTGGCAACTTCGGTTCAATCCATCTCAAAACCCACCTAGAGCCAAAAAGCAACGAATACCCTTCCTCAATGCTTGAGAGGGTGCTTAAGCGTGAAGCGGACTACTTTTTTAATCATTGGTCATGGCATTATCTAATTATACTCTTTAACAATTTATCAATTTATAACTTATTACACCTCAAAAAGGTATAATTTATCCCGTCAAGAATTCTGAACTAGTAAAGGATAATATTATGTAACGATAAATATGCATAGCTAGACAATTTAGGACGTGACAACATGTGGACTTCTTTCACATAGTAGATTCTCTTAATAATTTATTGCACCATCAAGTCTACACCAATATAGATGATTAGGTAGAGGATATGAAACCCATAGGGCATCCCCTTCCTTATCTTCTATGGTTATGAGTCCAAGAGGATATGTAGTGCCCAATCATACATGAGCATTCAACTTGTTGGTACGCCCCTAGGAGACAGTGTTTGGGCACCAACCCACCTACTTGATACACATGTGGGGAATATCTCTTAGAGATATTTCCATACCAGTTGTAGTCAAACATTAATGTACTACTACTTGTCGACATAAGTAAATATTATTGTTTGTATCATGGGAAGTGAGAGATTCTTTTTTCATTTCTATCGCTTTGTTGTTTATTTAATTATATTTGGTGATTAGTCTTCATACACTAGGACTTGTGAATCAACCTAGAAAATAATTGAGTTCTTACTCATTTTTATTTGGTTTCAAATCGTTTTAATTGGTTAATGTGCTCTGAGTCTGATTACCCTATTTGGAGAATGTTCCATGTTGCTTCTTAGTCTCTCAGAATTTTAGAAACTAGATTGTTTTCGATCCCCAATAATGCGAGCATTACATTCCTAGGAATGATGAATACCCAGAGTGAATCCCAATCTACATATATTTTGTAATTCTATTTAGTAACATGTGGGGTCAAGTCATCATTTGACTCATATTTTTATGTTGTGTCACTCTTTGTTTCAAGTCTCTAGTGTATACATGTTTACCCTATCACGCATCAAAATATTGGTAAATTATGTGGGGGCATGTTGTCTTTTTTTTCATGGGTTTTCAACTTACATATCAATATATACATTTATCTCATAACAATTCATTGCAAAATCAGCAAAACAATCTAAAATATGTTATTAGATCAGAAAGTATATCTTCACCTACTTAAGAATGGGTTTCATGAGGTGTTTGATCAGATGTAAAGTCAAATTATATGATTTTTGTGATTAGGAACTAACCCCAAATTATATAAGTTTGGTAATATCTGGACTGAACCTTGTAACATGGACCTAGGTTTGTTGGAAGTCGTCAGGGTCATCTAATATGGTAACAATCTCTTTCCTTATTTACATGGAAAATTTGTTCCATGATCATCATCTCTAAATCATATTTTAGAATTTTACCTCTTTTATATTCTATTATTCCCTTGACATATGTTAAATTATGTTGTTTTTATTCTCTAGGTAATCATTCTATTATTTCTCATTTTCATTATTTGAACTTACAACCTCTTCAAACTTCCTTTAACATTTGTTATATAGTTGATTTGATCATGTTATCATTGTATTATTTCTAGTTCATTATTAGGTTCTAGGATTATAAGGACTAAGATCTAATTTGATAACATGTTGTGCATGTTATTGATAAATAATAATCCTAAATAGAGATAAAAGATTTTCATACTTGTTGATCTTGTTGCTTGTGTTTATAGTACCTTAGGTTTTGAGGTTCTGGTTTATATGTATATGGACAAGTTTGGGTTTGGTATATGAAGTTTGGAGTTGGCTTATTTCAATGATAGTTCTTAGAGACTTAACCTTAAACTTGTTTGAGTTCTGAATCAAATTGGTTAAGTTGGTGTAACCTTGACATATGTTTTTGTGCAAAACCCGTCAAGTTGTGATAAAATCAAGCAGTCTCTTGCATGAACATGAGTCTAGTTAGCAGCAACATAATCAATTTTTACTAGTGTGCTTGAACTCAGATATATCATTATCCATGAACTCGGGTTGATTTTGAAGCATTGCGACCAAGATGAGGTTGACTGCCTAAGTTGGAGGCTAAGATGAAGGATGTTGCTCAATTACTTGGTGGTGTCCTAATTGCATGAGTTCCCAGTGAACTTGAACAAAGTTCCCATGTAGTCAGATTGAGTTTCAAGTGGGCCTGATAATGTTTTGGTGCATCCAAATTTTTTATCCTAATGTGATCTCATTAGGCTTGGGAAAAGGTCCAATTTCCCCTTAACCCGATCGAGGTTCCTATTATATGTTTTGTTAATTCGGACGTTTTTTGGCTTGATGGGATATATATGTGGTTGGTATGTATCTGGATAGACTTTGTTTATCCCTTTTTGAAGTGGTGGAGCTAAGTGGAGCAACAAGAGGACAATCTTAAGGTGTTGTAGCCTCCTCTACCTTGAAGAAGGTTATTCTTGAGAAAACCTTGGTGGAAGACTGCGGTTTGATGTTGGTTCTTCCCATTCCTTTCAATCTTATTCTTATTTTCCCTCTTTCTATAATGGGTGCATTTTTCTCATGGATCTTGAGTTCTCTTCCTCTTATACCTTCTTTTCTTGATGTCATGGCTAGGACCTGGGTAGAAGAAGGTGTTCTTGTGCTTGTTGATGCTCATGAGATCGTGGGTTGATCATGACAAGGCCATGTAGCTGATGTTTGAAGGATAAACTGTGTAGAAGATTGTTGTTTTGGTTGTCTTCTAGACAAATCTTGAAAGGAGTTTATTTTAACAAGATCTAGGCGAGTTTCTTACTCCCACCTTGTGATATATGCATGCAATGTCTTGAGTAGATTGAAACCTAAGATTCAAACATGATTGTTGATCAAATTCCATAACTTCAATGATGAAATAATTACTTTTCTTAGAGTATATGAACCTTGTTGTTCCAAGTGTTTTTTCTGCATTTATATGCGTACCCTACTTATTATAAATCCTTGAAATGGATTGAAATACTTCCCTTGTTCCCATGGATGTTATATTGATATTTTTTTTAAAGAGAGCCATGGTTGCCCTTTTTTGTTTATAGGTCATATTAGTCTGGTTCAACAATACTCCAAAATCAACATAGAAAGTTTGGGCTGAGCATAATTGGAAATCAATAGAATTCCTAATGGGTCGACTGGATGTTTTATTTTAATGTTCTTTTCTTGCTTAAAATGGATAGTTTCTGGGTGAGTAGAATTTTCTACTTCTTCTTGTGGTAAATACATGACACTCTCACTCTCAAAGGTTCAAATATATGCTAAAGCCTCAAAAAAATTTCTCATGGAGCAAAATGTAATAGTGTATGTACTTTTGTGTTAGGCACAATTTTGGTCAAAAGACATACCTCAGATCATGTACATTAACATTAAAGCACATGATTAGATCTTGCTAAAAGAATGCTTGAACAAGAATTGATAAAGAGTCATTGTTTGTGGGTAGTCTCATAAGATACTATTCACATGTAGGGATCTTTCCTCTCAAACAAAAGTTTGATGTCTCTACTCCTCTTCTCTTTCTTTACATAATCTCCACTCAAATGGATAAAGGGTGATGGAAAAATATAATATCATGAGATATGTTTTCAAATAAGGTTTATATATATACATGTATATGCATTAATGGCAGTTATATGGGTTTGCACCATGAATTGGTTGCAAGGAACAATAGATAAGGTTAATTTCATACTTGAAATGATTAAAACATCAGAATAAGGAATGATTTATCAGACACTTGGGATTGATAAATTAATCATATCACATTCTTTGATACATTTTTCTTTCTGAACTTTACATAGATTGTGATATATATTGGCATTGGAAAAGAAATGTAAGCATAATTAATTGCTTAGAAATTGTTAATCCTTGACATGTGTGTATTTTGATAATCTCCATTAATAACCCAAACCCTAACTTGTATAATGATGATTTATGTAAACACCTAAAAGTGACAAAATGGCCCTATCACATGTTTTTCTTGAATGAAATATTGAATAAGAAAAACATGGTGATAAGTACTTGGCGTTGATTTCTTTGCTAAGGAAAATATTGAGAAATTATGACATATATGGGCATGTTGCCCAAAAATAAGACCAAGGGGCAGCTCAAGTGATTATAGTGATGATTAAAGGCATGTGTCCTATTGATGATGTTGAATAAATATGAAGTAATGCATTATTCCATGCTTGTCATGTGTAACTCTTTGAATTACATGTTCATATTATATGTTTCTTAATATTTCTCTACTTGTTATATTATTTTTGCATGATAATGATACATTAAAATTATCTAATTGTGTTGGAGTAAGTGAAAGAACAATCATGTATGTATGCCCTGGTAGTATAGAGCTTCCCCAATGTTTGGTAGTCGGGGAACAAAAATGGGTATCCTTGTAGCAACCCCAAAATTGTGAAAATGTACTTGAAGTTGTCTATTATTGAGTTTATGTGGGTGACCAAGCATACATATGAGATATGGTCCACTCAACGCCCTAAGATCACCCATTATCTGAGTGTGGTTGAGGTTGTATGTCTAGTGGTTATGGCATTCTTGTCAATGTCATTGAGAAAATAAAGATGACATATAATATGTGATATGTGATATTCAAGTAGTCACTACCATGAGATACGATAGGTATCATTACATATGTACACCCTACATGTTGTATACATATTGACTGAGGTGTGGTGGGACCTTTACGAGACAAGTTACTTCTTGGGTTCTTTATGATGGGCTTAGGGTGCTCACAATTTTGAGCTTGTAATTTTGACAATACACTACCAATTAACTAGGACAACAGTCTAATATAATATACAACTGAGTATGTTATAAATGTTTTTCTATCCTGAAATGTGTGGTATATTCCTAATGAACTTCTAAATCATAGTAAGAAATGTTATACTTTACTTGATATGGTTGATATATGAGATTGACTATTATAGTAGACTAAGATATGTTATATATTGTGATAAAGATACATTGTTCTAAGGTATGATATCAAGTTATAGCTTGGAAATAATTGGAACCTTTCCTACTTTTTGTTAATTCATATGATATGGTTCTACTACATGTTTACCTATCGTGGTGAGAGAAATCCTCCCATTGGGACTCTTTATGAGTATCACATGGTTGTTACATGACATTTTTAGGTATACTAGTAAACGTACACGTGCACATGCACGTGAAATATTATAGTTGCTTATTTTTTGCAAGATAAAATTTTTATTGAGCTTTGAGATACAATAAAGAACAATGTCAAATGTATTTTTAAAATAAGATACCAGAAAAATAATTGTTGTGTCTTATATTGTGATGTGTTGCTTCATATAGACAAGTATAACATCACTAATTATAGAAGCTAAAAAGTATAAGATATAGTATGGTGTGTCAATTTAATTAATATTTAAATTGGCGTAGATTTTGTGAGGTAAGAAGACTATTAGCTTTGTCGACTAAATTTAAGGTATATGATTTATTAGCTTGAATAATTTTTTATTTTTTTTGTTGCTTATAATTATGGAATCAATTGTCATCTTGATTATTCCTTATTTGTCAAAGAAATTTGACTTGAAAAGGTAGTGTTCTTGTAAGTAATGAAGTCCTCCTTGACCACAACCTAAACTTATGTGGCATATGAGTAGTTTTGACCATTTCCAAAGTGATAAATTTCACACATGTGTCGTCAATTCAGCATAACAGTTTGAGTTATTATATAATTTTTAGAAATAAACAAGTCAAGATGTGTGAACGCGTGATATGATTTATGTCAAGTCATTAGACCATACATGTATGAAAATCGGTTCCTTACTGTATTACTAACTTCTAATGATGATGACCACTTTAAATAAAGCACTAAGCAAGCTTACTCAGTATCACATTGGGGAGCCAAGCTAGGTCCAAATAACAAATAAATCTCATGTTGAAGCAACACTATAATAGTCTTCACTCTTAACAAATCTTTAAAGGCATATTCTCATTATTACAATGAAAAAAAAAGTCAAAATATTTGGCATGGGTTTTGTTTATCCTAGAGTTTGGTCTTTTTTTTTGCAAGGTCAATGTCATATGAGTTTGGATGTAATCCACCGCATAATTTAGGTTCCTTCTCGTATTGGATCTGGTCCATTTGACAATGTGATTTTAGTACTTAGATAGGTATTTCATTCATCTTGTTTGCTTGGCATCTCAACCTCATGTCCTCTCGAATAGAAACCATCATATTCATGAACTCGGATATTGATGCTTTATGAGTTCGTTTGGCATGCAGACTGTCATATGATTGCCTTCACAAAGTATATAAAACTTACAAGTGAAAATGGGAAAGAAAGAAGCAAGATACTCAATGTTTTTCAGTATCATATCTAATGAGGTAAATAAAGCACGATGGCTTTCATTGTCTAGACTATACATGATACACGTTTGAAATTTTGGTTTTTTACTCTTTGTAAGCGATATGCATTTGTTATAAATATGTAATTGTAACGATTGATCCAATCAATATATTAATAAAAATGACTAAAGAATTATAAGTACATTTAAATATGTATGCCAACATTTGAAGTCAAATTAAAAAATTAAATGAACTTTGAAATTGACATGCGATGTGTAAGACTTGGATTTTATGATGATTTTACATGTGTATTGTCAATTTTATTAGATATCTAGTTAACCGACAACACTTGCAGAAGGACAAAAAACTTTTTCTTAAACTTTTTTTAACCTTTTATGTACATTTCGTGATGCTCCATTAAAATGACAGCACCGGAATTTAATCATCGAACATCCGCAAAATGACCTTTCCGTAATCTTGTCTTCCATCTCCATGTACTTACATTCAAAAGGAGCCATTCCTTCTAACGCATCACCTCTATGACTGCAGCAGCGCTTTGGCTCCATTCCCTCTCCATTTTTGACGTCACAAGTCATCAAAGGACTTCATTTTCTTATCCCTTCACCGGAGTCTCGAAAACGCTCTACATAATTTATCATGTTCTACTACTTCTGCTTAGGCTTTTTACTATGTGCGAGCAAAATCATGAAATAAATTATTGGAGTAATGTCTGTGAGCCACTGGCACCCCTAGTCATCAAAAAATTCAGTTAAGCAGACAAAGTGGAGAGAGACGTCCAATTGTTTACCACATCCCCGGTCCTCTGATGGAAATCCCAACTGCTGGCTTGGCAAGCAGACCATCGATCATAGTTCTTCTGTCTGCAGCCTCCTGATTCCTCCTATTTTATTTGTTGGATTGGACGATTGCTACTGACTGGAGTTACTTTGCATGTAAACTGAAACATGCCAATTTGCGGCCCACGAAGTTGATGCGCAGGAGACGAAAGGCAGGAAGATGAAGACCAAAATTGCGAAAAGGTCTGATCTGGGGCGAGTTGCAAGTTGCATGCAGACCCCATTCCCGTCACCATAGGCATAGCTATGGTCACCCACCTTTAATTAATTGAGGCAGCACCACGTCGTATGACTTCAGCCCGTCCGTTAGATTGTCCTTTTTTAGCTTTTTGTTTCCGGCATGTGTTCTGAAAAGAAATCAAAACTAACTGCAACAATAACTTAACAATTGTTCTTCTGAATTCATATGTTGACCGTGTGTACATAATGAGATGATAATGATGAGTCTATGCATGGATGGAGAATGGCATATTTGGAATGTATTTGTCAGTTTAAAACAGTAAACATGGCTTGTGGAGAGTGCAGCGTTTCCACTCTCTAAAAGCATATTATGATGATGACAAAAAGTAATTTACTACAGGGTATGTTCCTGAGGCCACCCTTATTGTTTATCATAGCATTTTCAGCATACCTGGTCGACATATATCTATATTGATCGTGATTGTGGCTGCCTCCAGAAGTGTGGGGCGGAGTGGTGCTAGAGATAAGCTGGCAGCGATCTACGTCCTGTCTCTAGATGTTAATGCAATGGTTCTATGAAGGAGCAGACTTGCATTGGAATTCCATCTCCAAAGCCCGTGGGAGCCCAAATTGCCACTCTTGCCGGTGGTTGTTCCCATGGGGACGGTGACCAAAAGGAGCAAGGATTAGGGGCACAGTAGAGCAGAAACAATCAACTGCATCTTTAGTTCAGTGGTGTTGTCGTTAAGGCCACTCTAAAACACTATATGATTGCCGCTATAAGGCCGCTAAGAGATGACCACCATCTGCAACGGAAATATCGAGAGCATCGTCGAGGGAAGGGGTGGTGAAGGACAAGTGATGCCGGTTACAGACCGGCCGCTACGAATCAATCCCAACCTGTGAAACAAATCAAAGGTAAGAGACTTCACATATCGTATTGTTCTCCATGGCTTGACTATTTTCTTACCATATATGATCATACTGTCTACTTGTTGGAAACAGAAATATGATCATACCGTCTACTTGTTGGAAACAGAACCTTGTCCTCTGAAGCGGATGGGGTAGAGAGACAGAAAGTGGAGGTAGGAGAGATAAGTGCATTTGGTGACCGTTCAAGTATTCCGCACAACTACTTCACGTTCCATGTTTTGAGGGTCGACATAACTGCTGAGTTGAGAGCACGCTTTATCGTGGATGCGTCAAAATAACCACTCAGTAGCGAAACCTAATATAGAAGGGAAGACACAAAAACGTGAGAATCGTTCTCGGAAGAGAGAGAACGAAGGAGAGGACGAGATTTTAAAAATAGTACAATCTGATTGGCCAGAAGTGTTTACAAAACTAAAAATGGTATAAGCTTAATTAATGAAACTTATTCGCTCTTTTTATAGTAGTATAGATTAGAAAAGAGGTAAGTGTGTGATGACAAAGATTTAACAAGGAATAATGCATTTCAATCTATCGTGTGCTTGTACTCTCACTGTGTTTTGGGTGGATTGTTGATACAACATGGTGTATGCATTTTTCATGATATTTTTCCTATAGTGATAAGATTCCAACTATAATAGATGGCAAATTTTTGTTTAACTTTCTTGTATATATATCCTTGTAAATCATATGTTGAGATAATTACAAAAGATTCAATTCTTTCTCTAACATACCTTCAATTTGAGAATGAGGTTTGTAATTGTTGGGCTAATTCATGACTTTTTGTGGAATTTTGTTGATGGTAGTTGTACATCAATTTTTTAGAAGAATGCTTATTTGGATAAGGGAAATTTTACTCAGACATTTCATGTTGGTTTTTTTTAGATGATAGTTAAGTTGGGGTTTGTTGGAGGATTTATAGTAATTATCATTTATGGTTGATTAGAAGGATGCTCCCTACTGTTGGTGTTAGATCCTAGGGTATCTCAATCTATGGGGACTAAGGAACTAGAATTAAATTATAACTCAAGTGATGAACATGACATGAGAATTTTGCGTACTACTTAAACTAGGTATTTGGGTGTGTTGGTCAATTATCTAAGTAATGGGGAGTTAGTGTGGAACTCTATGCTTGCTATCTTTTTGGTTGCTTTGACCAACTAGTTCGTTGGAAAAACTTTGAGACCATAATAAGATGCCAGATTATGATTCAAATTATGAGAGAAAATACGATGAAAGATATTCAACATAGCAGAAATCTAAAACTATTTCATAGACAAAATACATAAGTTACTAAACTAATGATGGAATTACAAATCTATTACCTTGAGAAGAATGAAATTCCATCTTTAAACTCATTAAATCTTGAAAATAGGCAATTAATGGAAAACATGGAATGATACTCAAGCCAAATGTAATCAATAAAAAGGAGATCCTAAAACTCAAACAGTTTCATTTTATTGACAAGGATTTAATATTTGAAGTAAAAATTTAAGGAAAAGGAAATTAATGATAAGTGTCTTAGTAAACGTAAACTTAATTCTGTGAAAAAGTAAGGAGAACCCTAAAGGAATGCTTACAACTATGGATATAAATGCAAAAATTTATGTGGAATGTGCAGTATGAGAGGTATTTATGTGTCAATCCCATGTAAAAGGAAGGAAATTTGGAAATAAGCAAGATTTTTGATGATAAGGTGTAAGATGATGATTGTGAAGTGTAAGACCATGAGATTATCACAAACCAATAGATGTATTCCATGGATGGATTTTGGTAAATAACCACGATACATGGAGAAGGACATATAGGAAATATGATTTACATCTTCAAGGAGTTGAAAGAAGTCTAATCATTCACCTTTAGGAAGGGCAATATGAGGAAACCATATAATTTACTTGGGAAATGATTACATATGAATGAAATAAGGATGTAAACAATGATGATAGATTGTGCAAGGATTGTCAAGAAAGTACAAGGTGCAAAAAATATGGTGATATAAGCAAACTAAGGATACATTAGTGTATTATAATAAATAATGAGAAGTATAAGTGAGTGTGAATCAAGATGAGACAAGAAAGTATATATCTAACATTGAATCAGATTCAAGTTGATGGGTAATGATGGTGAATAGAATGAAATATAGATTTGTACATACCATAGTGATAAGTGATGATGAGATCTCTATTGCTTTCACAATCAAGAAGAAGAAGAATATTTGATTGTATGAAGGTTGGATGGATACGAAGGCAATAGTTTGTTAATGTTTCAAATGGTTGTTAGGATAACACATATTTCATGTAAGAGTTATGTGTTTCATGAGGAAGGGGTGTTAAGAGAAGACATATTCCATCCATAAAATTTGTAACGATGGTAGTAAGAAAGAGGAAAAATGAAAGAAGCACATACTTCACCCATGTTATGATGTGTCATATATTATCACTAACAAGACAAAGGTTTCTAACATATAAAAGATAATGATTTTTTTCATGAAGAAGTATCAATTACTGGAGTTAGTTTTGGCAAAATGACAACTAATCTAATGCATGTAACCTTAAACATAATATTTAATAAGAAGAGAAATATTTTGAAAATGAACTTAAGAATGATGAAAGTACCACTAATGGGTAAGTAAAGAAAATAAACATGATAAACATAAGAAAGAAATGAATAAGAATAATAGATAATGATGATATCACCAATCCTTAAGTGAGCACACCAATGGCTTGAGAAATGATACATAAGAATTTGGAACTCAAATTAACCCCAAGGGTTTATCTATGAAAGTTTAAGAAAATATATCATGATAATTATACAATAATGAAAATAAAGGAGCATAATTTTTACCAAAAATATATTGAGAGAGAGAGAGTTATGAGTTGGCTATTATTTCCCCTTGTCAGAGAAAAATCCTATCATGAGGGAAGGGGTGTAAGGCCTCAACCCTTGCTACACCTAATTTTCTTAATTATCCTAATTACATAATTTATTAGAAGAACTGATGTGATAATGAATTGTTTATATGATTATGTTTATGTAAGAATCGAATGTATGACTAAATATAAAAATTGCCCAACTAAATTGCATATAATGCTAACGTTAATATGTAATAGTTGAAGTTTGTAAACCCTATGTCATTATAGAGGTTGGGATGATAAAGGTGAAAGTATAGTTTGATGACAATTTGAGAATGTTGTGAATTAGAGATAACCTAAAATCATAACATAACAAATGTTCGATCTTATTGTCTGTGCTTCTACTGATACCTTAGGGTTGAGGCCCCGATGTATATGTATATGGATAAGTTCGTGTTTGATATATGTAATTTGGATTTTTCTTAGTTGGATGGAGTTCTTATATCATTGAATTTGAACTCGGTCAAGTTTCGTATCAAATTGATTAAGTTGGGATAAAGAGATGCATTCTCTCCCCCTCTCCCACGCCCATGACGGAGGTTGAATGTCTGGGAGAGTAAACCAAGGCGGTAGCTGGGATTCAAACCCGGGTCCCTTTGTGAGGAGACATCGTGCTTGACCACTTGAGCCACTCCTGACTAAGTTGGTTTGACGTTAGCATGTGTTAAGATGGAAAGCTAGGCCAAGTTTTGTTGAACTCAACAGTGTAATGCATGAACTTGGGTTGAGTTGGAAGCAACTCTATTGAGTTTTACTAGTGCGCTTGATCTCAGGAAGACTCATGTGCATTAACTTAGGCATCTTTGATAAAAACTCAATAGTGTTGGGAGTGAGTACCCAACTTGGAAGTTGAGTTGATGGTAGTAGTACATTATTGATCTTTGGTGTAACTTTTCTTAACGTTAGTTTCAAAAGAAAACCGACATTACAACCTATATTATCAGTTCGTAAAGCACAAATGTCACTATTGGTCAAGTATTTTTTATTAAGAAAAAAACATGGGTACCACTTTTACTATAATGTTGGTTTCATGTGGCAAAACCTACATCACAGACAACCCACAAAATTCAATTCTCCAAGGGAAAATTTTGATATAGATTTTTAGGGTCAATAGTGTAGAAACCCCTGACAATCCACAAAATTCAATTCTCCATGGGAAAAGTTTGATATAGATTTTTAGTGTCAGTAGTGTAGAAACCCCCGAAGACACAACCCTTCTCACAAAATAAAATCTTGACTCCAAAAATCCTTTGTTGTTGGTTACTGTATACCAAAACTTATGCCACATCTCTCATGCCCCGTGAAATTGTTTCCTTAAAAATGCATGTGGTGTCAGTTTGTACATTAGGAGCCAATGATATTGGGGTTCTCGCCACATGCCTCGTGCAACTTTTTTGGCCCAAATTGTATTATGTCTTCAGATTTCTATTGAAACATATGACACATGTCTTAATGAGGTTGGCATTTTATAATAGGGATAAGTACATATGTCATCAATTTTAATGTGTTCAACCAACAATTAAGTTTGATTTCTTTTGTCGGTTTCACAGACCAACCCGATGACTAAGTACTTAGTGTCAATTTTTTTAGAGCAACTGATGACTAAGTCCTACTTAAACACATATGTGAAACTTTGTCCCCCATTCTCTATTCATAATGTGTAATCCATATCTCTCTAGAGATGACGACCTAGTTTCTTCCAACCATTGTTGCATCCTCTGTTACAACCATTTATACTACCACATACGCTTCTAGATCCTCTCTTTGATGCTACCACCAACCACTTATTCTCTCCATTGAGGCATCACCCTCCTCTATTTGGGCCACTACCAACCACCCTTATCTCCATCCAATTCCATTTCCGATGTTGACGAAGTTTGTTTTGATGTTGCTTATAACTACCAGTCATCATTTCTTAGCAAAGTCAGCCACCGCTCTCAGCCAACACAACCATCCGTCTTTAGCCAATATCTGCTCTCCACCAGCTGTCACTCTCTAGCACCCCATCTGCCAATTTACTCTGGTTGCTTCTACCATCTCTAGTGATTCTTTTCTCCACTGCCACCATAGTTGCTCCTACTACCTTTGAGCTTGTCCCTCTTCTTCTCTTCTCTATTATCACAAGTTCATTTTAGTCTATTTTCTTTTGCTTCTTCTCTTATCTTCTATTTTCATGTCATTTTCTATGTTTTATTTACCCAGATAGAAATTTATATGCTTTTATATTTAGATGTCCTAATTTTTAGTAGTGGTTATGTATTAGTAGTGGTTATGTATTTAATCTAGAAACATAGATAGGGTTGCATGCCTAATTATGTCATTGAACAATATATGGATGAATGAATTAACCTAAATTATGTCAAATTCATGTTTGTATTTTAAGTATATCCTAAGTGAGATGTAAGTGTAAAATTTGTATTCAATTTTTAAGATGTTTCACTAGCACTTTTCCATTTGTCACTAGAAATTTTGTCACTAGCAATTTTTAAGAATAGTCCCTGGTTTGGGACTATTCTTGAACACTTAATCTCACTTAGGATGTAAGTGTAAAATTTGTATTCAATTTTTAAGATGTTTCACTAGCACTTTTCCATTTGTTCTATGAGTACATATGTAAGTGGGTATTTTCTCATCTACTATGAGGAAATATTGCTAAAATATTCTTGAAAATCTAATACACGTTATACACTTGCTAATGAGATTAGGAGTTCAAGAATGGAATAGGTGATACACATTCATCACTAAACCCTAAACTCTAAACACTAAACCCTAAACCCTAAACCCCAAACTCTAAACACTAAACCCTAAACCTAAAACCTAAAACCCTACACCATAATTTCATACTCATTTTCTTTATATTCATAGAATGGATCAATCACAGGTGTCAATTTCAAATTGCTACACTGCATATTTTATTATTGGTCTTGACCAGTTTATAAGATTTTTGGAGAAATATAGGAAATGACATGGAGTTAGGTTCTAATGTCCATGTAGGATTTGCAATAACAGCTTGAAATTCAACATTGTTAACCAAATCAAAAGGTTTGTCATGTACTACAAGATTGTACATTGCTATATATAATGTTACTAGCATGGAGAGATTCTACCATGAGATTAGTAGATGTCGATAGTAGTATTGTGTTGAAGGAAAAACTTACGATGATGTAGATGTGAACAAATTGATTCCCATGGACATGGTTGATGCGAGGCTTGATAGTTGTGGGGTAAATATTACTGATACACCTTCCTTATTTGAAAATAATGTGCATCATGTTGAGCAATCATTATACTTAGGATGTAATAAGTTTACCAATATGAGTGTTGTGTTGAGATTGCATCTGAAGGCTAATAATGGATGGAGTGACAAAATCTTCATGTCTCTATTGTATTTGTTGATAGAAATTCTTCTGGAAGGCAACAAACTTCCAATCTCAACATAAAAATTAAAGAAAATGTTGTGCTCAATGAGAATGGAGGCTAAGAAGATACATGTGATCCTGAATGATTATTGTTATTCCAAAAGGACTAGATCAATTTGAAAGTTTGTCTAAACTGTGGGGCATTAGGGTGCAAAGTGATGAATTCAGGTAATTCCAAAGTTTTTTCCTACAAAGGTGATGTGGTACCTACCTATACCATGAGTCAATGCTTGTTCCAATACCATGGATGTACATAATTTATCATGGCATGAAAGGCAAAGAAAAATAATGATGGGATCCAAAGACATGCATCTAATTTCCCATAATGGAAGAAAATCAAATTACTGTACCCCAAATTTGGTGAAGAAATCAAGAATCTAGGATTTGGGTTCTATATGGATGGGATGAACCCATCCAAGCATTAAGAATCCAACACATCACTTGGCCATTTATAATTATTATATATAATTTTCCTCCCCAGTTGTATATAACAAATAAGTATAATGTGCATTTCTTATTGATATTGGGACTCAAACAACCTGACAAAGATATTGATGCTTCTATTGTGGGAGGATACTGAGGAATTATAGGACAAATCTAACAATAGAGTGACAAGAATATGAAGATTCTCAATGAGCAATTGACCTATATTGATAAGAATGTGTGGAAAGTATTTTTTATTTCAAGACAACCTGATGAATTCAAGGTATTATGCCTCCTTTAAAATAAATTCTTATGATTAATCAAATAAATTAAATGTATTGTGTAACTAACATATGTTTTAGATTAACCATGCTTTACATATGTTGAAAAAGAAAGGTGTTCAAAGAATGTGCACAACCACAAGTTGGGTCTAGGTGGCTATGCCTGGAGTTACCAAAAGAGACATCAAGTGTCTTCTTCTAAGTAGTCTACTCCTAGGTTTGCTGAGTCCTCTGTTAATCTTGCACCTCTATTTTTCCATGAGGCATGGATAAATGCAAGGATAAACTGCACTAGAGACCCAACCCTACAACCGCTGTGGTGGCTGCAAAAATAATAAGATTCAACTCCAAGAGTGCATCTTCATTTTTTGACCTTGATTGTTATGTTTTACTGACTAGTTACTATTGGTGATTATTAACGGGATCTCCCTGAGAAAATAAAAAAATGCAAGTTCATCCTTGACGGTCAAAGGGATGAATTGACGGTAGCTTTGGGTATTGTAGAGCATCATGGCAGTGTTAGGGCCAGTGGGGTTGGTGTCAATATAAGATCCTTTTTGGCACATTAGAGAAAAAGCACAAATCTATCAACAAAGGCATATTATAACAAGTGCGGGTATAGGACATGATTGCAAAGGGAATAGAGAAATCAATGGGACAATTTTAGGCTTCTCAATCTCAACCTCATCAGATAGTACCTTAGCCACACCACTCTTCTTACAAGGTGAACCCTCCTGAGACATAGGTGGTTGGGATTAATCCCATGGACCCGTCAAACACACCCGATGTAAGTTTTTTGGTGATATAATAGTCTTTTGGGCGAACTCACAATATGTTGTGTTTTGGGTATATATAACACTATATACAAAACTGTAGGCATTAAGGTCATGCCGTCTTGCGTCACTAGAACCTAGATTCAATGTCATTTAATTGGGCATGACAACCCCACCTCTTCCAAATGACACGATTCATGGTGCTCTATTTCTCAACAATGTGATTTGTGTGACTATTAGGATTGTCTACCCAACTTAGAGACAAAAACCAATGCCATATACCCACCCAGATCGCAACATGATAGGATTGCATACGGTGGTGTGTTTGCATGGCCCAAAGTTGGAGTTTTCTATTAAAATGTATGATAAGTTTATATTGCATTTATATTTGTTATTCTTTTATATAATTGGAAACTGATATGAGAATACATGCAGACCGTAGTACCCAAGGATTCCCCTATAGTTACTCCTATCATTCCCCCTAAATTACCTTTTGGGATTGCAAATGATCTATTTGAATCACTAGCTCTTAAATGTAGGGGGTTGGCACTATGGTTACACAATTTAGAGGAAGGGTCGACTATGATGATTTGTATCCAGTAGGACATTGTAGGTCAAGATCACGATACTAGTATATTCTTAATAGATATCATGGAGGTGTTTGCTTATGATTGGTTGAATACAACATTTATAAAAATTTGGATATGATGAGATATTATGGCTGAATACCTCATTCTATATATGTGAAAATATATGTTTATTTGTTTTCTTATATATTAATGCATACATATACATTTTACAACTATTCATATACGATATGAGGGCAGTTTGCACTAGCTAATGTGACATTTCTAGCTCGTCATTGATTACTTGTGTAGATAAAGACCCAACACCAATTATTATATACTTCCCCAGCACATTTAAATATTTTATTACTATGGGAAAGAGCATGAGTATAGCTCCTTTCAATGTTGAGTGTGTTTCAGGCACTTTGCTTATACTTTTGATTTATGAATTGTATTTTATTGTGGAATTTGAGTTTTCTTTTGTTTGTCATCTTTTCACTCAATATTAAGTATCAGTAGTTGTTGGTATTTGTTCTCAAAATGCTATCTATGTATTATCTGTTGGTATGTATGCCCTGAGAGCGAATCATGGGATGATTGGTGGGATAGATTAAGATTGATTTGATAAACATCAAAGGCAATCTTCCAATTCTTTCTGGTTCAGTCATATGAGATAGTGATAGAACAGATTGAATGTCTAGAGAATGACAGTACCCAATGACGTATGCTTTTAGGTTGAGGACCTGAACGATGAGATCATACGGATGCTAAGAGTTTGTACATTCTTGTTATGTCCCTAGTCGGATGTCATTGTGGAAGGTAGATAGACAGTAATGACACACAAGACTAGATTGTGGTGTTGGTTGATGACAGAATCTCATTAGTCATGATATAGAGATATCAAACCAAACACATAGGTACTTGTTAGAGAACAAGTGTACCGGAAAGACCCACCGTGAGTTTGACAAATGGAACCATGACATGGTAGTCACAGTTAGTACTCACAGTGATGGTGGTGAGTGTGATTCTTTGACCTAAAATCACTACACTCAACATATGTCGTTGGGCACACTTTAACATCATCAAATGCAATCTTGAAACATGGGTTGTTATAAAGGTGATGATTGGGTGGCTTTGACACATGGGGCTTTTGAGGGGTGAGTGATAGATATGGGATTTGTCCCTCCTGAGGGAGTTTGATATCCAAGGCCACTTGATGAGTAGGATTGAGATAGGCGTGCGCACGCATGTATGAATCAGTATGTGATATTGATGACATACATATCTCTTCCAATCTGCTCTGAGATCAAGAAAGTGAATGAACGTTGACAGGATGACAGTTCCATGCCTCGAGTTCATTCGGGATATCAGTGACAAAGGAATTATACACTCGCTGTAACACCATTCACGGATTGTAGGATTGAAAGTTGTTCTCTAACTTTCTATTTCACTTGGGTAGAACTAATGTGTGACTAGGCACCGCTCTTTGCTTGTGAAGTCATAAGTGTTATGGACTTTCACTGCCAACGTGAAAAGGACCTGCAGGGTCACACACATAGGATTTAACCTGGAAGAGGAGTTTTGTCCACAAACAATGTTTAGATTGATTACTAAAGGAGTTTAGTTGTTCAATTAAACACTCAATTGATTGATAGCTCAAAATCATAGTGTTCAAGGTGTTGGACATATTGATTAGAGTATCAGATTGATTGAAACTGCAATTGACTATTTCTACATGATCTGTACTCCCAACCGATTAGCTCATGTGATGAACCGATCGGCTCAACTTGGTGAACCGATCGGCTCAGGTTGTGAGTCGATCGGCTCATGGTCAGAGTGAAACGATTGCTTCAAGTGTTGAAACGATCGGTTCAACTAATGCAACCGAGCAAGTTGGGAAAGTAGGATTGGTGAGAAATTTCCTTTCATTTCACTTTCCCAATTTGATTAGAACAAGGATTGGTATTTGATACCAATTAGAAACAAAAGATGGAAAGTCAATCGGGAACTGATCAGGACCATGAACTGATCGGTTCACATGTGAACTGACCATTTCATGGGTCCCAACTGATCGGTTGAGGTGTCAACCAACCGGTTCAGGTCCCCAACCGACCGTTTCAGTTGTGAAACGATCAGTTCAGGTTGCGAATTGGTTATTTTTGTGGAAAATCTTCAACCCTTCTACTCCTGCTTTTAGTCTCGCATTGTCCGGGATGGAGAACCCTATCCCATGACCCTCCTATATATAGGGGTATTGGGGGTTTATCAAAGTACAACCCAGTGCAACCATTTGCTCTGTAAAGTTGTCGTTCTCTCTAGTTTTGGTAACCGAGAGAGCCCGAGCAAGTGCTACCCGATAAGGGAGGCATAGCAAGGGAAAGACAACTGCAGAAAGTGACTGGTGGCAGGAGAGTGTGTCGACGAATAGTACGCTGATAGGAGGGTGTGACTCCTTCCAATACCTTGTGAGACAAGGAGATTGGAGTTCCAGGTGGTCCGTGTGGACTACTTCAGAGGCCGGAGATTTCTGCCGCTCAGAGGACAGCTGTCAATCCCGACAGTCCCGGTGAGACCAGGAGTTGTCAGTCCCAGTGCGACCAGGAGCTGCATAGACACCGTCCAAGACCGGAGGTGAAGACCGCGCAAGGCGCGAGGTATTGTCGCCGAGCAAGCCTCGGGACAAGGTATGATTCCACAAACCATCCTTTCCTATTGTATAGATGTTGATGCGTTTCCTTGTTATGGGTTTGGGGAGGAGAATTTTTTTTGTTTCTGCTGCCTTCTCTGCCTCCCCTAAAACCCAACAGTGGTATCAGAGCCACGTCAACTACTCTATACTTTAGGAATATCGATATGATCGATTTTGGTTTGTCGCCTTTATTGATTGCATACGATGCGAATAAAATTGGCTTTATGCATGTCCAATCCTAAATCCACAAATCCCAAATTACAAATATGATATGTATTATGAATGCACTCGATATGCGTCGCCCTTAAATGAGTTTTGTGGTGGATGTATAGTGTGCTTATGGCCAATAAACCCTATCTGTGTATGGTTGTATGTGGTTGCTTGCATCTCAGTCTACACACCGATCTTTCTTCTCCTTTTCCTGATGTAACTCGAAATAATTTGAGATTTCTTTCCTACCTTTGCTCCCCTCGAATGTAACTTGAGGTTTCTCTTTTTACAATGTAAAATAGGATAGAATTTTATTTCCTGTTATGTCGAAGAACGGAGGACATCCTGACGACAGTTGAGACGATCGGTTCGAGGAGTGAACCGATCGGTTGACGTTCTAGACGATCAGTTCAAGGAGTGAGCCGATCGGTTGATGAGATGTTCGAGGAGCGAGACGAGCGTGTGGCTGCCATGAAGAGATGCACGACGACCAGGTGAACCGATCAGTTGGAGGAGCCAACCGATCAGCTGGTGGCACCCTGTCGACCGGCCTGATGGCGAGCCGATCAATCATGTGATGAGTTGATCAAACCCAGAAAGGCAAAGCACAGAGTTCATCTTGTACATGTTGCATGTGATGTGGACCTAGATGACCGTGATTCCTCTTGGCTCGAGGAATCACATTAGGATGGCCATAATCATCGCTTTTATCATTTCACATGTTTTCTGTGGGATATAGCATGTATATGATACGTACTATATATTGTGGTGATTGGATATGTAGATGTATATAAAAACCAAATCCCTCATTAAATATTAAGTTTTAGATGCCTTCCAAATGCGACACATGTGAAAAGCTTGATCGACCAAGTGTGGGCACGCCCTAGCGTGGTGCACCGTCTATCTTGTGGAAGCGTGAAGGATGAATGTGTGGGTCTGCCCTAGCAGGGTGCATATTCATCGTGTTTGCTTTGGGTCAGACTTAACAAGGTGACCTAGATAGGATCTAGCACCTTGAGGCATGGAGATGATCATGGCAAGGGGTTGCATATGACATCTTATCAAGAGTTTCATATGATGCAATTGGAAAGAGTTGCCTACCTAAGAGATCTAAGTTATGGGTGACAGCCCTAGCTGGTCCATGACTTAGAGGATTTCAGGATCTTGCCCACTAGAAGGTTGTACGCTGCAATCTTCCAAATTGATGGTGAGGGCTATCAATTTGAATTAAAATAGTTGGAGCGATAATTAATTAAAGGCCTAATTATATCGTCAACTTTTCAAATCAATCAAATAAGTCAAAAATGAGTTTTTGGACTAAAATTGCATATTTCCTTTTGTAGTACAAATGACAACAAACAACAATCACTTTTCTTTGCGATCCGTCCTTGAAAAGGACAAGCTAAATGGGACAAACTTCCACGACTGGTTAGGACATTGAGAAGTGTTCTCAATCGTAGAGTGAAATCTCTAAGTCCTAGTTATACCAGAACCAGATGAACTCGATCCCACCATATCAATGCCTGAAAGTATGCTTATGCAAGCATACCGAGGAAGACATTGATGTAGTGTGCTTGATGTTGTGTTCTCTGAACTATGAGTTGCAGAGACAACATGAGACAAATGATGTCTCCAAGTCATTGTCCTAGTATGTCATGACAGAAGGACATCCAGTAAGGTATTCATGCACTCAATATGATTGGGTATGTGAAAAACCTAACTAAGAAGGATTCCCTCTGAGCCAAGAGTTGGCTATTGGTATGATACTGCAAATGTTGCGAGAATCATACAATTCATGGTAAGCTACAACATGAACAACTTTGACAAGCGCTAACAGAGTTGTTGGACATGTTGAGGATAGTAGAGGCAAAGATGAAGAAAGACAAACCATAATCTTTGATGTGATCAAAGAAACAATAATTCTTAAGGGCAAGGACAAGGGCAAAGCAAAGAAGTGTTCTGATGCTAGCCAGCAATCCAAGCCGTCTTCAGCCTCAAGGCACATGGGAAAGGGTGTATGAGGGAATTGCCCTCTATATCTGGAAGAACAAAAGAAGATGAAGGAGGGGATGGAGATCTCCACCTAAGGTATCATGAAATGAACCGCTTCTTTATCTGAGGTATATGATACCAAGATATGGATCTATCATATATGATATGCAAGATCCGCAAAGAAGTGATGTCCTTTGTGAAAGGACCAAGAAAGAAGTACCCAGCATTGGAGCAAGTGTTGCTGCCATAGATAGGAGTATCTTTCAGTTTATTTCAGCCTAAAGGGCACGAAATAGATTTGAGAAATGCTATTTCATATATTGCCAATATATAGAAATGCTTTATTTTTGCATATTGTATGACAATGATGGCAATTAATAAAGTTGATGTTTCAATCTTAAAGATATGATCTTTGTGGAAATGCCTTATTTATCTTGTGATACATGGTATGCATAAGATAAAATGATACCTAAAGTTATTGATAACTCAAACGATCAAATTAGCATCAATCATGAGAAATTCATTTCTAGTTTCCATGTGATGGATAAATATAGACTCTTTTGGTTAGAGAACCAGTAAGAGACATGAATCTCTTATACATAATTAATCAATCTTCACTAATGATAGTGGGAGAATGATTATCCAATTAGGTATAATACATGTGATGTATTTAGATACCTATTGGAGCGAATGCTAATACTTCAAACGGTGTTTAGAGAAATACCAATATGAATATCTTGAAGTGTTTAAGAATATCATAGATGAAGTACGAATTTGATAAAGTGTTAATTCTTGATGAGATCAATGAATGAAATACTTGGACCAAATGTTTGAGATCCTTATGAGTGATTATGATAGTGTATCATAGTGAACTCATGATTAAGGCATGGTGATGTCTAAATCAAGAAGGAATCATACTCTAAGGAGTTAGAGAATGATTATCAAATAACTGAATTCTTCTTAATAAAATAATACCCCACACTAATAAAGGACATTAAGAATCACAAGGAGTTGTAGGTTCTTATATCCTTGACGGATACACCTTGTTTATCTATGTGATGAGTTGTTCATGTGATGAGTCAACTATCTAGATGAATATGAGGAATCGAATTTTGAGTTATGGTTTATGACCATTACATCCTAAATGACATCCATGTGAACCATAAGGTATGACCTTGATGGTAGTACCCATTGGATGAAATCCATAAGTGCAAATGAGTCTTAAGTGTTAAGACACATGGATAACATTTTTAGAAGGATGATGCTTGTTGATTGCAAGTTAATGACTAAGACATTTGGCATATGGATACTAAAACCGCATTCCTATGAGGAATAAAACAAGGATGTGTATGTGACACAACCTATAAGGTTTATGAATCCACTACTGCAAATGAAGTCTATAAGTTACAATGGACTAATCAATGTTATTGATTGAGTACAAGCAACTCAGAATTGGATCTTTACTTTGATGATATAGTCAAAGGGTTTGACTGATATGTCAAAGATAAAGAAGGAATATGTGATTTAGTGGGAGCATGTTCACATTCCACATGTTGATGTGAAATGGAAATGTTCTAAAATGGAAATCCAAAATGTGGAAATTATCTTTAAGGAAGATAGAGATGTTTCCTATGTGATAGGAATAGAGATCTATAGAGATAGTTCTCGAAAACCTTATGACCTGAAAAGAGAAAAACATACATTGGCAATCTGTACTGAAGGGTTCAGTAAGCACAGATTCAGTGGGAGAAAACTTGTCCATGTTACATGGAGTTAGTATCCCAAGGCCAAGTGTACAATTCTTATGAAGAATGGGAACACTAAGAATATATATGGATCTATCATGTATGTAATCATCCCATTATCTTGCATGTATCGACATGGCAAGAACAAAATGCATTCATCATCTTGTATGTGGGACATGACAATATGATGTGCTCATCCTAATAACTCGTATGTAAGACATGACGAGTGGATGTCTATCTACTTCCAGTCAGGGTTACTGGAATACCATGAGAACTTGATAAGTACTTGAGAAGTACTAGTTCTATGGAGATAAGGAAAGAGTTCAATGTAAAGAGTTACATTGATGCGAACTTCCGAAAGGATAGAAAATTAATCACAAAATATATATAGGATATATATAAAAGTGAAAGTTTGTTGATAATTGGAAGTGTTCCAATAAAACCATTTAAAAAGGAAATGCTGAGTATTTGTGTGTTAGAGAACAGCAGTGGATACTATATGGATCTGGAAGTTCATGAGATGAACTTATAGATATTCCACTCATTGATGACAAGTATGGAATCCTTGATCATGCAATGTGGCTAAAAGTTATCAAAGGAATACTAGATTGCATATTATGGCAACTCCATCTCATACGTGTGACGTACAACGAAGAGATGTGACACATGCAATTTATACTGGCTTTGGCAAGGTGTTGCCATTACTCACTATGTTCGCACTAGAGCACATTAACATGTGGGACATGTTTGAAGATCACTATGAATATGATTCAAGGGTGATTGTCTCACAGTGCAAGTGGGAGTATGTTGGTATGTATGCCCTGAGAGCAAATCATGGGATGATTGGTGGGATACATTAAGATTGATTTGATAAACATCAAAGGCAAGCTTCCAATTCTTTCTGGTTCAGTCATATGAGATAGTGATAGAACAGATTGAATGTCTAGAGAATGACAGTACTCAATGACGTATGCTTTCAGGTTGAGGACATGAACGATGAGATCATATGGATGCTAAGAGTTTGTACATTCTTGTTATGTCCCTAGTCGGATGTCATTGTGGAAGGTAGATAGACAGCAATGACACACAAGACTAGATTGTGGTGTTGGTTGATGACAGAATCTCATTAGTCATGATATAGAGATATGAAACCAAACACATAGGTACTTGTTAGAGAACAAGTGTACCAAACAGACCCACCGTGAGTTTGACACATGGAACCATGACATGGTAGTCACAGTAAGTACTCACAGTGATGGTGGTGAGTGTGATTCTTTGACCTAAAATCACTACACTCAACACATGTCACTGGCACACTTTGACATCATCAAACGCAGTCCTGAAATATGGGTTGTTATAAAGGTGATGATTGGGTGGCTTTGACACATGGGGCTTTTGAGGGGTGAGTGATAGATATGGGATTTGTCCCTCCTGAGGGAGTTTGATATCCAAGGCCACTTGATGAGTAGGATTGAGATAGGCGTGCACACACATGTGTGAATCAGTATGTGATATTAATGTCATACATATCTCTTCCAATCTGCTCTGAGATCAAGAAAGTGAATGAACGTTGACAGGATGACAGTTCCATGCCTCGAGTTCATTCGGGATATCAGTGACAATGGAATTATACACTCGATGTAACACCATTCACAGATTGTAGGATTGAAAGTTGTTCTCCAACTTTCTATTTCACTTGGGTAGCACTGATGTGTGACTAGGCACCACTCTTTTCTTGTGAAGTCATAAGTGTTATGGACTTTCACTGCCAATGTGAAAAGGACTTGCAGGGTCACACACATAGGATTTAACCTGGAAGAGGAGTTTTGTCCACAAACAATGTTTAGATTGATTACTAAAGGAGTTTAGTTGTTCAATTAAACACTCAATTGATTGATAGCTCAAAATCATAGTGTTCAAGGTGTTGGACATATTGATTAGAGTATCGGATTGATTGAAACTGCAATTGACTATTTTTGCACGATGTGTACTCCCAACCGATCGGCTCAGCTTGGTGAACCGATCGGCTCAGGTTGTGAGTCAATCGGCTCATGGTCAGAGTGAAATGATTGCTTCAAGTGTTGAAACGATCAGTTCAACTGATGCAATTGAGCAAGTTGGGAAAGTAGGATTGGTGAGAAATTTCCTTTCGTTTCACTTGCCCAATTTGATTGGAACAAGGATTGGTATTTGATAGCAATTAGAAACAAAAGATGGAAAGTCAATCGGGAACTGATCAGGACCACGAACCGATCGGTTCACATGTGAACCGACCGTTTCATGGGTCCCAACCGATCGGTTGAGGTGTCAACCGACCGGTTCAGGTCCCCAACTGACCATTTCAGTTGTGAAACGATCGGTTCAGGTTGTGAGTTGGTTGTTTTGTGGAAAATCTCAAACCCTTCTACTCCTACTTTTAGTCCCGCATTGCCCGGGATGGAGAACCTTGTCCCATGACCCTCCTATATATATAGGGGTATTGGGGGCTTCTCAAAGTACAACCCAGTGCAACCAGTTGCTCTGTGAAGTTGTCGTTCTCTCTGGTTTTGGTAACCGAGAGAGCCCGAGCAAGTGCTACCCGATAAGGGAGGCATAGCAAGGGAAAGACAACTGCAGAAAGCGAATGGTGGCAGGAGAGTGTGTCGGCGACTAGTACACTGACAGGAGGGTGCGACTCCTTCCAATTCCTTGTGAGACAAGGAGATTGGAGTTCCAGGTGGTCCGTGTGGACTACTTCAGAGGCGGGAGATTTCTTCCACTCAGAGGACAGCTGTCAATCCCGACAGTCCCGGTGAGACCAGGAGTCGTCAGTCCCGGTGTGACCAGGAGCTGCACAGACACCGTCCAAGACCGGAGGTGAAGACTGCGCAAGGCGCAAGGTATTGTCGCCGAGCAAGCCTCAGGACAAGGTATGATTCCACAAACCATCCTTTCCTATTGTATATACGTTGACATATTTCCTTGTTATGGGTTTGGGGAGGAGAAATTTTTTGTTTCCGCTGCCTTCTCTGCCTCCCCTAAAACCCAATATTATCTAGATCCTTTAGTTGACAAAAGAGGGAGTGGGGAACACACAATGAAAATGTTGTTAGTAGCATAAGTAAATTTTTATATCCGTCAACATATATTAATGTATGCATCATTATATGACTATTTACTAATTCTTTTATATGAATTACTTTAACTTATAGGGTTATAAAAGGATTGAAAAAGGTTGGAGGAAAGGTAGTTAAAAAATTTATTTACTTGGAAGAATATTGAGGTAATTTTATGACATTAATGCATATATATGCCAACTATACTTACTATTATTTATAAAATTTTCTCATAGTTATAAATTTATAGTGCCCTATATAAGATAATAATTAATCACGTGGATACTCCTAATGTGGTATATGGACGGGAAAGTAAAAAATGCAGTACTAGACACCCTTTGTTCAACAAAGGCAATCTATATATTCTTGAATCATAAGTAAATAGTCTCATTTGATAATATAAAAAATCAAATCAAACTATTGAATTCTGACATTCTCTTTACAACTGTTTGACACGATATAGCCATATACAAAAGAAGAGATGGATGAGATATGAGAAGAGTACGCATAATCCTTCATTAAGGAAATGAAATTTGACTTTGATATGCATAAAATATGATTTTTTTAAGTTTGATGTCATTATTTCTATATACATGTGTTGGTTATGACTTTTTGTAACTTTGAATTTGATGCAAGTGAATTGTTGATGCATATGTAAATGATATGTATATATGCATGTGTGTGAATGAATGTGAAGAGGAATGAATGCAATGAGAATTGCATTTGTACATGTATTGATAATGAAATTGGATAATGGAATTGCATGTGTATTTTATAAATTATATATGCTTATGAGAATGGAATTTAGTGTTGATGAGAATGGAAATGTAAGTGTGAGTGAATTGTATGGATGGGGCCTCTTGTATGTGTTTGTTATTACATGTTTTATAGGTATGCTAGCTTGTTGTTAAGCTGAACACAGGATGGAACCTATAATTCTAATGAACTATAGGTTTTGCATCCTGCTGAATAGATGGATAGTGGGTTCACATACATGTTGTATAGAAAAATCCATACATGCGAAGTTAGTTGTATTAAAAAATCAATGACGCAAATATGTGTTATTAGTGTTTTAGATAAAACTGATGACACACTTATCCTTATCATTTAAAACTTAACTGATAAGGAAGTACGGATTTGGTTCACTTACAAGAAATCGATAACAAAGATCGGTGTGGTTGTTGTTTTTGTGTTGGAACCAATGACTATATTCTTATGTATCGTTAGTTTGGCTAAAAGGAACAGATGACATAGTTTTTTTTAATCTTGAATTGATGATTACAATTGTACAACAATCTTTTAATTGTTGTTCATACCTCTCTAAGACATTTGTTTCTCATTTCATAGTAACTGACAATGGCTCTGTGTCATCGATTTATCCTACCCTAAAAACCGACACCAAAAGTGCATAGTTGTAGTGTTTCCCACTTAGGTGTTGGTACAAAACTAATGTTGTAGGTCAAAGTTAACTATCAAGGTAGATGGTATATGTAATAGTATGGATGTTGGTCAATAAGTTAATGGTTACCAACTCACCCAAGTTCCCTATGGGTCCAACATTGTTTTGATGCATAAGTCTTCTGTAACACATTAGTGATCCAATCAAGCTTGTAGATCAGTCCAGGTTCCCCTTATTTCATCGGATCTCCTTATGTCTCTAATGTTTAGTTAATATTGTGATATTCTTAGGTTGTTGGGATATCTATATCTATACACACACACACACACACACACACACACACACACACACACACACATATATATATATATATATATATATATATATATATATATATATATATATATATATAACATAATAGGATATCTTTTTGTTTAGAGCTAAACTTAATTTCTCTCTATTTCAAGTGATGGTGATTGTATAGAGCAACAAGAGGGAGGTCTTGAGGTGTTCTCGCCTACATTCACCTTGAAGAAGGTTATTATATATTAGATCTTGGTTCTTTCCTTTCCTTCTATTTTTGTTCTTCTTTTCCCTCTTTGGGACCACAGAAGAGCTATTCCTGGGGATCTCAAGTTTTCTTCCTCTTCCACCCACTTTTCTTGGTGATTTGGATTGCACCAAGATAGAAGAAGGTGTTGTTGTACTTTTTGATGGTTTCCTTCTTGTCGTTGAAGATGAGTAGGCATCTAGTTCTAGTTTTGGAGACTAGAACATGAAGAAGTATTATGGTCCATTCTTGCTATATCTTGAAGGAAGGGGTTTATTTTAACGAGACACGTGCAAGATGATTTCTCCCTCTTTGTGATATATACATGCAATGGCTTAAATAGATAAAAAAAGAAGTTTCAAGTATAATGCTTGCTAAAATGCCATAGGTATAAGGCCGAGATCCATACATTTCTTGAAGAATAAAAACCTTACAATTTCAAGTGTGCTTTTCCTTGTTTGCATGCATACTCTTATGATTCTAAAATCTCAAAAGTAAACTTTGAATGACTTTGTTGCTCTTGTGGACGTTAAAATGATATTAAAATATTTAAAATAAAGATGCCCTTTTCTTTTGAGTAGGATCATACTAGTCCAGACTAAATGATTCTCTAAAAATGCATTTGAATTTGGGCCGAGTTCATGGAAATAGGTCGAGTTCCCCATGGGTCATTTGTCACTTTTATTTTAATGCTTTTTCTTGCTTAAAATGGATGACTGTTGCGTGAATAAACGTTTATCCTTCTTATGACAAGATATACATGTCATTCTTACTCTATATGATAAAATCCTTAAAAACAAAATATACATTATGAAAAATATAATAGGTTATGGAATTTTATGTTACCACATTACTTCTCTCAAATGCGAAAATGGCAACAACATGAAAAATTCTATCTAAAAGAAGGCTTGAGTAAGTGTGATCAATAATGAATTATTATTTGAGCAAGGGTGGGTATCCTTAAGAAACTAGTCACATATAGGGATCTTTCCTCCCAAATGAATGTTCTGTGAAAATACTCCTCATTTATTTCTTCTCACACTATGTTTTGAACTAGAATAAGATGACATGTGAGATATATCTTTGTCTAAGGATTATATAAATACATGTAGATTGATGCCTTAAGGACAATGCTATGTGTTTTTCACCATGGGTTTAGGGAAAGGAGGGCTGGATAAGGTCAACCTAATGATTGAAAATAAGTAAAATATTTGAAAAGAGAATGATTTAATAAATGTTGAGGTTGATAAATAAATATCCTTACATTCTTTGGTACACTTGGTTTCAAATTTTCCCTACAATATTATCATTAGGTAGGCCTTGGAAAATAAATGTACTCATGATTAATTGCTTGATAACTTGATACTCCTTGAGATATATTTGCAATATAATAATCTCTCTCATAACCCCCTCACACCTTTATAGTGATGATTTTTGTAACTCCTAAAAAATGACGAAGTGAACCTATTACATGTGTTTATTACATGAAATATTGAATATGAATGATGTTATGAGAAATACTGATGTTGATTATATAAATAATTAAATTATCGATTTATTCTGACATGATGGGGTATGTACCTAGAGGATAATAATGTGCCTAAACAAACTGAGTTTACAATACATAATGTGATGGACACACTCTATTACAACAAATCCACAAGTGCACAATCTTGGTACTTCAGTAGATATGGTAAGTCTGGGTTGAATCACAAGGACAGTGAAGGTGCTAGAACTAAGTTCATTCTCTAGGTTTCAAGATGCGGAGGTTAGGGTTGTTAGATTTTAACTTGGTTTTGGTTAATTAAACTAATGGGGGCATGAAATGAAGTAAAGGCAAGGTGAAAATTAAGTTAACATTAGTGATAAGGGAAAACTATCTAACAAGAAAGAAACTAACATATACTTCATCAATTGCAATTGAATATTCTAGATTAGAAAGCCCAATTGAAAATAAGTAATGTCGTCAACTAAACAAGAACTACACTAAGCTATCAACTAAGCAAACACAAGTAACCACAATTAAGAACTAAATACCCTAACCGATAAAATTCACCATTTACTAATCAATTATCACTAAGAAAGAGATCCCTAAATAGTAAGAAACGTAGCAATGGGTTTTAAATAGTAAATTATTAGAGTAGCCTATTTGGGGAATATGGGAAGATCAACCAATCATACATCAATATTCAACAAGCACTTCTAGTCATTTTTCTACCAACCAAAACAACAAATGGGAAATGTTGGTTAGTAACTTTATCCTAATAATTGGTCGTGGATGGCACATATCGCATTGAGGGGAACTATGGAAAGGGGCGATATATGTGGTAGGAAGAGGATGTTTACATCTTATTACCCTCTATTTAACCTCTAGGCACGTTCTTTACCAAGGGAGAGTGAGATCCAAACCTAGCTACTTAGATCTCCCACACAATGGTGGTTGAATATAGGGGTAGAAGCATAGAGAGGAAAACAAGCTAAGTGTCCACAAGTGGACTTGGGTATTATTTTTCCTTTAAGCCTCTAAATACATCTATTCTCTATTTTAGGGGGTTCCATAACTCAAATAAAAAATAAAGAGATAGAAAGATAGAACAATCATGACTATTACACTAATCAACAATAGACTATGTTTTACATAAATATTTCCAACAACGCGGTGTCACATTCCCATGTTATGTTTCCAAGCATCCCACAAAATTGGTTGAATTGTAAAAGAAGACACAAAAGGAGAGGAGAAAGTAGAGTTGGAGTCCAGGGAATCTCAATGAAGAAGCTCCTTCTCATCACTTTTAGTTGGTAGAAGTAAGATCTCCTTCCTCCAAGATGAATAATGGAGTGAATGGGTGGTCAAAATCCTACAAAAGTAGGGGTTTTGTGGTGGAAATGAGGTAGAGGATGAACCAAAGTAGGTGGAAGGTGTGGAATGTAATGAATTTCAACATCCTCATCCCAAATTCCATTGAGCTTTTATAGGGCCTAGGAGTAGCTACGATTGAGTAGGGGCAAAGTTGGAAATGTGTATAGACATAATTAGGGTTTTAGGAAAGAATGACCATTCATTCTGGCCAAAGTCATGGTGTTGTATGGGTGGATTGGTCGTGGTGAATGGGTAGGTTAAGTCAGGGTTGAATAGTAGAATATTGGTAGCACAATCTATCTAGATTAGAATGGTTGTGGTGAGGATTAGGTTGAAAGACTGTTCAGGGTGAAAACATAGTTGTAGCTTGAAGGTTGACAATTGTTCTAAAGAAGAAAGGTCATGGTGGATAGGTACCAATTCACATGGAAAATTAAGGAGTTGGAGCTCTTGCAGAATGGATGGGGCATGCCTGTTTGGGCAGGCATGCCACGATCGTTCTCTTTCCTTGGGTAGACCATGTTAAACACTTCTTAACTCTATTATCTTTATGTAATTTGATATTTGGATAATGCCTATCTTAAGTGCCATGACAATTTTGAGGGCTTTGGGATGCACTTCAATTATGCAAGAGTTCTTCCATGGAGTCATTTGCTTCTATGTAAATCTTGAGCACTTGAGATAGGGTTGGAGATGATTGTTGTGGGTCTTTGGGCTTCCCTGAGTAATGTGACCCAAACCTGCTAACCCGAATTACGACCCGTCAAGGAGGAATTAAGCTAAACATCCTCTTTTAATCACCAACTGATTAACTTTTTTTCTTCATTTCCTTATATTAAGTAGAATTAATAAAACATCATGTTAACTAGAAATGTGACATCTTTATTTATGCAAACACTAAAAGGTTACAATAGAATTCAACTTTCACATAAAAGAAAGAGTTCTCATTTAATATACATTAAGAACAACTCACTACAAATTGCTCTCTTTTCTCGCTCTCCCATTCCCAAGATCTATAGGAAGGATAAGAGATCATATTACTACTCTAACTATTCCTCTTGAGACCTAGGTAGTATATTCATGTTGAAAGCTAGCTTCTAGATCCTCTTGTAGAGCTTGACCTTTGCTTGAAAAATGTTTCAGTAGATTGTATGAGCTACTGGCTTAGTGCATAGAAAATTAACAAGAAACCAAGTTAATTCAATTATATGATGTTATCAAAGTTTATAACTCATAAGACTACTAGCATGGTAAGTGAAGTCTTAAATCATATAATAAGACTGGAAATACTAATAATTGATTGTATATTTAACCAACTAAATCCAATCATGATTTCTTTTAAGACTCCTTTTATTATATGCCCTAGACCCACATGAGGTGTACCACAACATGTGGAAGCATTGTAGCCAGATATGATCTCACTATACAAGACTTAGAGTACACTCAGGGATTCTAATTCTATTAACTAGCTACCTAGTCTGCAACGGGACTTGCCATGGATGGCCTCGGTAGCTAATGGTAATGGATAGATTTTCTAGACTCCTCCTCTAAACCTGGGTACTCAGGAGGAGAGACAAAGCAATTTTGCTTAACTATTTGCATTATTGGTTCAACAAGGGCTGACCAACTAACCCACATTACTATTCTCTATACTAAATTGAGTACTAATAGAATCTTTGGTAAGTTTTGGGTACTCTGCTATGTTAAAGAGTCCTTCCAAACAAGACGTAAACTCACATACCCCTTTGGTACACTCTAGATACCTCGTATTGAACGCTGCCAATCGATAATCATGATTCATCCTTCATCGTGCAGACCTTTGTGATGGATTTTATAGTGTTCTGCCATCCAAAGCCTAGTGATTCTTTAGTTTCACAAGCAATAAACCATTATCTACTACTTCTTATCTTAATCCTATACTCATGCCATACTATATTCTAGCATCAAATAAATAAGTGGTGTGATAGAAAATAATATTAAATTGATAACTGGGCCTTCTCAATTAATCACTAAAATATCATTTTCACTACACCTTATATACTTATGAATGGCAACAATACGATTCAATAGTTGTAGAGATTAGGGCAATGTCGGGTCTTTAGTGCCTCTATTTCTACTATTAGAATTTACCAAGTCTTATGACAAATCATTAAAAGGTGCATTATCTATAAGACACCTCAAAATATTGTACTAATCAATATTATGTCTGACATTTAGCATTCAATACCAATAAAAAGCATAATATGAATCACCAAGCAAAACAATAAAAATATATTCATTCTATTTGACATTATTTCTAAAAAAATATAGGTTTGGAAATGATTTTCCACTCACTTAGATCTGATTCTAGGTCACTAGTCTTGAATTTAAGCTTCGATGTCCACATTTTGTTTTATTGATCATAAATTTGGGATTAAAACCTCCAAACCTACCCTCTATCGATCTATCCATAGATCTACTACTCTAAGAATGGTTTATTAGAGTAAGAAGATGAAGAGGGGTGTGAGAAGAGCTTTTCAGATCAGCCCCACATAGATATTCATAAAGGGAAAGAAAAGAGAGAGAATAAAACTATGATCAAAACTAACCTACCATAAATGATTCATGGCTAGGTTGTCGACCTCTCGATGTTCTTTGTGTTCTATCCAAAAATCACCCTAAGAATCACTTCTTAGTTGACCTCTTGAGAATTTTAGGGATCTGGTTGTGTGGAATTGAAATACAAATCAACAACACAAATTTTGTCTAAGTCGGATATGTATAACAAAAGTTATGGTCATTTTACTAATAGGCTATCCTGGGTGGTTGCACACTCCATTTTTGTTAGTCTGTGTGCTCATTTGTCTGCATGACTCACTAGTCTACATTTCCCATTAGTCTATGTGTCCATCCTCATGTGGTCATCAATGTGTGTGACTTTGGTCTGCTTGGCAATCAGACCAACGAAACTGCAACTAAAGCCAATTTTGCACATGTTTGCTAAAACTACCATAACTCTCTCATTTCAACTATGACTTGGTTCACTCCTTTTGCATTGGATTAATAATTTAATTCCTTCAATCCTAAAACATATGTTTAATAATATTCTCAAAAATATTTTCTATATAATTATTTTTGTCATATATTTGTAGTTCTCTTCCCACATATATGTGTGGGATGCTACTATGTCAACTGGAACTTAGATCCCTAAACATGCCCGATCATGATTATGACTTATCCAAACAAAGTCTTAAGATAAATAAGGATAAGATAATGCATGAGGTAGACATGTATTAATAAAGCATAATTAGCATTATGTTTATGTTTGACCCTAAAATTAGCACTAAGGAGAGTTATGATGTAACAACCCCCCCTCCAATAAAAATTTCATCATAAAATTTCTAGAAGAGGAAAGGATTCTTGTTAAGCATCTCGTACTCTGCTTACCATGTAGCTTATTATACACCATGATTCCTCAATAGGACCTTCACTATGGATATTTCCCTCGCTAATCTTCTGAATTCTGTAATGTAGAATTTATATTGGACCTTTAACAAATGAGATATCCTTTATTAATTGTATAGGCTTTGGATCTATGACCTTGTTTGTAATTGGATGACACTTCTTCAACATGAAATACATGAAAGACACCATGTAAATTGTCTAGCCCAAAAGGAAAATCAAGTTTATATGTCATTGGGCCAATTCTCTGAATGATTGGATAGGGGCCTCTAAATCTAGGAGTTAGTTTGCCTTGCTTTTCAAACGTCAACACACCTTTCAAACTTGATCCCCGACCTCAAATTATAGTGGTATATATCTTTACTTTGTATAATTTTTATATCTGTCTTGTGCATATTTCAATAGTGGTATATATCTTTACTCTGTATATGTCATTGGGCCTCTTTTGTTATTTCCTCTGCCAATTTTGGACCTAGAATTTGCCTCTTGCCAACTTCATACTAGCAAATTAGAGATGTATACTTTATCCCATGAAGATATTCATAAGGGGTTATGCCTAAAATAGAATGATATTTGTTGTTATAGGCAAATTCCATAAGGCTAAGATGACTATCCCAACTGCCAATAAATTTAAAATGCATGCTATCAGCATGTTCTTTGAGGTTTGAATTGTCTGTCTTGACTATCTAATTGTTTGAGGATGGAATGTTGTGCTAAACTTCAAACCTATCCCAAGGCTTGATGTAGATGATTCCAAAATCATGATGTGAACTTTAGATCTCTATTATATATAATAATAATTAGTATTCCATATATCTTAATATTTCATCTATGTAGACCTTGGCTAGTTTGGGTGCATTACAAGCTGACTTAACATGCAAAAAATGAGCAAAACAATAATCTATCCACAATCACCCAGATTGAGTAAAAAACATGTGGTGTTCTGGGTAACCCTATAATGATCCATTGTAATATGTTCCCACTTCCACATAGGAATAGGTAGTGGTTTTAAGGTACATGTTGGCTTTTAGTGTTTAGCTTTAACTGTTGGCACACACCACACCTAGATAAATACTTAATCACATCTCTCTTCATACATTGTCACCAATATAGTTCCTTAAGGTTTTGTAGATAACCCTTGTTTGCTTCTGGTAAAATCAAAGTGGATGATGTAATTAACTTATTCTTTAATGTTTAAAAACTCTTCTCACATGTTTTAGACCAAATAAAAGGATCATCCTTCCTTGTTAAACATGTAAGAGGTGCAGCAAGTACACCAGGAGTTCCTTATAAACCTCCTAAAATATCCTACTAATCCTAGAAAACTTTTGATCTCCAGTAGGAGTAGTGGGTTTCTCCCACGTAGAACACATTCCAATTTTTTTAGGTCTACATTGACTCCTTCTCCTTATATGACATGTCCAATAAAGGAAACTCCTAAAAACTAGAACTCACATGTAACACCCCTGACATGGGTTATAAGCTAACCCTAGGTGTTTTACCTAAATATGAAATTAAAATTTTGTAATTATCCTTTAATATATAATTAAAGTTTCTATGGAACATAAGTTTCCCTTTCTGTCCCTTATAAACCAATGTTGAAGTATTGGTTGCAATACAGGGACCTATGTGCAATTTGCCCAATCAGAGGGGTTAAACTGCAATTTCACATGTTTATATGTTCCTTTAATGTTGAGACAACATAAGAATGAATATGATGAGGTTTGAGGGATTTCCCAAGCTTGAGCACCAAGGTGCAGCTGTGGAAGCAACCCCTGTACTTAAAAACCCTAAATTGGTGTAAAATGCAATTTACCCAATTTGAGGGGTGCAACTTGTAAAATACATCATCTAAAACATCTTTTATGACTCTTGGCATCATTTAGAAGAAAAATGATGAAAAGGTCACTTCATGTGAAAAATCATATAATAAAGAACACCTTTGTGATTGAATAATCAAGGTGTATGTAGTATAGCCTTTTATGTGTATGCTTTAGTAATGGGTTGATCCTCTTTGCCTTCAATTCTTGACCTTAGAAAGAGTTTGTACTTAGAAATAAGAGGTGGGGACGTTCAAGGAAGAAAGGAAGGACTTAGAGGAGAAATGAGGAAAAACATATGTCCTTATGTTGAAAATTCACCTAAGTATATATACAACTTTTCCACTTAGCAAGAGAACGACCCTCTCCCTTTCATTTCTTTCTCCCTTGCTCAAACCGACTAAGGAGAGCACTGGAGCTCAGGAGGACGACCAGGGGAGTGCAAGGTAGGTTTGGATCCTTCCTTTTGCTTAAATTCTTGGATGAAAATCGAATTCAAGGTCAAATTCATGGCTAGCTCACTTAGCTCTATCTTTCTAGCCATCTCTTCTCAACTTTCCTTGGAGGATTCACCTTGGCCGACCTGTGGAGCTTCTAGGACGCCATTAAAGGCTTGGAGCTCGAAAGCTTGGAGCTCAAGGAGAAAGCTTTAGGTGGGTTTTATAACTCTAAACTTTATGCTTTGATTATACATCTTTTCTATGCATATAGTTGCTAGTTCTTCTTCTTCCCTATCTTCCCTTGCATCCTTGCAAGAAAAATCGTGAAGAACTGCTACTGTTCTTAAGGTAGAAGATAAGTGCGTTAATTCCTATGCTTATCCATGGATTTCCACTTTATCAAACGACCTCCACCAATTGCTCAAACGGTTTCAAACCGTTTGGTGGGCAAACGGTTTCAGGGTCGTGTGAGGGCCAACGGTCTACAAGACCGTTTGGTCCCATTGACCAAGCGAATACCGTATGGAAATCTTGTTCATAATTATGTAGGTTAATCACCCACAAATTTTGAGAGGTTAACTCCAAAGGAATCGTGAGATATAAGCAAATCAATTAGCAAAACCAATTGAATTAAGTTCTGATTTTCAATCTGGTTAATTTGCCCTTTTTGGGCAAACGGTCTCAAGACCGTTTAAGATGGTTGACCAAACGTTGACCGTTTGGGATTACTGTTCATGATGATGTTAATTAACGACTCACCAAATTTGAGGGATTAATTCCAAACGAGTTATGAGTTGAAGGATGATTAATAGGGCAAACCCTAATTGAAATTAGTGCTGAATCTCCAATGAGTTAAGTTGAGATTTTGGGTTGATTAGCCCAAACGGTTTCAAGACCGTTTGGGAATCACCCAAACGGTCTCCAGACCGTTTGGGGGTCACCCCAAGACCGTTTGGAGGTCTGGGGTCAAGTATAGTTGATCAATTTAAGGTCCAAAGGTACCAAATCATGTTGCAATTAAATATTGATGTGATGATCAACTCAATAGATCAAACCTTGATGGATTTTCACTAGAGTCCAAAGGATGGATGGGAAAACGGTCTCAAGACCATTTGGAACTCATCCAAACGGTCTCAAGACCGTTTGGTGTCAACCGAAGACCGTTTGGAGGTCTAGGGTTAAGGTAATTTGATCAATTGAGGGCCCAATTACAGTGGGTTATTGAAATAATCAAATTGCTGTTTTCTAAGTATAGATCTTGTTGAGTTTTGGGTTGAAGGACCCAAAACCGTTTGGGGGTTCCTCCAAACGGTCTCAAGACCGTTTGGGCACAACCCTAGACCGTTTTGAGGTCTAGGGTTGAGATAATCTAATGGTTTGAAGGTCCAATTGCAATAAGTTGATGAATTGATAAAAATGCTGATGTTAGACCTAATTGGAGTTCAATCCTAGTCCAACCGACTTGGTTTTTGGTCAAACTTTGGGCAAACGGTCTCAAGACCGTTTGGATGATGTCCAAACGATCTCAAGACCGTTTGGGCCAAGTTTGGGCCCAATTGGAGGTCAATTGATAGGTTCAACCTTGAATTGATTCACATTGTTGAATATTGATGACCATCAGATTTGAAACCCTAATTGAATTAGAATCAACCCTAATTGGCTTTCAATTGAGGGTCAATTTGATGTCCAATTGATTAAGGCTAATCTTGGCTAACTCAATTTATAAGTGGTTATCATGGATTTGGTTAATTGAGGGGTTCAACATCCATATCCATGACCAATTGTAACTTTTGAACCACTTTGGAGGTCCAAACGGTTTGAGCCCATTTGGACCAACGGTCTCAAGACCGTTTGGGCTCAAACGATCTCAAGGTCGTTTGGACCAATCGATCTCAAGGCAATTGATCAAACGGTTTCAAACCGCATGAGCTTCAAACGGTTTGAAAGTCAAAACGGTCAACGCACCCAAACGGTCTCAAGACCGTTTGAGGTCAAATGGTTTCAAGACCGTTTGAGGGCAAACGGTCTCAAGACCGTTTGACACCAAACTGTCTCAAGACTGTTTGGTGGTTGAAGGTTGAAACCGTTTGAAGGTTTTCAAGGTGGTTTGTACTTGATCAATTGATGGTGTAATTGGTTCAATGTTGATCTAATCTAAACCCTACTGGTAACCTAAGTCATTAAGGGACTAAGTGATTAATGAGTTGACCCATGATGGAGATCATGAGGTAAATTACCAAAATACCCTTGAGGGGTTTTAATTGGGTAATACCTTGTTCTAGTCAAACCCTAAACACATGATAGTGATGTTTTGGCTTATGCTAGTCAATGAGGACTTAACCCAACTTAATCTAGAGTGGTGTTATCACCATCTACTAGTAAGATAGAGAGAGAGTATCCTAAGAGAGAGAAAGTACCCATTTATGGTGGAAACTCAAGTAAGATACCTTCAATACACATGAATGTACATGATTAGGGAATGATTCACCTATGTGAGATCATGGAAACCCTAATTATGATGTCTAGTGAATCTTAATCTTATCTAAGAGCTTTAATGATGATGTTATGAGTTCAATTCACCATGAGGTGAATAGTAAACCCTAAATTTAGGGTAATGACATGTGATGTGATTAGTAAACCCTAATTTATGGAGATGTTTATAAGGTGATACCTTTAAATAAAGTATAATCAAATCAATGAGTATGATGTGTTCACACCATGATAAGATTGAGAAATAATCATTATGATGTTCAATAAATGTTGTATTTAAGGCAAATACTCACCATACCCTGGTATGCTTCCAAGGATGGTAGAGTTGCATACTAGAATTGGGCTAATAATCCAAAAAGGAAATATTATCAATGAAGGATGGGGTATGTTAACCTTAGTCCTGTGTCATGCCTTTAGGTATGGAACTTTGAGAACAAGTTAACAAATATGATTTCATATAAGAAAAAGAGTTTATAACCTTATTTTGTATAGGGTGAAACCCTATTTCCAGTTGTGCTTTTAAGCATGAATCCTCATGTTTGAAGTATGAGATGAGGAAACAATATTCCTAATCAAAAGTAAAGGAAATGAATAACCCTAATTGATGAAAATTGGGGAAACTGATTCTTCTATGAGTTTGAAGGTATAACCTCTAGAATGAATTGTTTACTGTTATCAGTTGAATTAACCATGTAGGTTATTATGAGATGATGATCATATCCAGGTATGGGTTATGAAACTATATTCATTGAAAGCATGCTTTAGCTTTATGAATAGTGATATATCCTGTTGCCTTGTCAATGGCAACCTATGAATTAAATGGGCTGTGAGAGCCGTAAATACCACCAAGGTCATGCTTTAGAGATGACTTGTGATGAATGTATTGAGAAATGATGATTGATAAGAGTTAGGCTTGTTACATTTAGTATTCTCATTTTATAGTTGTTATGCTAATGTTATTATTTGAAGAACAATGTATGATGTTGAAAGAATACTTAATGTACCTAACTAATCAAGTATAATGTAGAGCCCTGATCATAGATCCATCATTGTCAGAGACCAAATGATGGTGAAATAGGTTTTCCCAAGGGAACTCCTGGATCACATACTCTTGAGTATGTGGGGGAAATGGATGCGTAAATCCTTACATCCTAGTGTAGGAATTGATACTGTCAATCCTTCACTACCAAACCAAACGGTGAGATGTATCACAAGTCTCCCAAAGAAAACACAAACACCGCATCGGTGAAAGATAAACAAGAAATCTTCCGATGACGAAGAGAGTACAGAACACCACTGTAACTCTAAAATAGCGAAGGACCAGTTTACTCTGGTAAGCTATAACAAAAGACGTCCTGCCAGATGTCTAACAAACAATCCTCTAACTGACTGAGGAAGATGAGGTCTTAAGAATCCGGCTCTTTTAATGACCTATGTATGATACTGATGTGACTTCTTAGCGATCAATTGGAGTATGAGTGGTATGCCTCATCTCCACAGGGCATAATAATGTTTGTAAAACATAATCAACCGCGTAGTATATCTGCTTAGGTTTAACTACGAGGAACAATGTTTGGTGTTACATTGTTACATTAATGATCTGTTCAGATATTTTGTATACATGTCCTTTATATGCTTTAAAGACATGGTTGCTTAAGAAGAAGTTGCTTTACTTGTTATTAAACCTGATGTTGTATGATTAATGTTATAATAAAGCTTCTAGTTGAGAGTTATAACTCTCACTGGGACAATTTGTATATTGTCTCACTCTGTAGATTTTAACTCTTTTTAGGTGGTCGCCGAAGACGAAGGAGACCGTTTAAGGATGAGAAACAACGACAACAACAGTACCAGGGGCAGCAGTGAATCTCAGGTGGAGATACTGGCTGCTGAGTTATGTAGTTAGATAGTCCTATGCGTCTTTGTACTCTCAGGTTCTAGGAATCAGTGGTTTGAGTTTTTGGTGTTGGCTCCTAAGGATTTTGAATCATGTTGTACATAACTACTCAAGAAGTGGTTTAACAGAGATGTAAACTATTTACTTGGTTTCTTATAAAAAGGAATTTTATAATTTCCAGATCTTGTCTCAAAAATTTTAATTTCCAGTAATTTTTCATATTCCGCAACTAATCGAATGTTTCCGCTAAGTTTAAATCGTGTTTATATCGTGGTTTTGGAGATCGGAGCCCACAATTAAGTGGTATCAGAGCTCTAGGTTCGCCGAGTCTACAGAGACATAGGACTTAGGATGTCGAGTATGTCTTTAGTGTTTCTTCCTCATCTAATAGAATCTTCTGCTCCTCAGGAGAAGAAGACATATAAGGATGAGGAGTTTGTTGCAGAAAGCAACAATGCTACACCTAGAAGAAGTGTAGAGGAGCAAGCAGTAGAGGGACACTTACCTGAGGTTCCCCTAGTTAATCCAACCATAATAAGGAATCCTTCCTTAGGAATCACTGTTGGAGAATTTAGGGCAACCATGATGTACCTAGTGGATCAAACACTAGCAGTACAACCCAGATTGCCAGCTCCTAATGATGATGTTTTGGATATCCATAGGATATGTAACCCTCAGTAGCAGGTTGAAGCAGAAGTAAATGATGAAGCTTTGAACTCAAAGCAAGCCTATGCTCAGCCTCAAACTGATGAATCAGTCCACAGTAATGTAGGAATTAGAATACAGTCAGAGACCAGGACCTGTTATAACTGTGGGAAGCCTGGACATATCAGATCTAATTGTCTAGAAAGGATATATAGAGGAAGAATTGAGAAAAGGCCTATTCAAATCCAGAAACAAAGGCCTGGAATTCCCAAAAGGAAGAAGTTTCTGATGTCCCCAACACAACCAGGACCTAGTACATCAAGGCAGTGGTTATCCAAAAAGGGTAAGGAACCCTTTAAACCACTACAACTGGAGAGACGCTGCTACAACTGTGGAAAGGTGGGGCATTTGATGAAGGACTGTCGATCTAAGCTCGCCTATGTGACACAGCCTCCGAGACAAGGGCAACAAGGATCACAGAGAAGGCAATTTCAAGGAGCAGCTCGAGGACGTGGACAAGCGTCTCAAGCTGGATCATCAGCACCACCTCAATACCAGGCTACAGCAAGGTTCTATGCTATGAACCCACCTGCTGCAGTGGTCGATCCACAGGTTATGACAGGTCAGATGAACTTTTATATTATGATATGTCTAAATCATGTGTAATATCTGTTCTAATTGACCCGGGTTCTACGCACTCTTTTATCACTCGAAAAGTGATCCGTAACTGCAATATGACATTCATTCATAGGGCAGAAAGTTGTTGTTGGAGACTCTGTTGAGTGAGTCTGCTGTTATGCAGGAGGTATGATCTCCCTGCATCCTTTTCTTTTCTAATCATCGCATTCGAGTGGATCCAATACCTTGATATGCAAGGATTTGATAGAATCCTCGAGCCATGATTGAATAGACAAGATAAATGGTATTTCTTATAAATCTCTTTATGATCTTTTGGACAAGTTAAAATAGTAGTTGATTGAACTATTCTTTGATTGGTCTCATAAAAGATTTTAATGATGCATCAGATATAATCATTTTATAATACATGTTTACTTCTATAAGAAGAAAATGTATTAAAGAATTGATCTGGTTATAGGATTCAGTAAAGTTAATAATTATGTTTGTAAGGATGGAAAAAAAAGAGAAGGAACATAGTAATATACAAGTACATATTTTCTTACCTCAGTAATCATATACCCTGGCCAGGTATACAATTACTGATGATGAAGTACATATGGAAACTTTGAAGTTGTTATCTTTTGATTACTCTGATCAAGTAGTCAATCTAAAACAACTTAAAGGGCATCATAAGATAAGAAAAAGGAGAATATAGAAGGTCAACCATGATTAGTAATGGTTGAAAGAATATATGTAATGAGCAATGTTCCATGATAAAAGGAAGAAAGAGATATAAAGTTTTGATAACACAAGAAATTAATACCAAATTAAGAATGTTAAGAACATCCCTTGTTAGGGGTTTATGTTCTTAAATAAAGATAGAATTTTAAGAACATACCTTGTTAGGGGTTTATGTTCTTAAAATAAACATATATGCTTTCCCCTTTTTCTTCCTGAGATTTCGGGGACGAAATCCTTGTTAGGGGTTTATGATTTGTAACACCCCTGACCTGGGTTATAAGCTAACCCTAGGTGTTTTACCTAAATATGAAATTAAAAGTTTGTAATTATCCTTTAATATATAATTAAATTTTCTATGGAACATAAGTTTCCCTTTCTGTCCCTTATAAACCAATGTTGAAGTATTGGTTGCAATACAGGGACCTATGTGCAATTTGCCCAATCAGAGGGGTTAAACTGCAATTTCACATGTTTATATGTTCCTTTAATGTTGAGACAACATAAGAATGAATATGATGAGGTTTGAGGGATTTCCCAAGCTTGAGAACCAAGGTGCAGCTGTGGAAGCAACCCCTGTACTTAAAAACCCTAAATTGGTGTAAAATGCAATTTACCCAATTTGAGGGGTGAAAATTGTAAAATACATCATCTAAAACATCTTTTATGACTCTTGGCATCATTTAGAAGAAAAATTATGAAAAGGTCACTTCATGTGAAAAATCATATAATAAAGAACACCTTTGTGATTGAATAATCAAGGTGTATGTAGTATAGCCTTTTATGTGTATGCTTTAGTAATGGGTTAATCCTCTTTGCCTTCAATTCTTGACCTTAGAAAGAGTTTTTCCTTATAAATAAGAGGTGGGGACGTGCAAGGAAGAAAGGAAGGACTTAGAGGAGAAATGAGGAAAAACATATGTCCTTATGTTGAAAATTCACCTAAGTATATATACAACTTTTCCACTTAGCAAGGGAACGACCCTCTCCCTTTCATTTCTTTTTCCCTTGCTCAAACCGACTAAGGAGAGATCTGGAGCTCAGGAGGACGACCAGGGGAGTGCAAGGTAGGTTTGGATCCTTCCTTTTGCTTAAATTCTTGGATGAAAATCGAATTCAAGGTCAAATTCATGGCTAGCTCACTTAGCTCTATCTTTCTAGCCATCTCTTCTCAACTTTCCTTGGAGGATTCACCTTGGCCGACCTGTGGAGCTTCTAGGACGCCATTAAAGTCTTGGAGCTCGAAAGCTTGGAGCTCAAGGATCAAGCTTTAGGCGGGTTTTATAACTCTAAACTTTATGCTTTGATTATACATCTTTTCTATGCATATAGTTGCTAGTTCTTCTTCTTCCCTATCTTCCCTTGCATCCTTGCAAGCAAAATCGTGAAGAACTGCTACTGTTCTTAAGGTAGAAGATAAGGGCGTTAATTCCTATGCTTATCCACGGATTTCCACTTTATCAAACGACCTCCACCAATTGCTCAAACAGTTTCAAACCGTTTGGTGGGAAAACGGTTTCAGGGTCGTGTGAGGGAAAACGGTCTTCAAGACCGTTTGGTCCCGTTGACCAAGTGAAGACCGTATGGAAATCTTGTTCATAATTATGTAGGTTAATCACCTACAAAATTGAGAGGTTAACTCCTAAGGAATCGTGAGATATAAGCAAATCAATTAGAAAAACCAATTGAATTAAGTTCTGATTTTCAATCTGTTTAATTTGCCCTTTTTGGGAAAACGGTCTCAAGACCGTTTAAGATGGTTGACCAAACATTGACCGTTTGGGATTACTGTTCATGATGATGTTAATTAACGACTCACCAAATTTTAGGGATTAATTCCAAACGAGTTATGAGTTGAAGGATGATTAATAGGGCAAACCCTAATTGAAATTAGTGCTGAATCTCCAATGAGTTAAGTTGAGATTTTGGGTTGATTAGCCCAAACGGTTTCAAGACCATTTGGGAATCACCCAAACGGTCTCCAGACCGTTTGGGGGTCACCCCAAGACCGTTTGGAGGTCTGGGGTCAAGTATAGTTGATCAATTTAAGGTCCAAAGGTACCAAATCATATTGCAATTAAGTATTGATGTGATGATCAACTCAATAGATCAAACCTTGATGGATTTTCACTAGAGTCCAAAGGATGGATGGGCAAACGGTCTCAAGACCGTTTGGTGTCAACCCAAGACCGTTTGGAGGTCTAGGGTTAAGGTAATTTGATCAATTGAGGGCCCAATTACAGTGGGTTATTGAAATAATCAAATTGCTATTTTCTAAGTATAGATCTTGTTGAGTTTTGGGTTGAAGGACCCAAACGGTCTCAAGCCCGTTTGGGGGTTCCTCCAAACGGTCTCAAGACCGTTTGGGCACAACCCAAGACCGTTTGGAGGTCTAGGGTTGAGATAATCTAATGGTTTGAAGGTCCAATTGCAATAAGTTGATGAATTGATAAAAATGCTGATGTTAGACCTAATTGGAGTTCAATCCTAGTCCAACCGACTTGGTTTTTGGTCAAACTTTGGGAAAACGGTCTCAAGACCGTTTGGATGATGTCCAAACGATCTCAAGACCGTTTGGGCCAAGTTTGGGCCCAATTGGAGGTCAATTGATAGGTTCAACCTTGAACTGATTCACATGGTTGAATATTGATGACCATCCGATTTGAAACCCTAATTGAATTAGAATCAACCCTAATTGGCTTTCAATTGAGGGTCAATTTGATGTCCAATTGATTAAGGCTAATCTTGGCTAACTCAATTTATAAGTGGTTATCATGGATTTGGTTAATTGAGGGGTTCAACATCCATATCCATGACCAATTGTAACTTTTGAACCACTTTGGAGGTCCAAACGGTTTGAGCCCATTTGGACCAAACGGTCTCAAGACCGTTTGAGGCCAAACGGTCTCAAGACCGTTTGGGCTCAAACGATCTCAAGGTCATTTGGACCAATCGATCTCAAGGCAATTGATCAAGCGGTTTCAAATCGCATGAGCTTCAAACGGTTTGAAAGTCAAAACGGTCAACGCACCCAAACGGTCTCAAGACCGTTTGAGGTCAAATGGTTTCAAGACTGTTTGAGGGAAAACAATCTCAAGACCGTTTGACACCAAACGGTCTCAAGACCGTTTGGTGGTTGAAGGTTGAAAGCGTTTGAAGGTTTTCAAGGTGGTTTGTACTTGATCAATTGATGGTGTAATTGGTTCAATGGTGATCTAATCTAAACCTTAATGGTAAGCTAAGTCATTAAGGGACTAAGTGATTAATGAGTTGACCCATGATGGAGATCATGAGGTAAATTACCAAAATACCCTTGAGGGGTTTTAATTGGGTAATACCTTGTTCTAGTCAAACCCTAAACACATGATAGTGATTTTTTGGCTTATGCTAGTCAATGAGGACTTAACCCAACTTAATCTAGAGTGGTGTTATCACCATCTACTAGTAAGATAGAGAGAGAGTATCCTAAGAGAGAGAAAGTACCCATTTATGGTGGAAACTCAAGTAAGATACCTTCAATACACATGAATGTGCATGATTAGGGAATGATTCACCTATGTGAGATCATGGAAACCCTAATTATGATGTCTAGTGAATCTTAATCTTATCTAAGAGCTTTAATGATGATGTTATGAGTTCAATTCACCATGAGGTGAATAGTAAACCCTAAATTTAGGGTAATGACATGTGATGTGATTAGTAAACCCTAATTTATGGAGATGTTTATAAGGTAATACCTTTAAATAAAGTATAATCAAATCAATGAGTATGATGTGTTCACACCATGATAAGATTGAGAAATAATCATTATGATGTTCAATAAATGTTGTATTTAAGGCAAATACTCACCATACCCTGGTATGCTTCCAAGGATGGTAGAGTTGCATACTAGAATTGGGCTAATAATCCAAAAAGGAAATATTATCAATGAAGGATGGGGTATGTTAACCTTAGTCCTGTGTCATGCCTTTAGGTATGGAACTTTGAGAACAAGTTAACAAATATGATGTCATATAAGAAAAAGAGTTTATAACCTTATTTTGTATAGGGTGAAACCCTATTTCCAGTTGTGCTTTTAAGCATGAATCCTCATGTTTGAAGTATGAGATGAGGAAACAATATTCCTAATCAAAAGTAAAGGAAATGAATAACCCTAATTGATGAAAATTGGGGAAACTGATTCTTCTATGAGTTTGAAGGTATAACCTCTAGAATGAATTGTTTATTGTTATCAGTTGAATTAACCATGCAGGTTATTATGAGATGATGATCATATCCAGGTATGGGTTATGAAACTATATTCATTGAAAGCATGCTTTAGCTTTATGAATAGTGATATATCATGTTGCCTTGTCAATGGCAACCTATGAATTAAATGGGCTGTGAGAGCCATAAATACCACCAAGGTCATGCTTTAGAGATGACTTGTGATGAATGTATTGAGAAATGATGATTGATAAGAGTTAGGCTTGTTACATTTAGTATTCTCATTTTATAGCTGTTATGCTAATGTTATTGTTTGAAGAACAATGTATGATGTTGAAAGAATACTAAATGTACCTAACTAATCAAGTATAATGTAGAGCCCTGATCATAGATCCATCATTGTCAGAGACCAAATGATGGTGAAATAGGTTTTCCCAAGGGAACTCCTGGATCACATACTCTTGAGTATGTGGGGGAAATGGATGCGTAAATCCTTACATCCTAGTGTAGGAATTGATACTGTCAATCCTTCACTACCAAACCAAACGGTGAGATGTATCACAAGTCTCCCAAAGAAAACACAAACACCGCATCGGTGAAAGATAAACAAGAAATCTTCCGATGACGAAGAGAGTACAGAACACCACTGTAACTCTAAAATAGCGAAGGACCAGTTTACCCTGGTAAGCTATAACAAAAGACGTCCGGCCAGATGTCTAACAAACAATCCTCTAACTGACTGAGGAAGATGAGGTCTTAAGAATCCAGCTCTTTTAATGACCTATGTATGATACTGATGTGACTTCTTAGCGATCAGTTGGAGTATGAGTGGTATGCCTCATCTCCACAGGGCATAATAATGTTTGTAAAACATAATCAACCGCGTAGTATATCTGCTTAGGTTTAACTACGAGGAACAATGTTTGGTGTTACATTGTTACATTAATGATCTGTTCAGATATTTTGTATACATGTCCTTTATATGCTTTAAAGACATGGTTGCTTAAGAAGAAGTTGCTTCACTTGTTATTAAACCTGCTGTTGTATGATTTATGTTATAATAAAGCTTCTAGTTGAGAGTTATAACTCTCGCTGGGAAAATTTGTATATTGTCTCACTCCGTAGATTTTAACTCTTTTTCGGTGGTCTCCGAAGACGAAGGAGACCGTTTAAGGATGAGCAACAACGACAACAACAGTACCAGGGGCAGCAGTGAATCTTAGGTGGAGATACTGGCTGCTGAGTTATGTAGTTAGATAGTCCTATGTGTCGCTGTACTCTCAGGTTCTAGGAATCAGTGGTTTGAGTTTTTGGTGTTGGCTCCTGAGGATTTTGAATCATGTTGTACATAACTACTCAAGAAGTGGTTTAACAGAGATGTAAACTGTTTACTTGGTTTCTTATAAAAAGGAATTTTATAATTTCCAGATCTTGTCTCAAAAATTTTAATTTCCAGTAATTTTTCATATTCCACAACTAATCGAATGTTTCCGCTAAGTTTAAATCGTGTTTATATCGTGGTTTTGGAGATCGGAGCCCACATCACATTTGTTGAACTTAGCATAAAGTTGATGTTGACTCAACAACTACAGGGCTATCCTCAAATGTTGCTCATGTTGTCCTGCATCTCTAGAATATATAAGGATGTTGTCTATGAACACTACTATAAATTGATCTAACTAGGGTATGAAAATTCGTTTCATTGTGTACATAAAAGTTGTCGTGGCTTTTTTTCAATCCAAAAGACAAGACTACAAACTCATAATGCACATACCTTATAATGAATGATGACTTAGGTACATCTAATGCCTTTATCCTTAGCTGATGATAACCTGGCCTAAGACCTATCTTTAAGTAGATAGTTGCTTCACATAGTTGACCAAATGGGTCATCAATCCAAGGTAGAGGATATTTTTATTAATGATTATCTTATTTAGTTGTCGATAAGATATGCACAACTACATAGTGCCATCCTTCTTCTTTCCAAATAGAGTTGGAGCTCATAAGGTGTTGTCGTCATTTGAAAAAAAACCCTTATCTAGTAACTCTATTGACTAAGTTTTTAATTCCTTTAACTATGCAAGTGTCATTCTATAAGTAGGTAATTCTATTGGGTGATACCAGGAAGAATTTTTATCTCAAAGTCTACCCCTCTCATGAGGAAATCCTGGTCACTCATTAGGGAGGACAGCTGGGAAATCACATACTATTGGAACATTCTCTATATTGACTATTCTTTCTCTACCCTAGCATCTACCACATGTTCTAGAAAGGCCTCAAACCCCTTTCTCATCATCATATCAATTATAACATCTGATACTATACATGTGGGTAAGACTTTTCAGTCTCCAGTAAGACACATGAAAAGCCACCTAGTTGAAAGATAGATTCTTTCTTCCAACAATCCAATTGAACATGGTATGTTTCTAGATATTCCGTACCCAAAATAATTTTAAAATAATTAATGTCTAAGGGTATGAGATTAACGACTATGGTATACCCATAAAACTCAATAGACATGCAGAACTTCTATGGAAACTATTGATCACCTAACAACACTCTTAACAACAACTTATAAGATAAATTTTGAGTTAAAAGATTTAATCCACTAACTAATGATCTATCTATAGAAGAATGTGTTACAACATGATCCATCAAAAGTGGGACCAAAATGACATTAAAGAAAAGCATCTCACCTATGACAACTCTGGGAAAGACTACTCCTACTGATTGAGTCATAAATAAGAATTGTCTTGTAGTTCTCCCTTTTCCACTACGTCCTTGTTGTCCACTTCTAGTACTAGGTGCATTCCCTCTGGAGCCTAAATCCATTGAAGAACTTGCTCCTTGAACTTCTGTCTGCCTCTATGAAGTTGATATAAAGTTTGTGAGCTTTGTGTCGGTGCAAACTGAAGCTTTGGACCATCCTTCTTAAAGTGTCCCACCTGTACACAATAGTGACATCCTTAAAAATTGGTTCTCAACATTGACCAGAGTGTACTCCATTATGATCATGTATCAGTGGTTCTATCATTGATGTTGATGACTTTGAAGGCCCTAAATAAGGTTCCCACCTAGGTGGTGTGTTCCATCTGCTAGGGCTAGATCTTCCTCTACTATGAGAAGATACAACATCACTTGAACCAAATCCTTGTCTACCATAACAACCAAGGCCTCATCCTGACTTGGAGAAGAAACCATCACTTCCTCTATATCCACTACTACTTTGTCCTCCTCTACCAAAATCTTCATATCTTTTCTTGCTCTCAGAGTGCTTATCAGCATAACTAATTCTTCAATACATCTTGTGGCTTCAACAAATTCTCTAAAATTTTCTTTATATCTTCTCCCCATAGCTGATATGATATGTCTAAGTTTGGATTTAAACCTCCATGGAATCTCCTAGAAAGGACAAAAGTTAGCCAACATTGTGAAATATGTCTCATATTTGCCAATTGGCATTTTGCCCTATGTAATATTCTCCAATTGTCTGATCTTGTCGCTTAAGAAGGTAGGATGAAAATACTTAAGGAGAAACTCATCCATGAAGTCCCACCATATCATAATTATATTCCTCATCTTATCTTCCACTCCACACCACCACAATTTAGCATCTCCTTTGAGTAGATAGACAACATGATTTATCTGTGTATGCTCTGGTAACTCCATTAGGTGGAAATCCTTTTTCATCTATCGGAGCCCCACATCTGCCAAGTTGGGTCTGTTGTCCCCAAAAACTCAATTCCACTGATCATCTTCACCAACTCATAGGATCTGATTGGGTCCTTAATAGAAGATGAAAACCTCGGTCACACTTGTATTTTTTGTATACAGAAAAAATATATTACATCCTTTCCACATCATCCCTATCTTGCCCACCTTGAGCCATTGCTCGAGGGTTAGGGCCATAATGGCTCTCATCTTGTTCCTCACCAAGTCCATGTCTTCTTCCTACCATATGTATATCCATAATAGAAATTACTATTAGAAATTGAAGTTTAAAGAGGATCCTAATCTTATTGGTCTCTTATCGCCCATGTCCCAAACCTAATATAAATCTAGTTCAACCTGTGCTCTGATACTAAGCTCGTGAAGTGACCCCAAACCTGCTAATCTGGGTTTATGCCCACCAAGGAGGGATTAGACTAATCATTCACTTTTAATAACTTACTTAAAATCAATTGTAAATTTGTATTTTCCTTAAATTAACTAGGACTAATGAAACATCATGTTAACTAGAAAGGTAACATCTTTGTTTATGAAACCCATGAAATATTAAAATAGAGTTCAACTTTTACATAAATGAAGAGTTCTCATCTAATATACATCAAATATATCTCACTATAACTACTCTCTTTTCTCACCCAATCATTCCCATGATCTAGAGAAGGATAAGAGACCATCTAACTACTCTAACTATTCCTATTGAGACTTCATCTAGTCGACTCCTATCGAAAGCTAGCTTCTGGCTCTATTTCTAGAGTTGAACCCTTGCTTGAAAAATGTTTTAGTAGATTGTATGAGATATTGGCTTGGTGCATAGAGAATAAACAAGAAACCAAGAAAATCTAGTTATACGATGTCAATAAAGTTCATAGCTCTGAAGACCGTAGCATGGAAGGTAAAGTCTTAAATGATCTAACAAGACTAGAAAGACTGAAATTGTCTATATATTTAAAAAACTAAATACAACCATGATTTCTCTAAGAATCCTTTTATTATATACCTTGGACCCATGTGATGTGTACCATGACATGTGTAAGCATCATAAAAATCTACGATCTAATAATAGAAGACTCAGAGAAGAGTCAGGGACTCTAATTCTTCCTAGTAATGATATTTTTCAAGAACTTCCCTTAAGATGGTATTTGTTCAATTGCATCAATCAAAGGTATGTTCACTGATAGTTTTTGAATACGATCTAACAATAGAAGACTCAGATAAGAGTCAGGGACTCTAATTCTTCCTAGTAATGATATTTTTCAAGAACTTCCCTTAAGATGGTATTTGTTCAATTGCATCAATCAAAGGTATGTTCACTGATAGTTTTTGAAAGTTGTCTAGAAATTTCTTGAATTATCTATCCATCTTTGTAGCCTTCAAACTATTTGGAAATGGCACCAAAATCATAGGTTCCCTCTGGTGAGGTGGAATGTATGTTTGAGTCTTTCTTCCACCTGCCTCATCAGCTTATTCCTATGTGGTCTTCTCTTGGTCTGTAGTGTCTACTTCTTCTACTTCCACTGGATTAGCTTGAGTGTCTGCATCATATGTCACTACAACTTGTGGTGCTCCATTCAGTATCTTTCTACCACTATGGATTAGAACCGCTTTCTCCATTTGGTTTCTGGAAGGTACATTGGTGTTCTCCAAAAAACCCTACTGCATCAGTTGCTTCAAAGCATTCACATCTGTTGCAATCTGGGATAGATGTGTCTCAATACTACAAATGTGTGCCCCCTAATTCTACAAGTCCCTCTGTGTCTGTGCAATCTACAACCCATTTTGACTCACCAACTTGCCTAGCATCTTCTCGATCTTATCAATCTTCTGTTGTTCTGGTGTGTATTTGGCTTGACCACCGAACTACTGCGGTCTTGGTGGCTACTAATGTGCTTGAGAAGGATCTTGTTGGAAGTAATTGGGGTCCATCCATGAGAATTTGGAGTCTTTCCTCCATGAATAATCATTATTCATGTACTGACCCTGGCACACGTATTTGCACTCCTCTTCCTCTTCTTCATTAGGGCCTCTATATGGAGCACATGGTGACTTAGCAATGAGATCCAACTTCTCATTCAAGAAAGATATCACTTTAGATTCACTGACACTCTTTATTGTGATTGGTGTCTCTCTTTCTTCTCCCCAAGATTGATTCTTTGACATGTTCTTGAGGATCTCTAAGCAACGAGCGGGCTTATTGTTCAAAAAGAACCCTGCTCCTACATTGTCAAGGGTTGTTCGCTCCTCTTTATGCTGACCATAGTAAACGATCTTGGCTTGTTCTTACAGATCAATGCCATAATGAGACACTTTCCTAAGCATGTTTTAGAATAATCATTATTCATGTACTGACCCTGGCACACGTATTTGCACTCCTCTTCCTCTTCTTCATTAGGGCCTCTATATGGAGCACATGGTGACTTAGCAATGAGATCCAACTTCTCATTCAAGAAAGATATCACTTTAGATTCACTGACACTCTTTATTGTGATTGGTGTCTCTCTTTCTTCTCCCCAAGATTGATTCTTTGACATGTTCTTGAGGATCTCTAAGCAACGAGCAGGCTTATTGTTAAAAAAGAACCCTGCTCCTACATTGTCAAGGGTTGTTCGCTCCCCTTTATGCTGACCATAGTAAACGATCTTGGCTTGTCCTTACAGATCAATGCCATAATGAGACACTTTCCTAAGCATGTTTTAGAATCTCTCCCATGTATCAGAATACGACTCCTCAGTTTACTGCCTGAATCTGTGAATCTTCTTTACTAGATCATTAGTCTTATGTGGTAGAAAGTAATGTTCAAAGAATGCATCAATCATCTGGTCCCACGACTCTATGATCTCATCATCTAAATTATTGAACCATGACTTCGACCCATCTACAAGTGAGGATGAAAACCACTTGAAGTAGATTGTGCTAGCTGATATCCTGTCTATTGTTACCATGTCGTAGATCTCTATGAAATTTCTGATGTGTGTCATCGGATCTTCAGAAGGATGGCCATGGAATGCATGTGTTTTGACTAGAGAAATGCATCCAGGCTCTATCTTATAGTTTCCCACGTTTATAGCTTGTCTTTTGATGGGCCTTTTCTGGACTGTAGACGATGAATCTTTGATTTTCTCCCATATAGTTTGATCTTCCTATTCCTCTACTCTGTCCCCCATTTCTCTCAGTTCAGGTGCTACTAGTCCCAATATTTCTTCTAACATAGGAGGATTCGGTGAAGGCGTTCTGCTGAACATGTCCACATGTCTACCCTACACTTGCTCTCCCTACAAAAAGTCTGCTAGCCCAAAACCTGGTGAAGATGGTTCACTGTAATCTAGAGCTCTAGTTTGCACCATGCACTAGTGTACCCGAAACAAAGAGAATGAATGTCATCTTTAGAAGATTATATTTGAATGAAGAGATTATTAGGATTCAGTTTGAATAATAATAAAAAATAAAAAATGGCCTAGAGTGGTTGACTACAGCACTCATAGTGATGGATGTTGTCACTTCCCCGGCAACGGTGCCAAAAACTTAACACGTGTTTACCATGCACAAAATGCAAGTGAACGTATCATAGTAATAATGGACATATGAGGCCCAAGTCAAACACGGGGGAGCGTTTATCCAGAAACTACTACTAATTACAAATCGATCAGCTAAGTCGATGATGGTTGTTTGAGTTGGGTTGAACTACTAAATTAATACTAAAGCAAACAAATTAAATGATTTGAGTAAATCAAAATGAGAACGAGTTCCTTAGGACAATGGTTTCTCCAAAGATATCACTTATAGTCTATCCTACACACTAATACCTATTATCTCAATTCCTGGATAAGGAGCATGTAGCCAGAATTACCTACTTCTGTAGTGTAATTCACTACCTATACTAATGCCAATCCCACTTTCGCTGTTATTGGTTTGATTAGTTAGGTACTTTACATTACTACTATGGGTTTCTCCCCTCGTCTATTCATCGCTTTTCCCAAAGGGTACAATAAATGAGTAATTATATGTTTTCCAACCCTTAATCCCTTACCCGAGATGATTAGGTGTCTATTAATCCATTCATGGTGATCAAGTATAAATAGAACAAGCAACATCCATAGAATTATATCCAGTAACAAGAGATAAATTGATATTAATGCATAGAGATCAACTGCAATGCATATCTGGGCTACTCTCAGATCCTAAAGAACAAAGGTTTTTAGCCTTGCTTGGTTTTCATGACAAAACACACAGAAGGGAAGAAGAAAAATGTGGGGAACATAGTAAAAACTACGGTAACCCATGGATCTTTGGTTGTTCGGATGAACCCATCCATAGTACATGTAGTCTGCTGTCTTCTAGCAGTAGAAACATCCTCTGTAGGTGCTCAGATCACTCCCAGTGAAGCTCTTGGTCCTTCGTCCTTCTCTTCTCTTTCTCCAATTTCTGTACAATGAAAATGGGTCGCTCCTTAGGTCTGACTATCATCCCCCTAAGTCATAGGCACAACTTAGGGTGCACAATTTTGTCCACCGTTAGATTAGAAGCAAATCTATGGCTGTCCAGATTGGGCAGACTCGGTGGTACGACTTGATGTGTCAGTGGTACCGAGTCACTTAAGTTAGGTCGCGCGATCCCATTCCCATCGATACCATCCACAATGTCTCAGTGGCACTGACTTCTAGCAAATTCAAGCTGCCTCTCTGACATCAACTCGGTGGTATCGACTTCTTGGGTCAGTAGCACTGAGTTTTCTTGATTCACACGGGGCTCTCTGATGGTATCTCAGTGGCACCGACTTCTTGGGTCGGTAGTATCGAAATATGGGTTGTTTTTAGGTGGCTCTCTAAAGGTCAAGTTGGTGCCACCCACTTTTGTGGTGTCGGTAGTACTGACTTATGTCGATCTGCCTTGTACCTAAAAACACATAAAGCATTGTAAATGCTCGAAATTCATAAAATGCTAGTCATAGATGATTGGAATCATATAATTTGATGCAAACAAGGAAATATAGGCTAACTATAGTATTCCATGCATAATAATTCATATAAATGTCCAAACTACACATGAAAACAAAGGAAAATTAGCCTATAAAAGCGACTAAAACACATGCATCATGACTCTAAAGTGATCAACCAAAAGCTCTAGAAAGGTCACAACCACCATTTCAAACCAAAACTCATTGCAGATCTCACAAAGAAAACATAGCAGAGTTATCATCAGTTTCTAGCTGAACTTGATTCACTCAAGCATGTTGTTCTTCTTATAGAACTTCTCCACTACATGATTATTACTCTGACAATAATTTTAGCTGCTAGATGAGAACCATAAGAAATAATAGAAGATGACTGTTACCAGCAAAAAGAGAACTAAGCAACTGAGCACCAAGAGACAATAAGGCAACAAAGATGAAATAACTTTGTCACTTGACAAAGCAAACTAACCCTGCTAATTGGTGAGACAAAGGTATTTATATGGACTCCGTGAAAATGCTTTGTAGTTGTTTCTCATGGGATAAAATGAATAGAATTCCCAATTAAAAGATAATTTATAAGTTGAAAACAAAACCACTTTGGAGCATATTTCAATTATGTTATAATTATGCTATCATCAAGAATTTTATGGTTTCTTGAGTTTTAGGGTGTGGCTTATCTACAGTTTATCCCAGGAGTAGATGATCAATATGAAAGATAGTAAGCTCAAATGCAGTTCTTAAAAAACAATAGGTTTCCAATAATTTTGTTATTGAAAAGAAAGGTTATGCATGTAAACTAAAGCTTATTGTGAGTACTAGCATCCAATGAAAAGAACAAAATTTTCTTTAATTTCCAATAAGAGATACAAGTGTATCCTAAAAGAATCACATATATATCAAAGAACTCAACTGTATATAAATATGAGACATTCTATAAAACGTAGAATAATTTGATATGATTAAATTCATCTCATCTCAATAATATTTTCTAGACACAAGAACAAAGGACAAACCATATATACGATCTTAGAATAAGTGAGAAAAACTAGACAAACACAAGTTACATTGTCACAGAAACGTCATCTAAGAAACAATATTTGTATGCAATCTAATTGATACAGCTATTGCAAAAGTACATGGATGGTAAGAACAAGAATTACAATTTCCACAAGCTAGTAAAACACATTTTTTTTCCATTTCTACAAGATGCAATGCATGAAATCTTGGATTTTGGCATGCTGGAACTTTTGTAGATATTATATATGTCAATGGACAAACAACAAGACAACTAGAAACTTAGTCAAAATGTTTGAGATTTTTATTAGTATTTTCGTCTTGGGGTTAAATTTGAATTGGTTTTCAAAAGTTTTGCATGCCTATAAAGTTACAAGCTATGAATTTTTATAGTCATGGGGTAGCATTTCAAAATGTTAGTACCATATTAGGTGGTTATCCTATGGATGTAATAATATGTATTTCACAGTAACTTGCAACGAATTTTCACAACCTCTATGCTATCAAATTCCAATCAAAAGGGCAACATTCCAAGAATCTCTTATGAAATTTCCATAAATTTCTATTTCGACGATGGAAAATGGTGTCACAATTGTCATATCAGATTCCTGGGTGATGTTTAAATATTTAAATCAACCATATACCTAGATCCAAAATGAACAAATTTCCCAATTGAAAGATAATTTATAAGTTGAAAACAACACCACGGAGTCTATTTCAATTATGCTATAATTACACACTCATCAAGAATTTGAAGGCATGAAACAAAATTTTGATCGAAATTGTAAAATTTTACTCAATTTTTTTATGCAATCAAACATCAAAACTTACGATTGGACATGTGAAATGCCCAAATGTAGGGTTTCAAACTTAGGTGCAAAATTTTGCCAAACAGGGTGAAATTTGTAATAAAAGCCCAGTTTGGGCCATAATTTCACAAAATAGTATACAAACACAACTTAAATTTTGAGAAATTTGTTCCTAAGACTGCTAATGCTACATATTAGGTGTTTTGGCATTTCTTTTTTAATTTCTTGCTTCTCAAGGCTATATTTCTTTATTCTAAATTTTGTTCCCCTATCCCTATATTATCTATACAATACCGTCATCAATTTCTACACTCTTCTATTAGAGAAATAGTTTGAAAAAATAAAGTCCTTTCTTGGATCTAACTGCTTATTACTAGACTTATACAAGGTGTAGTTTGTAAGTTTGTAACTTGTATCTGTAAGTTTTAAATTTTAAGATGTAAGTTGAAGTTTTAACAATCTCACTATGTAGCATATTTGACATGTCTTTTCATTTGTGCACTCACTCATCAATACATGAATCTCACCCTAAGATCTAAACATATAAATTCATTATATAATCAGTGTGTTTATGTCTAAACATTGTGTTTATAAAACTTCATAACTTAATTCCTTCATTTTGCCATTGAAATTCTATCAAAATTGTTCACCTTCCTTTACTTGCAAATGTGGGAGATCCCACCCCCACATATCCAATACGAAATAGTATTGCATATTTGAATAGATCTTGGCATTTAGATTGTCATAGTAAAATTTCATGATTTAATTCACTTATTTGGTTGTCAAAATATTTAGGGCCTTAAATAAGACCAAAATTTATGTCAACTTATGTTTCTGGGCCATCAGACAAGACATCAAAATATGACGTTTAATTCCTTATTTGATGGTTTCTTGAGTTTCAAGGTGTGTATTAGCTACAGTTTATCCCTAGGCATAGATAGTGAATATGAAAGATAGTAAGCTCAAATGCAGTTCTTGAAAAGCAGTATGCTTTCAATAACGTTTTCAATGAAAAGCAAGGCTATGCATCTAAATTAAACCCTATTGCGAGTACTAGCATCCAATATTGAAAAGAACAAGATTTTCTATAATTTCCAATAAGAGATACAAGTGTATCCTAAAAGAATTACATTTATATCAAAGAACTCCATTGTATATACACTTGCATGATATGAATACTGATGAAAATATAACATATTCTGTAAACTATAGAATAAAACAAACATGATTAAATTCATCTCAGCTCAAGAATATTTCTTGAATACAAGAACAAAGGACAAGCCACCTACACGATCTTAGAGTAAGAGAGAAACAAATAGACAAACACAAGTTATACTATCACAAAAGCATGATCTCAGAATGCAATATTTATAGAAATTAAGACTACAAATACTGAAATTAACACTAAGATGTAGAAGCCAAGAGGAAACATATATTGTCGGTCCACATGTACTACAAGAAGGATTAATGAAGACGGACAAAATAAGCATCGTGAAACATAATATAATCAATGTGTATGAAATCTAAGTGACATAGCTATGGAAAAAGTACAGGGATAGTAAGAACAAGAATCGAAAATTGCACAAGTTAGTAAAATAGCACATTTTTCCATTTCTACAAGAATGTGGTTGGGTTTTGACACACTGCAATTTTTGTGGAAATTATGTTTGTCGATGGAAAAACAACAAGATAAGTAGAAACTTAGTTAAAATGTTTGATATTTCATTGATATTGGGGAAATTTTTATTATAAAAATGGTCATCTTGAGTCAAATTTGAATTGGTTCTCAAAGGTTTTGCATAACTACAAAGTTACAACCTATGAATTGTTTTAGTCTTCATATGGCATTTCAAACTGTTAGTACCATTTTGGGAGGTTATTATATGAATATAATAATATGTATTTCATAGTAACTTGTAGTGAATTTTCATAATCTCTCGTCCGGCCATAGTAGCTTGGGTGGTAAGAGCTCGGTAAGTCCCAATGAAGGACCCGGGTTCGAACCTCACCGAAGGCACTTTGCGAACGACAATCCACGTTGATTAGGCACGGGAGGGGGGTGACCGGACCACACCCTCTCATGCCTCGAGAGTTTACCATGTCGGGCTCGCCTGAGGTGGATTCTCTCGGTCACCAAAAAAAATTCATAATCTCTATGAATCAAATTTCAATCAAAAGGATGGAATCCCAAGAATCTCTCATGAAATTTTAATAATCTATTTCCATGGTGACAAATAGTGTCACAATTGACACATAAATTTTTTGGGCGACACTCAAATCTTTAAATCAAACCTATACCTAGATCCAAAAAATTAATGATTTACCAAGCCCACACATTATGTGGCTAAATGTATTAGCCATCTATCTAAACAAGAAATAATATTACTGTGATTCAGGAAGCAGTTTATTAGCAATAACAGTGGTTCTGTATTAAAATGACAAAATTATCAATAAAAAATTCAAAGGAAGTGAGACATTATCCATTTATTCACTCAACCAAGAAAAGGGTGACTTTTAAAATTTTTACCTTTCAAAAAATTCAAAAAGAAATCAAAGTGATATTTTGCACTAATCAGTTAACAATGGCATATCTTTAAAATTCTACATGAAAATTGAATACAACATGCTCTTTTTTTCATTAACTTTCAAGATAATTGTCATTGACAAATCCCATATATATGGTGATAGGACTATATCCAAGAGCCTAATTGAGAAAGACAACAAATCACTTGGGTGATCTTGGGAGTCCAATAGATACGGAATATTGATTCCAAATTGACATTCTAATGGTCTTAAAAAAATCAAAATGACAAGGCACAAAGAAATCAAGGACACATGATGTAAGATGGTACAAGACCACACTTGTAATTTTGAATGATGTGTATAGCAAGGCACCCACTTATGTTTTGCTGAGGAAGTTGTCCAAACCCACCATCTCCACAGACATGGTGGACTGTGCATGTGGATGAATAAAAATATTGCAAGAAGTGAGATAAAAGAGTCACTATTCAAGGGAGGGGGATAGACGTTTCATTCATATATTGCTTCTAGAAGCATAAACAAGAACACACTCAACAAAATAAAAGCAAGTAGTTTTGTCAAAGTATATCAGTGTTTCCTTCACCATGAAACCAAGAAGAGACTATCATAAACCTAGCAACATGTTCACTTCAGTCTTTTAGAACTAAAATGAGATATTAAGTCATATGTACAATTGGCATGTGTCCATAAATCAATCAAGTCAGAGTTTAGGAAGTAAGTTAGCAGGCTCAACTTAATTTGATCAAGACATGGATTATGTCACCTCTCCTATAAATAATAGGGTTTCTCTTGTATTAAAATTATTGTGAATACGTTGTCCATATTGTCTCCACATTATTTTCTACTAAGAGTGGGTAGTCAATTTGTATGTGGTGGCAACCACCTACAACACAACTCTCTATAGTTGTTTCCAACCTGTCATTACTTCCATCAAACTACAGCCTGAACGTGGGCAATGAAACTGGATCCAACCCTCATTTTGAATTATCTCACAACATAGATTACTACATACATAATTGAAACTTCCTATGTCGATCTTTTGAGTATAGTATCCAACGTACACAAAGCATGTCATGTAATTGCTCTTCCATGTCAGTTTTGTTTCTATTCAGTCAAAGCCACCAAATATCTAACATATTCTTAGAGCAGTCTAGCATGCTTAATTCCAGAAACAAAAATATTCACTAGTTTGTTTCTGATATTTATGTAATATATGCCTCCTACAGTTGTGTCTATCTTCTGCGCACACACACATATTTCATATTGTTGTTACAAGATAGAGCTAAGAAGAAGAAAAATGTGTTGCATATGTCAAATATACCAACTGGCACATTGACACGATTTTACCGTGCATATAACACAAGTGTACGCGTCAGAGTAATATAGGCCTTGTGAGGCCCGAGTCGAACTCAGGGAAATGTGAATTTTAGTAGACTACTACTAACTGGTTGCGATCAGCTAAACCGATTAAAAGTGTTTGAGAGTTGATTGAAAAAGAAAATAAAATCAAAGAAAACAAAGCAATCGATTAAATGTTTAGTTTAATCAATTTAAATGGGAATCTTTAGGATTGTGGTTTCACCGCAGGTTCTCGCTATACTAATTTCTACACAATTAACCTAATTTGTCTCCTATTCCAGATGGTGGCCTGTAGTCAGAATTACTCACTTTCGTGATACAATTCACTACCTAAATCTAGGTTGGTTCCACGGTAGTAGTAACATATACCCTAAATTAGGTGCATGAGAAACAAACTCTGGGTTTCCACCATTAACCGTACATCGCCTTATTCAAGGAATTTATTAGTTAATGTGATATTCATCTCTTTTCAACCGTTAATTCTTCTTTCAAAGTAATTAAAGGCATTAGATTATCATTAAGGTGATCAATCATAATGATATAATGGAGAAAACGAAATCATACCACGAAATTGAGAGACAAATTATGATAAACTATGTAAAAAGTATCATACAGCGATTACCCGGGCTACTCCCGGTCCTAAAGACAAAGGAGATTAGCCCCGCATGGTTGACAATGGAAAATACATAGGAGTAGAGAAGAAAAACATGGGAAACATGGAGAAAACTCATGTAACCCTGGATACAAAGGTGTTCCTGAAGATCCTCCTCGAGAAACGTGCATTTTGCAGTCTTCCGGCAGCAAAATCGTCCGTCAGAGGTGCTCGGATCGCTCGGTTGACGGCCTTTGTCTCTCATCTCCTTTCTCTCTCTCTCCTTCTTAGATGTTTTGAAACACAATATGAGATCTCCCCTAAGGTCAGCCGTGCTCTTCTTAGGTCATAGGACCACTTTACGGCTCCGAAAAAGCTCAACCATCGGATTAAAACGCTCCGTTTTAGTGCTGAAAATTGCCAGATCCCGACGCTGTCGATAATATCGACACCCAGGTCAATGGTATCGACCATGATACAGGTATTTCCTTCCAAAATTGCGTTTTGGGGTTTCTTTTTGATGAAATGTCGATACTATCGACTCTGGATAATGCAAAAGTGCCTGAAAAAGTGCCGAAACATGTGCATAAGTCTGGGGATTATATAAAATCATATAAATATGATAAAAGAAGTATAATTTGATGCAAAAAGAGTTTAAAGTCCAACTATAATGAATTATGCAAATATAATCAAGAAAATGACAAATACATGCATAAAACAGATATAAAATAAGCATATAAAAGTGACTCAAAACCCATGCATCAAACTCCCCTAAGCTTAAACCTTGCTCATCCTCGAGCAGCAAAAATTTGGATCTGGTTGAGATAAGTCAGCAATAGGACATAAATATATGAAATGAATCCACATCATCCCCACTTTATTTCCACAAACCGGCCCTCATTGACCACTGAACACTAACTACCATCCAGGGGACCAAAGACCTATGTAAAAGATGTCTGTCCCCCAATCAGTGAAACACTATCAATTAAAGTATTTAATATGATAAACTCATCTGGTCTATACTTGATGCATCTTGTGATCTCCTATCTACATTGCTCATTTCCTAACTACCATCTAAATGGAAGCAGATCTCCTGATATTAATGATTGAGGAGAATATCATGGGTGGCCTATCAATTAGAGCAACATGTGGATGGGTTAGGTGGCTGTGGAAGAGATGGAAGCACATAACAGTCAATCATGCAATATGAAAAATTAATGACCTATCATGATGTAAAATGCAAGTGAAAATGCCCTAATGCTACATTTTTGGTAGAATGATGCATGCACTATCATTCCGTCTCAAGGTGAGATGGAATATCTAAGAAAACTACACCATGTGCTTATTCTTCTTAGTATGTAAGTGAGAACAGGTTCCTTTCTCCCTCTCATTCCTACTTACTTCTCAATTCTTTTTTTTTCTTTTTTTTCTTCTCTTTTTTTCAATTTTTTTCAATTTTTTTTCAAGCCCTTATTTTCATAGATGAAAATGAATTATTTGTCGGGCTCACTTCTTGTTACATAACTTATGCATTTGAAGCATTCAGAATATATGGAACAAGTTCACCACCTTTAATGTTTCAGAAGACATAAGATGCATGATGTACTATATGCACAAAAGATGTAAACCCCTAAACGAAGAAGATCCAAGCGTTCCTTGACGTAGAGTGCGTGACCTACAACCTTTCGGCAGTGGAAAACGTCTTCTTTGGCTCTCGGAACGGTCGGGGCGTGCTTTCGGACTCCGTTCTCCTCTCCAACTCTCCTTGGGATGTGTGCAGTGGCAAATGACGTGATCTTTCCTTAGACAATAAAGATAGTCATTTGTGTCCCCATGTCCTGAAGCTGACTCACCCAAGCACTTCCTCAGTTATGCAACTCAATTACTCACAAGAATAAGCTCAAAAAGTTTACAATATGCTCATTTTTTTATGTTCACACAACCCAAGAATAATATTCCCAATTGAAACCATGCATTTATTACTCCACAGATTACACTAGATAGATGTGGATCCTAAAAAAGCGGTAAACCTAGAAATAAAAACAACTAATATTTCAAAAATAAAAGAAACATGATTAAGTAAGTAAAAACTAAGATAGAGGGTTGTTCCAACACCCCCCCTAAGCTTGAATATGACTATGGCCTCATAGTCAACATTCTCACTTAAGAGGTGGAACAACGGTACCATTCGCTTTGAAGTGTGGTGAAGAAAGATGGTTAAATGCTCAAGTGGACCAAGTGATGCTTTCTATCTCCCTCCTTTTGGTTGTCCACTTTTGTGTCTTAGTGGTTCTAAGACGTGACTTGCTTCATCCTTCTTTGCTCTGCAAAAAACGGTGCAAACAAATCTCATTTCGATACCTTTTTCGGCCTGTTTTATGTAGTTGTCCTACAGGTGTCGATACCATCGACACCAGGGTCGATGGTATCGACCCAGACTCAGCAATTTTGCTGAATCGACGCATCTAAAAGCCTGGGAACTCAAAAGTGTCGATACTATCGACACCAGGGTCGATGGTATCGACTTTACTGTCACCAATTTTTCTGAAAATCTTCAGGAATCTCGATACTATCGACACTAAGGTCGATAGTATCGACTTTTCTTTAGTGTTTACTGATCCAAACTCGATACTATCGACAGGGGTGTCAATAGTATCGACCTTAAAGTTCTGCACACTTCAAAACCTGAGTTAGGGTACCATTTTTACAAAAATTATCAAAACCTAAGCAAAAACTAAGTACATAAACATAAAAGAACGTAACCAAACATAAAAATGAACCTAAAGTTGGGTTGCCTCCCAACAAGCACCCTTGTTTAATGTCCTAGGCTTGACATAAGGATACCTTTAACCTAGGTTGTCACGGGATGTCTCTAATGATTCATTTGGCAATGTGAATTTAACTCTATCATCACCAATCCCAAGTGTCAAGTAACCTCACCCAATGGCAGCGATTACATTAGCCGTAGCTTGGAACGACCTTCCCAATAGCATCTCACCTCCTTCCAACTCATACATGTCCATGACCACAAAGTCAACAGGGAAGATGAATTTGTCGACCTTGACTAGCACATCCTCGCATATACCTTGTGGCTTCACAATGGATCCATCCGCCAACTCAATTGTCATAGAAGTTTGTGTTGGCATCTTCAATCCCAGCTTTTGAAAAGTGGCAAGTGGCATAAGATTAATGCTTGCCCCGGAGTCACACTGTGCTTGTGGAAAATGTTGGCCACCTATGGAACATGGGATTTAGAAACATCCTGGATCTTTCCTCTTCCTTGGTAGCCATCCTTGGATTATAGAACTCACTTTTTCATCAACACACACAACATCTATATCTTTGATCCGTCGTTTCTTGTTGATGACGTCTTTCATGAATTTTCCATATGAAGGAATTTTCTCTATAGCCTCCACTAGTGGAATGTTAATGTGGAGCTTCCAAAACATCTCCAAGAACTTCTTGTAGTGCCTATGCTCTTTCTTCAGCCTCAGACTATCGGGGAAAGGCACGTTTGGGTCCTTCGCTCATTTGTGTGGTGGCACATATAGAACTTTAGGGGTCTCCTCCCCTAAGCTTGCTTCAACGCCACCTTCTAGGATAGGATTTGACACATCATCCATGGATGGCATGACTTGTGGCTGCTTCTCCTTATTGATAGTGGCTGCTCCACTATGAAGTAAAGCTTTCACCTGCTCTTCTAACATAGGAGTCTTTTCAGAAATCTGAGATGTGGGCACGGTAGTAGTGGAATCTTGGTGGGATTTTCTGAATAGGAAATATCCGCCTGGTTATCCATATAAGCTGTGGGGGTATGGTACATTGGGTTTAGCCTCTGTGTCAAAATGCATTTTGACCTTTTCATGGACCTCCACCACTAGGGGCTCTGTCTCCTTAATCACATATATTCACTTGATGATGTGCTTGAACAACCTCTGCATTCCCATCCTATCTTTGTTGATTTGTATGCTTCATGGTCGCCACTTCATTAGAAATTTGGGTCACAGTCGTCTCTAGTGCCCTCATCTGCGCTCCATGACTTTGTAACATCTGCCTAAATTGATTCAAAATCTTGCCCTGAGACTGTAACTGTTTGCCGAACGTACTCATCCGTTCTTGATTTTGTTTCACCACCTGGATAAGCAATTCCTTGTTCTTTTCCTCTAGGCTAGGCTGCAACTTCTGAAAATTTTGTTCCTTCCTCCAATCATAATTGTTATTTCTATATCCCTGTTGATGCATATACTTTGCATGTGCTTCATCATCAGACCCATTGTCCTCTTTCTCTAGGATCTTCTTGGCTATAAGATCCATCTTGTCATTAAGCTCTTTGATCGCCTTTGCTTCATGTGTCACGCCAACCTACTCCGGTGCATCTCTTTCACCCCAAGACTGCTTCTTTGCCATATTCTTCAAAATTTCCCAGCAACTCGTACCTTTTTTGTTCAAGAAGAACCCCTAGCCTGCTGAATCCAGATTGCTTCTGTCATGCTCATTGAGAGCGAAATAGAAAATTTTAACATGTTTTTCCTTATCTAGCCCGTGATGTGGGCACTTTATCAACATGATCTGGAAGCACTCCCATGTCTTTCACACAAGATCATTTGTCTTCTCAGGCAGAAAGAACCTCTCGAAAAATACCTCAACCATGTGATCCCACGATTCCACGTACTCATCATCAAGATGATGTAGCCATTCTCGTGCATTTCCCACCAGAGAACTGGGAAATAACTTCAAGTAAAGTGTCTCTTGTGGGAACTTGTCAATCTTTATCATATCGCAATTTTCCACAAACGTGCTGATGTGGGTCACCGGATCTTCATTCTTCAACCCATAGAATGCATTAGATTTGACTAAATTGATTAGCCCTGGATCAATTTTGTAGTTAGGAATGTTGATGGCCTGCCTCTTGATTGGCCCCTTAGATGCATAGGAGAAAGAAGCCTTGATCTTCTCCCAGATCGTCTGCTCCTCATTTGCTGCTCCGTCACCCATTATTACTTTACTAGTACCTGAAATTTCAAATGGTAGTGTATGAACCGGTACTAATAATTAAAACAATGAATAAGATTTGCAATTCAGTTCAAAAGATTAAAAGAAAAAATATAGGAATTAAAAGTGGCCTAGTGTGGCCGCTCGCAGCACTCGTAGTGCTAAAATTCACCGTTTCCCCAGCAGCGGCGCCAAAAACTTGACACGATTTTACCGTGCGTATAACACAAGTGTACGCGTCAGAGTAATATAGGCCTTGTGAGGCCCGAGTCGGACTCAGGGAAATGTGAATTTTAGTAGACTACTACTAACTGGTTGCGATCAGCTAAACCGATTAAAATAGTTTGAGAGTTGATTGAAAAAGAAAATAAAAGAAAAGAAAACAAAATAATCGATTAAATGTTTAGTTTAATCAATTTAAATGGGAATCTTTAGGATTGTGGTTTCACCGCAGGTTCTCGTTGTACTAATTTCTACACAATTATCCTAATTCATCTCCTATTCCAGATAGTGGTCTGTAGTCAGAATTGCTCACTTTCGTGATACAATTCACTATCTAAATCTAGGTTGGTTCCACGGTAGTAGTAACCTATACCCTAAATTAGGTGCATGAGAAACAAACTCTGGGTTTCCACCATTAATCGTACATCGCCTTGTTCAAGGAATTTATTAGTTAATGTGATATTCGTCTCTTTTCAACCATTAATTCTTATTTCAAAGTAATTAAAGGTATTATATTATCATTAAGGTGATCAATCATAATGATAGAATGGAGAAAACGAAATCATACCATGAAATTGAGAGACAAATTATGTTAAACTATGTAAAAAGTATCATACAGTGATTACCCGGGCTACTCCCGGTCCTAAAGACAAAGGAGATTAGCCCCGCATAGTTGACAATGGAAAATACATAGGAGTAGAGAAGAAAAACATGAGAAACATGGAGCAAACTCATGTAACCCTTGATACAAAGGTGTTCCTGGAGATCCTCCTCGAGAAACATGCATTTTGCAGTCTTCCGGCAGCAAAATCACCCGTCAGAGGTGCCCGGATTGCTCGGTTGACGACCTTTGTCTCTCATATCCTCTCTCTCTCCTTCTTGGATGTTGTGCGACACAATATGAGATCTCCCCTAGGGCTGGCCGTGCTCTTCTTAGGGCATAGGACCACTTTACGACTCCGAAAAAGCTCAACCGTCAGATTAAAACGCTCCGCTTTAGTGCTGAAAATTGCCAGATCTCGACGGTGTCGATAGTATTGACACCCAGGTCGATGGTATCGACCATGATACAGGTATTTCCTTCCAAAATCGCATTTTGGGGTTTCTTTCTAATGAAATGTCAATACTATCGACACCAGGGTCGATACTATCGACTCTGGACAAGGCAAAAGTGCCTGAAAAAGTGCTAAAACATGTGTATAAGTCCGGGGATTATATAAAATCATATAAATATGATAAAAGAAGTATAATTTGATGCAAAGAGAGTTTAAAGGCCAACTATAGTGAATTATGCAAATATAATCAAGAAAATGACAAATGCATGCATAAAACAGATATAAAATAAGCCTATAAAAGTGACTCAAAACCCATGCATCACACATGGTCAAAATTAGGAAGAAAAAAAAGGCAATGTGCAGATGCAATAACTGACCTTTTGTATACCCCTTAATTTTATTGTTGGTCAATATACATCTCAAAATGAGAATCGGGCATAAGCCCACAAAAAAGACAAAACTTGGGTGACATGTGCCCACCTGTTAAAACTGTTTGTAGTTCCAAGATTACAAAAACCCATAAGACAACTTCATACCTAATTTGTTGAAGAATCCTCAATCAACGTCTCACAAACAAACCCAAGCTCTATGTCTTGGAGACATCAGAGCCAGTAGAACCTACTCTCATTGTGCCTAAAGATGACAAGGATGCTTACAAGAAGCACTCTGAAGATGTTGTGCATGTCAAGTGCATGATGTTGTGCTCAATGAACTATGAGTTGTAGATACAACATGAGAACACAGACATTATTGAGATGGTAACACGTCTTAGGAACATGTACCAAAACCAAGAAAGATAAGAGACATATGATGTCTCAAAGGCATTGTTCAAGTACAATATGGCTGAAGGAGATCCAATAGGTCCTCATGCGCTCAAATTGATTGGGTATGTGGAGAAGCTTACTAGACTGGGATTTTCCTTAGGTTAAGAGTTGAACACAACATCTCATAGCTACACTAGAATAAATCCAATAATGCAAATAAAGTGTGTAAGCTACAAAGGTCAATCTGTGGATAGATGCAAGCATCTCATATCTAGAATCTTCAATTTGATAAGGTAGTCAAAGAGTTTGATTTCAATCAAAATGAAGATGAAATACGTGTTTACAAAAGATTTAGTGGGACATATTTATATTCCACATAATGGTGAGGAATAACATCCTTATACTACAAAATGTTAAAACATGGCTGGAAAGTACCTTCTATATGAAAGGTTTAGGTGAATCATCCTATGTGATAGGAATTGAGATCTATAGAGATAGATCTAGAAAGCTTCTTGGCATGAGATAGAGCACATACATTGATAAGATGTTGAAGGGGTTCAACATGCATGACTTGTTGAGAGAAAAATTTTCCATGTCCCATGGGACTATTCTCTCAACAGTCTAGTGTCCCAATTCTTGTGAAGAGTGGGAAACACATAATTAAGATGTCATATGCATTCACAATTGGACCTATCATGTATGTAATATTATGTACTTGTCCTATCATCTCATATGTATTTGAAATGACGAGATGATATGTACAGATCCCGTTATCTCGTATGTATTGGACATGATGAGAGGATATGTGTCAGATCTGAGTGAAAGTCATTGGACTATCATAAAAGAACATCCTTAAGTACTTGAGAAGCACTAAAATGAATAGTTCCATGGTTATGGTAATAAGGAAGAGTTGGGTGCAAAGAGTTACACTGATGCAAGCTTCCAAAATGATATAAGAATCATCGCAACCAAAATATTGTATGGATCAAGAATTTCATATAGATGAACTTATGGGAGGTTGCGACCAATGTTGACATAGTAGAAATACTATGACAACAATGGATCTACTAGTTAGGCAAGGAATCTCATATAGCGTACTATGACACTTCCATTTCATACGAGAGGTCGTACAACGAAAAGATGTGAAAACTTGCAAAATACTAACTTTTAGCAAACATTGCTAACCTGCTATAAAAGCTCTAGTGCAATGTAAGCATGTGTACATATTAAGATCACTTTGAATAAGATTCATGTTTGATTGACTCTAACTACAAGTGGGAGTCTGTTGGTATGTATGCCCAGAGAGCCAATCATATGATCATTATATTGGGGCATTAGATACCTAATTTGTTAATGATAAAGGTAATTCCATCTATTATGTCTATCTCAATTATTAGATGATGACACAAACATAGTAGATGTATAAATAATGATGTTACTCAATGACATACGTCTTCAGGTTAAGGACCTGAACAATAAGATCATATGTATGATAAGAGTACATACATTCTTATTATATCCCTAGTCAGTTATTACTGTGGAAGCAAAATAGACAACAGTAATACATAAGACTAGAGTGTGATGATTGATGACAAAATCTCATTTGTCATGATATGTGATATCAAACCAAGCAAATAGGTACTTGTTATAGACCAGTGGACTAGAAAGACCCACCATGAGAGTGATACATGTAGACCATATAATGGTAGTCAGAATCATCTCTCATAGTGATAATGGTGATTGTGGTTCTCAGACCTAAATTCACTACACTCATCACATGTTGTTCATTGTACTTATACATCATCTAATGTGACCTTGAATAAGGGTTTCCGTAAAGGTGATGCTCAGGTACTCTGTGACACATGAGGATTAAGTGTGAGTGATGTAGATGGGATTTGTCCCTCCTATAAGAGATTGATATCCAGGCCAGTTGATAAGTCAAATTGAGAAATGAATGGACATACTCATGTGACTCAATATATGATATTTGAGCTCACATGCATCTCAGACAGTTTGTTCTAGTTCAAGGAACATGGAATGAACGTTGAAGAGGACGATGATTCCATGCCTCAAGTTCAATCTGGATATTAGAGACAAAGGAACGATACAATCATTGTAACACTGATCATTGATTGTAGGCTGGAATTTTTCTCCAACTTTCTAAATTACTTGGATAGCAATGATGTGTTGCTAGACACTGCTCATTGCTCATGATGTCATATATTGGTTATTGACATTCAATGCCAACATAACTTGGGACCTATCAGGTCATACACATAGGATGCACTTGGGATAGGAGTTTATTCATGAATGCTGTTTAACTTGATTACTAAAATGTTTAGGTATTCAATTTAAACAACTGAGAGGGAAAATTGATTGACTGGATTGTGAACTGACCAGTTCAAGTGTTGAACCAATCGATTCAAGTGTCATGTCAATTGGAAACAACATTGGCTAAATTAGGCCATGAACCGAACGGTTCACCTAGTGAACCACTGATTCAAGGTATGAGATGACCGATTCAAGTTGTGAACTATCTGTCTCAATGATCATGATCAAGGAATTATACTGACATAATGATGTGCATTAATTGGATATTAAAAGTCGATATATTTGCAAATAGGACACATGATGAACTGACCGGTTCAAGGGTTGAACCAACTGATTCACCAATGAACCAATTGGTTCACTGCTCGTAGCATTTGAAAAATTTAGGAAAAATTTCCCCTTCGACTCACATATGGACTGGAAACCTTGACCCTCCTATAAACAGAGGAGTATTGGGGGCTTCTGTGACACAACAATAAACTCTGACAATTGTTGTCCTTTCTAGTTGTGGTAACCAAGAGAGACTGAGTAAGTCCTACACGTAAAATAGAGGGACAACAAGGGAGATACAATTGGGAGAGTGAATCAATCCACATAGATTGATGTTCAAAGGGACAACTTGTAACATACTAAAACTTGAACATATTCTCTTTTTGGCCCTTTTCCAAACTTTTCCTACCTTTTCTATCCCTTTTATCTTTCATGTTGAATTTGTGGAATTATTAGTGGTTTGGGGTGAATTTGATCACCCTTTATGCTAATGTATTGGTTTATACACAAATACCTCAGTTAACATTTTAATAAGGGTCTAATATGCAAATTTACCACTTATGTGAGATAATGATAAAATATATTCGTTCTAGAACATTCCTTAGCCTTTTGGAGAAGGAAGAGAAAAATGAATGAATAATGATGTTTTAAACATGTTAATGTGGTATTGAATTATTTAATATGAGAAAAAGTGGTAATAGTTGATAATATGCCAAAATTCATAAAAGGAAGGCTAGTTGGTTAAAGATAACTTGAGATTTGTTTTCCTTAGGTTTATTTTGGGTTGGATTCCAAGTTTCATAATTTTAGAATAATAATAACTATATCTCTTTTATTTTTAAAAGATAATGTGAGTTTTCCTCAAAATATGAAATAAAAATACTTAACGACTCCAAAAGTGGAAAATAATAGTGGATTCGTAATCTACACATTAAAATAGTCTTTGGGTGAATGTTAATTTAATTTGGATAATCTTTAATATACATGTGTAGATTAGGAGAGAGAAAGTATGTAAAAGTCCAAAATGTTAAATAATTAGCAAAATAATCCCAAAGGATATAATTAATGGTCAATTCATCTTCCACATGTTTTGATATGCTTAAGAGTGATGTTTCACATGAATTGGTTTTTTCTAGAAGTCTCTAATATGATAAGAAAGATAAAATATGATTTACTTTAAAGTAATTAAACAAAATATCTAGAGTCTTCAAAAGTGAAAACTAATACTAAATTCAGATTCCTCATGTCCAAAATAGGCTCAGTGCCAAATCTCATTTAATTTGGAGATCGTTTGCACCCTCAATTGAGGAGAGAGAAAATAATAAATAAATGCATTCACACTTCATTCCAATTTGATTTAGGATTTCATTTATTTTTTCATGCAATCTTTTATTTTTTATTTCACATGCATCGAGGACTGTAAGATATCTGATTGGATGGTTGTCCTGCATCTTCTACCTCACACCGGTGAAGGAAATAGGCATTGGTTTGGCAGCTTGGTAATTTGCAGATTTCTCATTCAATTCTAAGTCTTCTTTTAAAATTCTTTTTGCGACGCATTCGTGAGATAATTCCGCACAAAATGGTCCCTTACTCATGAGTTATTAGCTCTAATTGACTTGACACTTGAATCGATTGGTTCAACACCTGAACATGTTGGTTCACAATCCAGTCACTCAATTTTCAACCCCAGTTGTTTTAGTTGAATGCCTAAACACTTTCGTTAATCAAGTTAAACATCATTCATGAATAAATTCCTATTCCAAGTGCATCCTATGTGTGTGACCCTATATGTCTCAATTTTCCTTGGCAATGAATGTCTGTAACCAATTTATGACATCACAAGCAAAGAGAAGTGTCTAGCAGCACATCATTACTACCCAAGTAATTTGAAAGTTGGGGAAAAACTTCAACCTACAACTTGTGATTAGTGTTACCAACATCGTGTAGTTCCTTTGTCTCTGATATCTGGATTGAATATGAAGCATGGAATTGGCATCCTCTTCAACGTTCAATCTGTGTTCCTTGAACTAGAGAAGACCATCTGAGATGCATGTGAGCTCACATGTCACATATTGAGTCACATGAGTATGGCCATACATTTCTCAGTTTCACTTATCAAGTGGTTTGGATATCAATCTTCTATAGGAGGTACAAATCCCATCTACATCACTAACACTTAATCCTAGTGTGTCACAAAGTACATGAGCATCACTTTATCCAACCCTTATTCAAGGTTACATTGGATGATGTCTAAGTACAATGAACGACATGTGATGAGTGTCATGACTTTAGGTCAAACAACCACAATCACCACTATTACTAGGAGAGATGATTCTGACTACCATTCCATGGTCTCCATGTTTCACTGTCAAGGTGGGTCTGTCTGGTACATTGTTCTATAACAAGTACCTATGTGCTTGGTTTAATATTACATATCATGACTAATGAGATTCTGGCATCAACCAACACACACTCTAGTCCTATGTATTATTGTTGTCTACTTTCCTTCCACAGTAATATCTGACTAGGGACATAACAAAAATGTATGTACTCTTATCATACATATGATCTCATTGTTCAAGTCCTCAACCTAAAGACATATGTCATCCGAGTAACATCATTCTTTAGATATCTACTATGTTTGTGTCATCATCTCATGATTGAGACAGACATAATAAATGGAATTACCTATATCATTATCAAATCAAGTGTCTAATGTCCCAGTACAATCATCATATAATTTTCTCTTTGGGCATACATACCAACAAAATGTGCATGTAGTCTTTATATGAATTGCTTACTGATTAAGGTGGCTGCCCATTTCAATGTGTTTTGTCCTCTCATGAAAGACTATGTTGTTGGCTAAATAAGGCACCTGCATTGTCGTAGTACATTGGTATATGCATAGATGGTGAGGGACCAAGTTCCTTCAGAAAATTTGAGATCCAAAAAAAGTTCATTTAGAAAATTTGAAATCCACATCATGGCACAACTAGTATAAGCCATTGTTGGATACTCTACCTCAACGCTAGACCAAGCAACAACAACCTACTTTTTTTATGCCATGCAATGATATTTTCTCTTATGGAAGTTTAGAATCATGAGGTGGAGTTCCTATCAACTTAGTTACCAACATAGTTAGAGTTTGAAAAGGCAGTGATATCACAATGACAATCTTTGCCATAACAGAGACCCTTCCCATGATAAAATTTTAGAGCCTAAATAGTAAGAGAAAAAGCATAATAAATCCAAGTATCACTTAAAGTCACCATCAGTAGAGGAGGTCAATTTTTGTAATCAAATAAACTAGGAACCACAAAAAGTCCCCACACATAAGAATGTATGGGATCAAAAGTAGCTTCACTATATAAAGAAATTCACATGGAAAGGAAGCACGACGTTAATTGCCTAGTTGAAAAAATTAGGAAACAAAATCTTCAATTTAGAAGAGACATGATGGCCCATTCAATAATGCCAATGAGATGCTGATACCAAGGAATTAAAAGTGATATAGGCAAGTGCCTTAGTGTGATCTTTAGGGTAATATACAACATTTGGACCCTTATTCCCCACCAATCATCAATTTCATACAAACTATAAATTGCAAGAGTCATAAAAAAGCTTAGGGAACACTACATTTGGAGAAAATCAATTATTTCTCTACAAATTAGCAATCACGATTGGCAATGCAAGAGACTTATCAACAAGATGCTTGACCTTTTCATGAAGGGTGGCATAAATCTTTATTGAGAGATGTCATTAGAGATATTATTCTACAATGCAACTGAATAATAGTGACTTGGTGAGGAGGAGGATCTGGCATAGAGGTGACCAGGTTCAAGAGAGGGGCAAAAATAGATAATTCCCAATTCACAGAGAGAAATGAAGAGGAATACACACAATATTAGAGGGGCTTATATAACTAGGCACAGAAGACATAGTTCACAAAGAAAATAAAGAAGGTCATTAATCAGTGCATGATGGATACCACCAAAATTATCTAAATCGTATACTACCCATGAAAGTTTAGTAAAGGATTTGAAGGATAGCGATGGGGATAAATCCACACAACAACAATAAATGCTTAATACAATGGCCCATCACCATCATCACTAGTTTTTTCACTGTGTATTCTAAAAATAGATGAGAAATTTCACATCATGATTAGACGTTATTGTGCCAAGAGGTCATGTAGATCGACTTACTTGTTTAAGAAAAGATAGGAAATATGTCAACATCATAGAATGACAGACACTCAAACTCTTTTGGGAGTTCAGCAAGCATATAGCTTGATCATCATGCCACAAGATGAATTCTCAGTTAAATAGATAGGCTACTGACACAAAGACTAAATGATGACTTACAAATTCTTGTCATAAATGGAATATTTGCACTTGGTGTCATAGATTTTCCTATTGAAGAAGCCAATACGGGTTGGGATCTCAGATCACTCTGAATGAACCACAACATAAAATTCCTTTTGAGGAATCATAGTTCTTAATAGAATATGAAGAGGGTCAGATTTGATGATGGATGGGGTCAAGGTAGAAAATGTCATTGTAAAACCTCATGATATATTCAAGGGTTTGGTGGTTGTTAAGAGTTGTGGGGCAGTGCCAATTTTTGCTTCCCCTACCCAAACACGGATTGAGTATCATTAGTTGCTACTTACAGGTAAGGCAATTAAGTTCAAGCTATAAGCGGCAAGTACCACAGGTGATCCTACAAGATTTTACAGTCCACTTTTAGGAGTGGATGGTTTGAATCATCTTCAAAAGGCTAAGCTCCTTTTTGGTTTTGGATCATTTCATTAAGCCATTAATGGATTGTAGTTGGGACGTCAAGTGGGCTTTTGTACATGACCTTGAGACTTTGGGCTAGGATGGAGGCTTAAGGATGATAGTGGGAAATATGATATTTCCCAAATTCCAACAATGTTTAGATCATTTTCCTTGGTTGAGTTTTACTCTTATTTCCCATTGATTTATTGTTCAATCCCTAATAGGTACCTATAATCTTATCTGACCAATGTCGTAGAAATAGCTATCTCTTAAACATTCTTTCTAGAAGGTGGCAAATTCAAACTACAAGAATACAAAACACTTCATACATGTGTCATGGATGATGGTAGAAGATGGATGTACCCCATGTCCTTGATTGACATCAAATCTCACTTGTGTACTCATATACCTATGTTGGTTGGATCATAAAACAAATAGCATTATTAATTAAGGGATTCACAATGTTGCTTCTTGAAAATTTCTTCTATATCATGCCATGTATTATTGCATTACCACTTCAATATGACACGGAATGGAGCTTCAAACGCACAAAATAAATACTTCAATATATAGTCTTTAATGTAGGCCCCTAGTTACTCTCACCAATTACCAATTTTACTACACCAATCTATACAATCGTGTGTCTTGATCTTGGGAGTCACCTGTCTGGATGCAACGAGATAGTACTGATGACTACAAGTAGAAAGTACCTAAAAATATCATTATCTTTGAATCTAAGTTCCTCTGAGTTTGAGGTAGTGAAATATTATTGCAAACTGCAACTTTGCAGTTACATTCTTCATGGGTCTGGTCTCCATTCTCCATGTTAAGGATACACTATGTGGGATATCTCACTTTTGTGCAAGCGCCAGTACATGCTCATATCACATCTTTTCCTAATGATATGCATTGTCAATAACACTTATATTAAGAGAGTGGCCAAATAGATGAATTCAAGCATTTGCTAACTTGTCGAGAATGAGAACTAGAGACCATAGTTTACAAGTAATTGTCTGCACAGGTGGGAAAATATTTGCATATTTGACTAATCATAATGAAAGGGGGAGGGAGGGGACCTCTAAGGTGGAGATAGCCTGTAATCTATAGGAATATATCATCAAACTAGAATGAAAAAACATTGTTTCAAGTAATTTCATGCAATAAAATAAGTGGCACTAACTCCTTCCACCCACTACCCAAGGATTCAAAGAATACAAACACTACCCCACATTGAAAACATGGTCACAAGATAACCTAGATACTATTTCAGATGAGGTTTTCCAAATGTAGGAGAGATGTCAATAAGATGTCAACTGGGAGTTTAAATTCTCATATGTCAATAAGATGTCCCACCAACTAAAGCTCGTATGTTGATTTCCCAATAATAGAGTACCTATCAAAGTCTTGACAATATAGCTAAAGCACGTCGACCTTTAGGTGATAAGATAAATGTCTCTAACAAATTATTCTCCAAAGTTTAGGGTAGGGTTAATGGCTGACCAATCTAGACATTGAGGCAAACCCCTTACTGAAACCAAGTTGATCACCAATTTGGCCAATTAACATGGTTCTAGTGCCACCTTAGGTCAAAATCCCATGTATCGGGTACATGTGCCAAGGCCTAATTGTTGCAATGCTATAAATGAAATAACAATATGTAGCCTTAGCTTCCTCCTTAGCCATTGTAGCTTCCTTTTTCATTATCTTCTTAAAGTCACAATGGTACATCAACCAGGACTTGTATGTGAATACCTCTATATGACCCGGTATATTGACAATATAATGTATCTAATTAGATCCACAACTATTAGCATCAACTTCTCTACCCCAAAATCAAGTAGATATGTCCCATCAACAATTATTAGTAGTACAATTAGGAATGACATGCACATTTTAGGTCTTGTATCCTCTATTGAGTAATAATAACTTTGAAATTCTCCCTTATGTTTTCATGCCAAGCTTGATTTACACATCATTCACTTTTTATGTGGTCCTAGAAATTGTGAAGTTCAATTCATTTGCTTACAAGCCACTATTAGGCTTTCAAATTGTCGGTATCAACCTCAATACTTGCAGTAAAGACAATGAAGCCACAAGAAGTGAATATTTATTGGGGAAAAGAAAACTTCTTTTTTATGTATGATTTACAATCTAATTCATAGAAAAAGTTGAACGTGTTCAAGGTGATCTTCTTTGGTCTTGCTAAAACATTCTCCAGTTAGCATCCTTCTTTAGAGAAAGTAAAATGGGTACAACACATGGACTCTTGGTCGCCTGAATGAATCCCTTATGGGGTAATAATTTGTAACCTCCTTGATGCATAAGACATACATGCACCCAGATCTATGTCTAGATTTCTCCGGTTATACCATATAAAGATAATTATGTTCTTTGGATTGGATAACATCTAAGGTTTAGTGTGTGATTAGAACATGATTGTGAGAGCATGTTACTCTAAATGAGATTACTCAAAACATAAAACACAATCAAATCACTAATTAATCACATACCCAAAAATATGGGTAAATTAAAACCGATTTCAACGTAGAAACATTTGCATAAGAGCCCAACATCTTTCTTTTATCCATACTATGCCAAGAATTTGATACAAATTGTTCTATCACCTTAGCTACAACATATATACATAGAAGAACAATATTTCTATATTACACACAACAAACACTAACATGCTAACAAAATTCTGATTCGTTTAAACACCATATACAAACTTGTCCTTCCCAGACCTAAGAGTATAGGGACGACTCTAGGACACACTAGATATCTAATCAAATTTCTCAAATATTCATTATTGTACTTCCTCTTTACTTCCACGATTCTATTGTCATCATTGTCGATTACCTTAAAAAAATGTGGCTAACCACAAGGGTGAGACCAATGTCCCAGCAAGAGATATAACCTCCAACAACGTTTATTGATTTTAACATTTTTAGGTAATGAGAAAGTGTAAGCATTTTAATCATATATAACAAATAAGCTCAATAGAACTGATGATTTACAAAATACATAGAGGAGCAGATAATAACTATCTTCATTAGCCAGACTATTCTCATATCCCTATTAACAGTATAAGGAGTCTAGTAGCATGACCATCTCTAACATCATGAATAAGTCTAGTATCATAAGCATAGCTAACAACATCAGCATGTCTAACAGGTTGAACATATCAACATCATAATAAGAGCTAACAACATAAGCACAACTATCTGGATAAGCTTGATTAGTAGTATATGAATCTCTAGTTATAAAGGCATGGCTAGCATGCTAAACATAACTAACAACATGAGATAGCTAGCATCATGATTATAATCAGCAGTAGCAGCATAGTTATCAACATACATAAGCATAGCTACTGTATATACACATCTACAATCTTAAGCATATCCACAACCTAAGTATATCTACTATCTCTTAATTGCACTAAGCATCATCTTTATATAAAGATAACAAATAATGCTTATCATCCAACGTGAAACGTCATGTATAATCCTAAACAAATACTCTACATGACTATATTACATATTTTATCACGCCCTGGGAAGTTTGAGTCGTACCACTCAAAGTCCAATTGACCACCGCTTGGTTGCAATCAGTTCTATATAGGATCTAGGAAGAGTCAGACTCTAAGATCTTCTCCATACTCAGTCAGTACAAGTCTTCACCGTAGTGACATATAGTCCTGTAACTAGCCCACCTTGGTACAGGTCATGACGCTAGCATCTAGGGTATTCAAACCCAATCACTGAGGTACAACCGCAGTTGTCCTATAATCAAACTAAGAATGCAGGGTTATCATCATGTTATAATCACTGAGACCTGACCAAAGTCATTCTCAAAAAAAGGGGCTAGGTATGACCACATCCATCCTCCTAAAACACTTGGTGTCAGGATGACAAACACCCTGCATACTCAATAGTATGTGCTCTGAGTTTCCCATAGGAATACTCATTTCACCATCCAGCAAGTTCTGATACTGAAGATGGTTCTATGGCACAGGGAAATACATGATTAGAGTTTCACTTGATTAGATATCTTCAATTGGGTGAATTAAGGTTGCATCAAATAAATGGACATACAAACCCTAATTCACATCTAACAAGCATATAAGCATCACAACTTCAAAAGTTATAAAACGTGTAAAACACAATTTCTCATCTCATCATCACATGGTACTATCACTTGTCATTCATGAGACTACATTAGTCATCATACTATCACAAGATATAAATTATTTTCACAATATCATAGGGCATCAACCCTTATCAACGCAAGAGGATTACACCTCATTCAGGGCTCAACCTTGCCCAAAAGGTCATTAAGACCATCATACTATCACAGGATATAAATCCTTTTCACAATATCACAGGGTATCAACCCTTATCAACACAAGAGGATTACACCTCATTCAGGGCTCAACCATGCCCAAAGGTCATTAAGACCATCATACTATTCCCTACAAGATCATCATTATCTTTGCATGCCTTATAACAAGGCTCAACAACATCAGTTACATATTATACACCAGATCAACACAATATTGCATTAATGAGTTAGGAGATATTCATAAACAATCATAGTAGGGTTATATTAACATTAAGAACATTCCTTTATTACATCAACATGCAAGGAATATAGATATGATTAACCCTCATCATATTCATAATGCACATGTTTAACATAAGAAAGTATCAACCATGTGGCTATGATAACCACCAATTAACATAATAAGGTTATGATCATATTAAGGAGGTTATTTCACCATCATTCCATCGTATAAGAATGTTAAACATGAATTCTCATCTTTATCTATTTGCATTAGAGTTAGGTTCAACATGATAAATTATATCAATGTTACTAATCAGCACTTATACCCAAATCCTAACTCACGACATCCCCATTGGATCATTGATGCATAAGGTGAAGCATCACCATCACATTCCATACTATTCTTAAGAATGAACCCACACATAAATCAAGGTGTAACCATCAGTTTATAGCATACTAGGGTTTCAACAACAATAGGTGAGTACTCCATGATTGCATTAGTCATTCAAGGACTATTCATATCCATTTACCATCATTTAGTTATATTAAATCTAGGTATAACAAGGTATATGTCGGGACCCACTCTTTTGATCAGCACAAATACCAACCATTAGAGGTAATCCCAAAACCTAAACCCAGATTATGAACTAAAACAATGAATTCTTGACAAAGGCGATTAAACAATATATGAAAAACACAGATGAATTTTTTTCCTTTTTTCTTTCTTCACAAACTCAGAAATCAATGTCACATCAAGGACATCACATTCAGATATCACAAATCATATTCAACTCCATTAAATCTAGAATCAAATCTTGTTCTCATATGCGGTTCAGTTTACATCAGATACATGTATATTGATGAACAAACTTAATCTACAACCCATCCTGGGAAAGAGAGAGTACAGGGACATTCTAATCTATCTAGATTATGCTATTTATATCTTCTTTGTCATGACCTCTCCGCTGAATAGCATTATACCTAAAAACATTTGAAACAACCTCATGAGACTCATATAGAGCCCCAGTGAGTGGATACCTCCCACTCAAGCTAGGTACATGCATCAGCACCAGATTAAGTATAAAACTTAAAAGAAACATACAGATATTGAAAAGTATAGCAAAACTTTCTATAATGAGTCAAATCTATCTTGCAATGGTAATCTAATCCAACAGATAAGGCAATCACTTGAACCAATTATAACCTTGAAACATCTTTTAGAGCATGTCTATGAACAAATCGGCAGATACTTCTCAGTTCAGATTAAGAGCCCTACTACATGTGAAATAAGATAAGTTCTAAGCATTTTTGAATCAATACATAACAATAAAATTACCCTTGTAACACTCCACCAACTGGACATGAACAAATCAGCAGATACTTCTAGTTCGGACTAAGAATCTTACTACATGAGTAATAAGTCATGTTCTAAGCATTTTGAACCAATACATAACAATAACATTATCTTTGTGACACTCCACCAGCCGGACCAGGAACACATCCCGTAGTCCTGAAGCTGAAGTACACATAATACATATCTACCAAACAATACTATCAAATAGTAAGTAATCCAACTCATAATCAGAATGGATATGAATCCCATCATTTATAACTTGTCAGCATGACATATCATAATATGAAATAGAAAATGTCCATATCAACATGATTACTTTCTTCAACAAGAAGCATAATCAACAATAACAAATCATCAAGTAGCAGTACAAAGAATGTAACAACCATTCAAATCATGTTCTACATGACTTATCATCTTTTATTCATTTGCCCTGAAACTACTTGGCTTGTACCTCACCAAGTAGAAGTCGCCACGCCTGATTCTCGTGTCAATGACTCACCGTCACTATCTTAAGGTTTAGCCGTCCACACTAAGATATCAACAACAGACCCTGGCCACCTCAGGGTTGCCTAAAGAGGCTCACATCCTCATCTCGGGTACATGAGATAGGAACCAGCAAAACAGTATATCACATATCATAGTATTTCACATATTTTTCATTTCACATTTCACATATTTCATTTCAACAGAGTCTATTCCTTCTGGACATAGACTTTCACAGCAAGGATTTAGGGCCAGAGCCATTCCAGATGACTCACTCCTAAATCCTGGTGGTCTAACCTTTAAGGTCTCGATCCACACTCTGGAAATCCTTCTCATAATTCATCGATTACTACAAGGAGATCCGTTTTGTTTCCCCAGTGTGGTCCTCAGGGGAAACTCACGGTGTTCAGGGCACCTAACTAGATGTTCAATCATTTCACTTGTTATTAATCTCTTTCAGTCATCAAATAAGGACAATAAGGACAATGATCAAAGCAATAAGCACAATAAGTCTATAGATTGCAACAAATATGATTATTTCTATCTTCTGCATCAACTCATAGCAATCATCAATAGTGGGCCTTCAACCCAAGACATAATCTTATTGTCCATCATTTACCCCACCAGGGTTTTATCGTCATCAGTGGGCTTTCATCCCTAGACATAATCTCATTATGCAACATTTACCCTTATCAGGGTTTCTCAAAGTAAGGAGTGCATATTAAATTCCATTTCAACATAAATCTTATCAGCTCATTGTATATCATAGTTCTGAACAAATATTAGCAGAGGCATTAAAACTAGCAACAGTAAAAGCATATAGATATCATGTATCATTCCTCATATCCAGAATAGATTTATCATACAACATATGCATGTTCCATCCAATCTGAATAGATGCCAATAAATTTCAGGGATATACATGCATACCAGACTTAGTTCTCTTCTTCTTTTATTTCACATTCCTCATATGGGGTTACTAGTCATCACATGTTCACTATCAATTGAAGTTTGTACTATTAGTCCATTCTCAGAGTACAATTCACAATTCAAGAACACATTCTTATAAATCAATTCAAATACTTGACTTTCATCCTTTCGTTGAATTCAATTATAGTTATGTGCATCTCTTAATTCCCCATTTGATATTATCATTCACTAGCATCGTCAAACTCATCATTTTAGGGTAAGAGTTACATTCTTAGAATCATCTATTAATTCCTATCTTTTTCCATCATTTTATACTCAGTAGTCTCAACTTCTTTCATTTCATGTTCATTACATTATCTGGACCAATCTTTCTTGATTCACTTTACATATAATGCTTCTCTTCTACATAACATTTATCAAAGTACAGTTCTTAGTATATTTTATTTAATTTGGGTTAATCCATATGTAATTAATTTAAAGATAAAATACTTCATCATACTATCTTCATTAGTTTCATCTTTATCTTGCAATCACCATTAAGTACATCTTGTTCATATTATCTCTTATATTCAGATAAGTGTACCTTGATGTTGACTAGTAATGTCATTCCCATAATCAACAATGATCATCCTTTATTATACTAAAACAAATGCATTAGACTTAGATGATATTAGTAAGACTCATCATATTCAATTGAAGTATTAATACCTTCAACTTTAGCATTTGATCACATTTACAACATCATATACAAGTTCTATCTTTATCACTCATAATATTCTTAATAATAAACTTTTAGGGTTTTCAAGAAGTCATTCCTTAGTTCAACATATCATAAGAATCATATCATTCAGTAATCCAATCATGACCCAAGGGTTCATTAGGGTTATTCACAAACATGGAAACCCAAGTTTCCATTTTCACACATTTCATTCATCAATCATAAGTATACATTGATTAATTGACCCATTTGATTCACTTCCTCAACACAAATCCTAATCAGGATATGTGGTCATTCAAATCCATTAACATTCAACAATACACTTGTATAATACAATCTAGCACAATTCAGATATGAATTTATACATGTCAATTCAATTCCAAGCATATCGGCCATTGGGCTGATTTTTAGGAAAATTTCACATGAAATACCATATTCATCTACCCATAAGAATACCCATGCATCCTCAATCAATATAACAGGAACTAATCAAGTTTCAATCAATGATAAATAATCAAAATCATTAAAATTGGATTCCCCAATATCTTTCCCAAATCAAATCCAATCACATACATATATAAACAAGGTTTCTGATTGTTTTAGCCGCATTGAATTAGGCTTTCAACATGGATACAAAGCTTAGGAGGGAGAAAAACACTCACCTCAGGTGTGAGACACCTGGAATTCATAGCCCAACTACTACTGCTAATTCTTGAATCAAATCCTTGCTTCAAGAAAACAAAATCTTCCTGCTCCTCTTCACTCAAGAATCTAGAAGAAGAAGAATTGAAGAAGAAAGAATGAAATAAGAGATCAATTTGGATTCTTTTGATCCAAATCAGGGGAGTGACGATTTCTATACATAGGAGAGAATAGAAGCAAATAAACCTAGTAAAGATTTATAATCTATACAGAATTTACCAACCTTGGAAAGAGAAAATCCAGAAATCTGAAATTTCCACTTCAAATTCTCCAAACCCTAAAATCCCCTCCTCTCTCAATAATTACGAAGCTCTGAAGTGTGGGACGGAAATGAGAGGTGCTTGGGTCGTAATAGAGTCCTATATACTCATTAAGGTGCTTGGAATAATTAATTATAAACATTTTTCAGTCTTTTTTATTTTTCCAGAAAAATTTGGTCGGTCGAGTTTGTCTCTTTCAGAACTCGACCGATCACGGTTCTGTTGTTATACAAAAAGTCTTACAAAAATTCTGAAAATTTAATATATTTTTCAAAACTGAGTATCAAATCATCAGTTAAAATTTGATATTAATTAGATAATGCAATAAATTATAAAAAATAAAATACTACACTGCTATACTGCAGTCAGCAGCATGGTCGGTCGAGTTTGTCCTGCACAAAACTCGACCGACACCCTCTATGTAGAGATCAAAAGTCATTAAAAAATTACGCAAATTTATAAAGGTGTCTAAAATTGTGTTTATCAAGTACATTTAAAATTTTAGATCAATTGGGTATACCAATAAAAAGATAAAATTCAATTACCACACTGCTATCTCAATCTGAAAATATGATCGGTCGAGTTTGAAACTCGACCGATAAACAGGTCTGAACATTCTTCAGAAATTCTGATATTTTCCAATATTGTTCAAATTTTATATATGAAAATCATATCCAAATTTAGTATAAATAAGAGTCACACATAAAATACTAAAAATCATTTAGTGATACATTATATTTATCAAATTTTGTATTCATATGTCATCAAAACCCTAATTTGGGCCGATTAGGGTTTCCAAACCTTAACCCTAATTTGGTGGATCAAAGTATGATTAAAACTTATCATTACATTCAAAACATGAACATTTAACTACCATCACAAATCAATTTTTAAACAATGATCAACTTAATTAAGCATACATTATCCAAGTAAACCCTTATCAGATGACTAATTTGAAAATGGGTCATTACAAATTCTCCCCTCCTTTTAGGATTTCGTCCCGAAATCTAAGAAAAGATACTAAATAATATCATATCATCTAATCATTCTTCTCTCTCAACATCCAGTTAGAAAGTATTCGATTTTATCTTTCTTTCATATGACATCTTTTTTTTGTATTAGATGTATATTTCATCCTATGTCATCATCATATCTATGCTTGAGTATTACAAACAATTACTTCAAAGATATTAGTGATACATCATTTATTAAGATCGGATTCACATCACCTTTCACATCCTTTTTTTTATTGTGTATCTCATTGATTAAGATTATGACTCATTCACATATTATCATCCGCATTCATCAATTTCCTTTATAAAGAAGATCATCTAGTGTGCATCTTAGTTCATAGATTTTATCACAATTTTAGATTTCATACTCAAATTCAAACTCATTATAGATTGTCTTCATAATCCATTAAGCTTTCATCTTTATTATATGAAATTTTTGCTTTCCATAGTTCCATATTGAATTATAAAAATCCTTTTCACTTTCACCATTTTATCGCCATTCTTCTCTTTTTCATCAGGTATCTTATTATACTACCAAACTATGTTCATCTGGATACTTGATCAGGGAATCCAGAAGAAGTATAGTCGGTAGTTCCATACTAGCTTAGCTCAATACCGAAATACTTGACCAGAGTATCTGGATACTGAGTTCAGTCAGTATGCACTTCATTCAGGTTATATTCAACATCGACATTATCAATTAGTCCTAGATCCTATTGTCCCTGTAGACTCATCTAACCTAGGCTCTGATACCACGTCTGTCGGGACCCACTCTTTTGATCAACACAAATACCAACCACTAGAGGTAATCCCAAAACCTAAACCCAGATTATGAAGTAAAACAATGAATTCTCGACAAAGGCGATTAAACAATATATGAAAAACACAAATAAATTTTTTCCTTTTTTATTTCTTCACAAACTCATAAATCAATGTCACATCAAGGACATCACATTCAGATATCACAAATCATATTCAACTCCATTAAATCTAGAATCAAATCTTGTTCTCATATGCGGTTCAGTTTACATAAGATACATGTACATTGATGAACAAACTTAATCTACAACCCATCCCGGGAAAGAGAGAGTACAAGGACATTTTAATATATCTAGATTATGCTATTTATATCTTCTTTGTCATGACCTCTCCGCTGGGTAGAATTATACCTAAAAACATTTGAAACAACCTCATGAGACTCATATAGAGCCCCAGTGAGTGGATACCTCCCACTCAAGCTAGGTACATGTATCAGCACAGATTAAGTATAAAACTTAAAAGAAACATACAGATATTGAAAAGTATAGCAAAAAGTTCTATAATGAGTCAAATCTATCTTGCAATGGTAATCTAATCCAACAGATAAGGCAATCACTTGAACCAATTATAACCTTGAAACATCTTTTAGAGCATGTCTATGAACAAATCAGTAGATACTTCTCAGTTCAGATTAAGAGCCCTACTGCATGTGGAATAAGATAAGTTCTAAGCATTTTTGAATCAATACATAACAATAAAATTACCCTTGTAACACTCCACCAGTTGGACATGAACAAATCAGCAGATACTTCTAGTTCAGACTAAGAATCTTATTACATGAGTAATAAGTCATGTTCTAAGCATTTTGAACCAATACATAATAATAACATTATCTTTGTGACACTCCACCAACCGGACCAAGAACACATCCTATAGTCCTGAAGCTGAAGTACACATAATACATATCTACCAAACAATACTATCAAATAGTAAGCAATCCAACTCATAATCAGAATGGATATGAATCCCATCATTTATAACTTGTCAGCATGACATATCATAATATGAAATAGAAAATATCAATATCAACATGATTACTTTCTTCAACAAGAAGCATAATCAACAATAACAAATCATCAAGTAGCAGTACAAAGAATGTAACAACCATTCAAATCATGTTCTACACAGCTTATCATCTTTTATTCATTTGCCCTGAAACTACTTGGCTTGAGAATCAATTAATATGCACTCCTTATATTGAGAAACCCTAATAAGGGTAAATGTTGCATAATGAGATTATGTCTAGGGCTGAAGGCCCAATGATGATGATAAAACCCTGATGGGGCAAATGATGGACAATAAGATTATGTCTCAGGAAGAAAGCCCACTATTGATGATTGCTATGAATTGATGTAGAAGATAGAAATAATCATATTTGTTGCAATCTATAGACTTATTTTGATTCTTGCTTTGATCATTGCCCTTATTGATAAACTTAATCTGTTTCATGTTATTATAGTTATGTGAGAATAGAAGCAAATAAACCTAGTAAAGATTAATTATATATACAGAATTTACCAACCTTGGAAAGAGAAAACCCAGAAATATGAAATTTCCACTTCAGATTCTCCAAACCCTAAAATCTCCTCCTCTCTCAAGAATTACGAAGCTCGGAAGTGTGGGACGGAAATGAGAGGTGCTTGGGTCGTAATAGAGTCCTATATACTCATTAAGGTGCTTGGAATAATTAATTATAAACATTTTTCAGTCTTTTTTATTTTTCCAAATTTGAATTAAATAAAATATAAAAAACTGCATCATACTATCTTCATTAGTTTCATCTTTATCTTGCAATCACCATTAAGTACATCTTGTCCATATTGTCTCTTATATTCAGATAAGTGTACCTTGATGTTGACTAGTAATGTCATTCCCATAATCAACAATGATCATTCTTTATTATACTAAAACAAATGCATTAGACTTAGATGATATTAGTAACACTCATCATATTCAATTGAAGTATTAATACCTTCAACTTCAACATTTGATCACATTTACAACATCATATACAAGTTCTAGCTTTATCACTCATAATATTCTTAATAATAAACTTTTAGGCTTTTCAAGAAGTCATTCCTTAGTTCAACATATCATAAGAATCATATCATTCAGTTATCCATCATGACCCAAGGGTTCATTAGGGTTATTCACAAACATGGAAACCCTAGTTTCCATTTTCACACATTTCATTCATCAATCATAAGTATACATTGATTAATTGACCCATTTGATTCACTTCCTCAAAACAAATCCTAATCAGGATATGTGGTCATTCAAATCCATTAACATCCAACAATACACTTGTATAATACAATCTAGTATAATTCAAATATGACTTTATACATGTCAATTCAATTCCAAGCATATCAGCCATTGGGCTGATTTTTAGGAAAAATTCACATGAAATACCATAGTCATCTACCCATAAGAATACCCATGCATCCTCACTCAATATAACAAGAACGAATCAAGTTTTGATTAATGAGAAATAATCAAAATCAGTAAAAATTGGATTCCCCAATATCTTTCCCAAATCAAATCCAATCACATACATATACAAACAAGGTTTTTGATTGTTTTAGCCGGATTGAATTAGGCTTTCAACATGAATACAACGCTTAGGAGGGAGAAAAACACTCACCTCAGGTGTGAAACACCTAAAATTCGTAGCCCAACTACTACTGCTAATTCTTGAATCAAGTCCTTGCTTCAAGAAAATAGAATCTTCCTGCTCCTCTTCACTCAAGAACCTAGAAGAAGAAGAATTGAAGAAGAAAGAATGAAAGAAGAGATCAATTTGGATTCTTTTGATCCAAATAAGGGAAGTGACGAGTTCTATACATAGGAGAGAATAGAATCAAATAAACCTAGTAAAGATTAATGATCTATACAGAATTTACCAACCTTGGAAAGAGAAAACCCAGAAATCTGAAATTTCCACTTCGGATTCTCTCTCAAGAATTACGAAGCTCGGAAGTGTGGGACGGAAATTAGATGTGCTTGGGTCGTAATAGAGTCCTATATACTCATTAAGGTGCTTGGAATAATTAATTATAAACATTTTTCAGTCTTTTTTATTTTTCCAGAAAAATCTGGTCGGTCGAGATTGTCTCTATCAGACCTCAACCGATCAAGGCTCTGTTGTGATACAAAGATTCTTACAAAAATTATGAAAATTTAATATGTTGTTAAAAACTGAGTATCAAACCATAAGTTACAATTTTAGCTTAATTGGATAATCCAATAAATTATAAAAAATCAAAATACTACAGTGCTATACTGCAGTCAGCAACATGGTCGGTCGAGTTTGTCCTGCACAGAACTCGACCGACACCCTCTATGCAGAGATACAAAGTCATCCAAAAATTACGTAAATTTAACAGGGTGTCAATAATTGAGTTTCACAAGTACAGTTAAAATTTGACATCAAATGGATATACCAATAAAAAGATAAAATTCAATTACCACACTACTATATCAATATGAAAATATGATCGGTCGAATTTGAAACTCGACTGATAAACAGGTCAGAACATTCTTCAAAAATTCTGATATTTTTCAATATTGTTCAAATTTTATATATCCAAATCATAGACAAATTTTAATTAAATAAGAGTTTCCCATAAAATACTAAAAATCATTTAGTGAGACACTATATTTATCAAATTATGTATTCATATATCACCAAAACCCTAATTTGGGCCGATTAGGGTTTCTGAAATGCTAACCCTAATTATGTGAATCAAATTATGATTAAACCTTCTCATTATTTTTAAAACATGAAAATTTAACTACCATCACTAATCAAGCTTTAAACAATGATCAACTTAATTAAGCATACAATTATCCAAGTAAACCCTAATCAGATGACTAATTTGAAAACGGGTCATTACAAATTCTCCCCTCCTTTTAGGATTTCATCCTGAAATACAAGAAAAGATATGGAAGAATATCATATCATCTAATCGTTCACCTCTCTGAGCATCAAATAATAAACACTTTCATTTTGTCTTTCTTTCATATGACACTTTCTTTTTGCATTAAATGAATATTTCTTCCCTTGTAATCATCACATCTCTCCTTGAGTATTTCAAACACTTATTTCAAAGATATTGGTAATACATCATTTATCAAGATCTGATTCACATAACCTTTCACATCCTTTTTTTTGTATATCTCATGGATTAAGATTATGAATCATTCACATATTATCATATGCATTCATCAATTTCCTTTATAAAGAAGATCATCTAGTGTGCATCTTAGTTCATATCTTTTTCTCACAATTTCAGATTTCATACTTAGACTCAAACTCATTAAAGATTATGTTCATAATCCACTAAGCTTTCATCTTTCTTATGTGAAATTTCATGTTTTCCATGGGTTCCATATTGAATTATAAAATCCTTTTCTCTTTCACCATTTTATCGCCATTCTTCTCTTTTTCATCATGTATCTTATTATACTACCAAACTATGTTCATCTGGATACTTGGTCAGGGCATCCAGAAGAAGTATAGTCGGCAGTTCCATACTAGCTTAGCTCAATACCCAAATACTTGACCAGAGTATCTGGATACTGAGTTCAGTCAGTATGCACATCATTCATGTTATATTCAACATCGACATTATCAATTAGTCCTAGATCCTATTGTCCCTATAGACTCATCTAACCTAGGCTCTGATACCACGTCTTTCGGGACCCACTCTTTTAATCAGCACAAATACCAACCATTAGAGGTAATCCCAAAACCTAAACCCAGATTATGAAGTAAAACAATGAATTCTCGACAAAGGCGATTAAACAATATATGAAAAACACAGATAAATTTTTTCCTTTTTTCTTTCTTCACAAACTCATAAATCAATGTCACATCAAGGACATCACATTCAGATATCACAAATCATATTCAACTCCATTAAATCTAGAATCAAATCTTGTTCTCATACGCGGTTCAGTTTACATCAGATACATGTACATTGATGAACAAACTTAATCTACAACCCATCCTGGGAAAGAGAGAGTACAGGGACATTCTAATCTATCTAGATTATGCTATTTATATATTCTTTGTCAGGACCTCTCCGCTGGATAGCATTATACCTAAAAACATTTGAAACAACCTCATGAGACTCATATAGAGCCCCAGTGAGTGGATACTTCCCACTCAAGCTAGGTACATGCATCAACATCAGATTAAATATAAAACTTAAAAGAAACATACATATATTGAAAAGTATAGCAAAAAGTTCTATAATGAGTCAAATCTATCTTGCTATGGTAATCTAATCCAACAGATAAGGCAATCACTTGAACCAATTATAACCTTAAAACATCTTTTAGAGCATGTCTATGAACAAATCAGTAGATACTTCTCAGTTCAGATTAAGAGCCCTACTGCATGTGAAATAAGATAAGTTCTAAGAATTTTTGAATCAATACATAACAATAAAATTACCCTTGTAACACTCCACCAGCTGGACATGAACAAATCAGCAGATACTTCTAGTTGAGACTAAGAATCTTACTACATGAGTAATAAGTCATGTTCTAAGCATTTTGAACCAATACATAACAATAACATTATCTTTGTGACACTCCACCAGCCAGACCAGGAACACATCATGTAGTCATGAAGCTGAAGTACACATAATACATATCTACCAAACAATACTATCAAATAGTAAGCAATCCAACTCATAATCAGAATGGATATGAATCCCATCATTTATAACTTGTCAGCATGACATATCATAATATGAAATAGAAAATATCCATATCAACATGATTACTTTCTTCAAAAAGAAGCATAATCAACAATAAAAAATCATCAAGTAGAAGTACAAAGAATGTAACAACCATTCAAATCATGTTCTACACGACTTATCATCTTTTATTCATTTTCACTGAAACTGCTTGGCTTGTACCTCACCAAGTAGAAGTCGCCACACCTGATTCTCGTGTCAACGACTCACCGTCACTATCTTAAGGTTTAGCCGGCCACCCTAAGATATCAACAACAGACCTTGGCCACCTCAGGGTTGCCTAAAGAGGCTTACGTCCTCATCTCGAGTACACGAGATAGGAACCAACAAAAGAGTATATCACATATCACAGTATTTCACATATTTTTCATTTCACATTTCACATATTTCATTTCAACAAAGTCTATTCCATCTGGACATAGACTTTCACAGCAAGGATTTAGGGCCAGAGCCACTCCAGATGACTCACTCCTAAATCCTGGTGGTCTAACCTTTAAGGTCTCGATCCACACTCCGGAAATCCTTCTCATAATTCATCGATTACTACAAGGAGATCCGTTTTGTTTCCCCAGTGTGGTCCTCGGGGGAAACTCACGGTGTTCAGGGCACCTAACTAGATGTTCAATCATTTCACTTGTTATTAATCTCTTTCAGTCATCTTAAAAGAATTCAAAACATCATACATCATATCTGTGTATTCTCGCATAACTATAATAAAATGAAACAGATTAAGTTTATCAATAAGGACAATGATCAAAGCAAGAAGCACAATAAGTCTATAGATTGCAACAAATTTGATTATTTCTATCTTCTGCATCAACTCATAGCAATCATCAATAGCGGGCCTTCAACCCAAGACATAATCTTATTGTCCATCATTTACCCCATCAGGGTTTTATCGTCATCAGTGGGCTTTCAACCCTAGACATAATCTCATTATGCAACATTTACCCTTATCAGGGTTTCTCAAAGTAAGGAGTGCATATTAAATTCCATTTCAACATAAATCGTATCAGCTCATTGTATATCACAGTTCTGAACAAATATTAGCAGAGGCATTAAAACTAGAAACGGTAAAAGCATATAGATATCATGTATCATTCCTCATACCCAGAATAGATTTATCATACAACATATGCATGTTCCATCCAATCTGAATAGATGCCAATAAATTTCAGGCATATACATGCATACCAGACTTAGTTCTCTTCTTCTTTTATTTCACATTCTTCATATGGGGTTACTGGTCATCACATGTTCACTATCAATTGAAGTTTGTACTATTAGTCCATTCTCAGAGTACAATTCACAATTCAAGAACACATTCTTATAAATCAATTCAAATACTTGACTTTCATCCTTTCGTTGAATCCAATTACAGTTATGTGCATCTCTTAATTCCCCATTTGATATTATCATTCACTAGCATCGTCAAACTCATCATTTTAGGGTAAGAGTTACATTATTAGAATCATCTATTAATTCCTATCTTTTTCCATCATTTTATACTCAGTAGTCTCAACTTCTTTCATTTCATGTTCATTACATTATCTGGACCAATCTTTCTTGATTCACTTTACATATAATGCTTCTCTTCTACATAACATTTATCAAAGTACAGTTCTTAGTATATTTTATTTAATTTGGGTTAATCCATATGTAATTAATTTAAAGATAAAATACTTCATCATACTATCTTCATTAGTTTCATCTTTATCTTGCAATCACCATTAAGTACATCTTGTTCATATTGTCTCTTATATTCAGATAAGTGTACCTTGATGTTGACTAGTAATGTCATTCCCATAATGAACAATGATCATCCTTTATTATACTAAAACAAATGCATTAGACTTAGATGATATTAGTAAGACTCATCATATTCAATTGAAGTATTAATACCTTCAACTTTAGCATTTGATCACATTTACAACATCATATACAAGTTCTAGCTTTATCACTCATAATATTCTTAATAATAAACGTTTAGGGTTTTCAAGAAGTCATTCCTTAGTTCAACATATCATAAGAATCATATCATTCAGTAATCTAATCATGACCCAAGGGTTCATTAGGGTTATTCACAAACATGGAAACCCTAGTTTCCATTTTCACACATTTCATTCATCAATCATAAGTATACATTGATTAATTGACCCATTTGATTCACTTCCTCAACACAAATCCTAATCAGGATATGTGGTCATTCAAATCCATTAACATTCAACAATACACTTGTATAATACAATCTAGCACAATTCAGATATGAATTTATACATGTCAATTCAATTCCAAGCATATCGGCCATTGGGCTGATTTTTAGGAAAATTTCACATGAAATACCATATTCATCTACCCATAAGAATACCCATGCATCCTCAATCAATATAACAGGAACTAATCAAGTTTCAATCAATGATAAATAATCAAAATCAGTAAAATTGGATTCCCCAATATCTTTCCCAAATCAAATCCAATCACATACATATATAAACAAGGTTTCTGATTGTTTTAGCCACATTGAATTAGGCTTTCAACATGGATACAAAGCTTAGGAGGGAGAAAAACACTCACCTCAGGTGTGAAACACCTGTAATTCGTAGCCCATCTACTACTGCTAATTCTTGAATCAAATCCTTGCTTCAAGAAAACATAATCTTCCTGCTCTTCTTCACTCAAGAACCTAGAAGAAGAAGAATTGAAGAAGAAAGAATGAAAGAAGAGATCAATTTGGATTCTTTTGATCCAAATCAGGGGAGTGACGAGTTCTATACATAGGAGAGAATAGAAGCAAATAAACCTAGTAAATATTTATAATCTATACAGAATTTACCAACCTTGGAAAGAGAAAATCCAGAAATCTGAAATTTCCACTTCAGATTCTCCAAACCCTAAAATCCCCTCCTCTCTCAATAATTACGAAGCTCTGAAGTGTGGGACGGAAATGAGAGGTGCTTGTGTCGTAATAGAGTCCTATATACTCATTAAGGTGCTTGGAATAATTAATTATAAACATTTTTCAGTCTTGTATATTTTTCCAGAAAAATCTGGTCGGTCGAGTTTGTCTCTCGCAGAACTCGACCGATCAAGGTTTTGTTGTGATACAAAACGTCTTCCAAAAATTCTGAAAATTTAATATATTGTTAAAAACTGAGTATCAAACCATAATTTAAAATTTGAGATTAATTGGATAATCTAATCAATTATAAAAAATAAAATACTACACTGCTATACTGCAGTCAGCAGCATGGTCGGTCGAGTTTGTCCTGCACAGAACTCGACCGACACCCTCTATGTAGAGATTAAAAGTCATTCAAAAATTATGCCAATTTAACAGGGTGTCTAAAATTGTGTTTTTCAAGTACAGTAAAAATTTGAGATCAATTGGATAGACCAATAAAAATATAAAATTCAATTACCACACTGCTATCTCAATCTGAAAATATGATCGGTCGAGTTTGAAACTAGACCGATAAATAGGTCATAACATTCTCCAAAAATTCTGATATTTTCCAATATTGTTCAAATTTTATATATGAAAATCATATCCAAATTTGGTATAAATCAGAGTCACACATAAAATAATAAAAATCATTTAGTGATACACTATATTTATCAAATTCTGTATTCATATGTCATCAAAACCCTAATTTGGGCCGGTTAGGGTTTCCAAACCTTAACCCTAATTTGGTGGATCAAAGTATGATTAAAACTTATCATCATTTTTAAAACATGAACATTTAACTACCATCACAAATCAAGTTTTAAACAATGGTCAACTTAATTAAGCATACAATTATCTAAGTAAACCCTTATCAGATGACTAATTTGAAAACTGGTCATTACAGTATACCTCATTAGGGTTACCCATTAATTCATTATGGTGATTATAAATCATAATCATACTAGGGAAACGGTAAGACTACATGTTTAAGGTATTTAACCATCAAATTCTCATCTTTTGAATCATAACATTATACTACATGCTTCAATCAAAACAATGGGAATATTGAGGCATCAACTTGTAACCATGAAATGTTGAAAAGGTAAATCCATGGGTCGTTTACATAAAGAAAACACCTTAAATGAATCATATATGATGTTATTGAGTTGTGATCTATAAAAGTCACCATTTAAACCTAGACATCCTTTGATTAACAAAAATAAGAGTTCTGTTGAGAGTAGGGTAAAACCCACAATCGACTATTCATTTAAAACAAGTCATCCATTGTCAACTAGTAAGCTCCTTAAGTTGATCATATAAAGGAAACTATCTAAATCACATTATTAGGACCAACATATTACATTAGACATCATTCCACTTTATTGGAGGAATAAACATTAGATCTTGACCATTGGGTCAAGTTCATATGTTAAAACCATCAATTACAGTATAGGTTCGACCAATGCATCAAGTGACCAAAGAAACCATTGGTATAAGGCTTAATTGATGCTACAACTATATGATTAACTCAGCATAGGTTTTAGAGACCTGATCCATCATCATTAGTGACCATTAAGCTACCGTTGGTTGTTAGATTAGCACTATATTCATTAATCAACATCAAATATCAAACTAATATCACCATTGATTGATAGTATCATTAGGGTACTTAGTTGTTAATCACTAGGCTTCTAATTAGGCCAACACCTGAACTAAAGGGTGAACGTAAGTTGACACCCTTGGTCACCACCATCAGTTGTCATGAAGACAACACCATCGGTTGTTACAATGGTACCACCACCGAGTCATGTGTTTTAAGAAATCAACTTTAAAGCCTAAAATTGACCATTGGTTGATAGGTGCTTATCACCATAGGTTGTCAAACCAACATGATAAAAGTCATATTATACCTTAGGAATAATGTACACATGATAATAGGTATATTTAAAACTGAAATCAGAATAGAGAACATTATAAAAATCGAAATCCAAGTCAAACATAGCTTTTTAGTGCATGGATCATCATTTTCAAGCAAGAACATGAGCTAGCATTCTTATGCTAAGCAATAAACGTGGAGCAAGTTATAAAATTTGCCTCTAATGAGAAGATGAAATCCCAAAAATAAGAAAATTCGAGCAGGTAGAGTAGATAATTCAAGTATAAGTTGTCAACTCGTCCATCTAACACCTTTCTTCATCAAATGAGCAAACCCTAAGCATAAGGAGCAAGAAAGGTAGGGTTTTAGAGTTTTAGAGCAATTTCTACCATGGAACAACAAGGTTATGACCTGGAGAAAGGTAGGAGGAAGGATAATAAAGAAATAAATGGAGGAAATAAGGGGATTCTTACTCTTTTAGGTCAAGATCACTAGAAGGAAGCTTTTCAAACCCTAAAAGGAAGTCAATTGCAATTTTAGATTCTTTCTCCAAGAAGATCCCCTCTTTCTTCTTCCTTGGACAGGAAATTTGCAGCAGCATAGAGGGAGAAAGAGATTCATAGAAGGAGGGAAGTGGTGGAGAGAAAATGGATGTTTTTGGTCTTAGCGATAAGTATATGAAACTTTAAGATAAAGAAAAAGAAAAAGTTGAAGTTCTAGTATATTTCCTAGTGTTCATGGCCTTAAACTATTAAGAATATACAAGCACACACACAAGCGGCTCCCCCACCTTCCTTAGAGACATTCTTATTCCTCGTTTCTTGAATTTCCAAGCAAAATAAATAATTCATTAGTTGATAGCTACTAAAGGTAGCTCATCTATGAAGGGGTAAACCCTAAAATACCCTTGAAGAAACCACCTTCAAACGAAGGATTGAATAGGTTCACCATGGATCAACAAGATTAATAATGATGAGAGAATATCCAAGGAACATAATGCAAGTGATAAATTGCAAAGAAAACCACTCAATTGGGTAAATTGCATAAAAGTCCAAAATGTGCATAAAATTGCATAACTTGCTCAAATAGTGTCCAAATTGGACCAAATTTGAAACTTAAGTTTGTCTTATAATTTCAAAGCATATAAAAAGGTTATATTATGATTATAAAAATTTAATTATGATAATTAAGCTTATTCAACTCATTACACAAGCTTAGGGGCCTTACAATGTCTATATTATTGAGATAACAAATACAAGTATAAAAATTATCCTTATATAGGATAGGAGTCAATAAACACAAAGTTCATCAATATAAGACACGACACTAAATAGAGTATAGGATAAAAAAACAAAATAAATATATTAACACTCCTGCTCAAGTTGGATCATGGATATCATGCATGCCCAACTTTTGTCTACCATAGAGAGTGATCATGCTTTGAAAATGATTTTATAAAGATGTCAGTGAGCTCATCCTCAGTCTTGATGTATGGAGTAGGTATGCTCGTGGAATGTAGGATTAATTGCAATGAAGGTATCTAATTTATAATCACAGTACATATAATGGGGTTATAATCACAGACTCTAAGTTCCTTTAATAGTTCTCTAACCCACATCAGCTCACAAGTAGTATGTGCCATGGTGTGATACTCAACTTCAACATTGGATCTAGAAACAAAAACTTGCTTTTTTGCTTTTCCAAGTGACAGGTTACCACCTACAAATGTGTAGTAACTTGTAGTAGATTTATGATCAACCATATTGCCAGCAAAGTCTGAGTCAAAAAACTAGCAATATTGAAGTGTCCATTGTTTCTTTAAAGAAGACACACTCTGGATGAGCTTTTTAAGTATTTGAGAACGTGGAACACATAATATGAATGACATTTTTGAGATTTATCAAGATACCTATTGACAAGTCCAATAGCTAAAGTGATATCTATCATTGTAATAATAAGATAAATGATTTTTCCCACAAGTCTTCTATATTATTTTATATCAGGGTAAGAAGGAGAAGAATCATCATCCCAATTGGTATTGTGATTCAAAGGTGTGATGAATGGATTGGAACCACACATTCTAGTCTCTTGTAGTAGATCAAGTACATACTTTCATTGAGATAGACAAACTCCAAATAAAGAATGTGATACTTCAATCCCCAAAAAGTAGCACAATTTTTCTAGATCTATAGTATTGAATTGTTCTCTTAAATACTCCTAAATATCTAGATACCCTGATGATCACTCCTAGAAAGGATGATATCTTCCACATGCACAATAAGGATATCATGTCCCTTAGAAGTTTTTTAACAAAATAGAGTGATCCAGATATCAGCGTTGAAAGTCAAATTTAGCAAGAATCTGACTTAATTTATCAAACCACTCTCTTGGGCTCTATTTGAGTCCATAAAGTGCTTTCTTAAGACAACATACTTTAGAACACTCCCTGAGCAACAAATTTGGGAGGTTACTCCATATACGCTTCTTAATTTATCAAACCACTCTCTTGGGCTCTATTTGAGTCCATAAAGTGCTTTCTTAAGAGAACATACTTTAGAACACTCCCTGAGCATCAAATTTGGGCGGTTGCTCCATATAAGCTTCTTCATGTAGATCACCACAAAAAGCGTTTTTGAGCTACTTACCTATTTCCAAAAAAATAAGCATTTTGACATCAGGTTTAAATAGAGGCAAACTTTTATTGACAGGAATGGAAATAAGAATTTGTATTGAACTAAGTCGAGATACAGTAGAGAATGTCTCAAAATAATGCACTTCATAAGTTTGTGTGAATATTTTAGCAACAAGATGATCTTTAAGGCGTTCAACTATGCCAACATGTTGATACTTCACAATAAATATTCGGTGACAGCCAATGGGAGAAACATGATTAGGGGCATCAACTAAGTTTCAAGTTTATTGTGTGTGTAGATCTTCAATTTCCACTTCCATTGCATGATGCCAAGCAGGATGTGTTAGGACCTCAGTCATAGTTTTAGGAATATAAATCATGGAAAGAGCATCAATAAAGTTTGTAAAACTTGAACCAAGATTAGCACTAGAACAAAAATTATTGATAGGATGTAAGGTACAAGAATGCACCCCTTTTCTTATGAGGATTTGAGTATTTAGATAAGAGTATACCTGATTGGCATCATGATTTTCCAACAAAGATGAGGGAGGGGTCGTAGAGGAAGTTGGGGTCTTGTGACATCTTTGGTAAACTTGGAGAGGAACAATAGTAGATTGAACAATAGAGTTTGAGTAATCCGGCTCAGTAGTGACAGGAAGTGGGGTATCAACAATCATGTTCGTAGATAAAGTCGATCCCATAGCAGAAAAATACAGTGTATCCTTAAAGAAAACAACATATGCACTAACATGCTATTTCTTAGATATTGGGAAATAACATATATATCCCTTCCAAGTTCATGAGTACCGCAATAAGATACACTCAGTAGATTTGAGATTAAATTTGCGTAAACCAATATGAAGATTCTATAGAAAATAAGTATGGCCAAAAATTCTAAGTGGTAAGGAGAAAAGGGGGGATCTGGGGTATAACACAATATAAGGGACTTGGTTGTTCAAGATAGACAAGGACATCCTATTGATTAGAAAATAGGTGATGGAGGACATTATAGTGAAACATAAGGATTCTAGATACTCCAAGCAGATGTTGATTTTTGCATTCAACAATCCCATTCTGCTGAGAAGTGTAAGAACAGGTGGTTTTATGAATGGTGCCCTAGCTTTTTTACAAAAATTGTTGGCAGATTGTTGCAAATATTCAAGGGCATTTTCAATTCTAGAATTTTTTATGGGATTATTAAATTGAGTTTTAATCTCAGTAAAGAAATTAATGATACTATCAAGAACATGGGCCTTGTTTTTAAGTAAGAACAACCAAGTAGTGCTTGAGAAGTCATCGATAAAGATCATAAAGTAACCAAATCCAGACATACTTGAGAGATTATAAGGTCCCCATATATCAACATGGACAATGTCAATAATAGTTTTTTAACCTAGAATTGTTTTTCTAGAAAAAATACACCAAGTTTGCTTTCCTAAATGGCATGCTTCATATTTAAACACAGTTTTAGATATATAAGGAATGAAATGCTTGAGCTTGGATGCAGATGGATGTCCCAATCTTTAGTTCCATTGAAGTCTCATAAAAAGATAGAAGAGCAATAGTTTATGGAGCATCAAGGTAGTATAAACTGTCTGGTCCCTCATAGTGTGAAACAATTCTCATCCTCGTGCATAGATCATGAAATACACATCCATCCAAGTCAAACTTATTAGAACAATGAAGTTGTTTAACAATTTGACCAACCTAAAGATGATTCGGAGGGAAGCGAGCAACATATAAAGTCGGTCTGAGCAATAAATTGTTTGTGTTGTGAATATTACCAACCCCATTAAATGGGGCTTGAGAGCCATCATCAATAGTCACAGGAGGAATAGAAGAAGAAGAAGAAATGAATTTAGATAGAGTTTAGAATTGTCAGAAATATAAGTAGAAGAAACAGTGTCGATGACCCATTTGTTTTTACCATAAGGGGTCGAGGATGCTAAAAAGGAAGAATCACCATCCAAGTGTGGAGCCGACATTGAAGTTTGTACTCATTTTTGGAAGAGATTTTCATATTCGGCGTGAACCCAACATGTAAAAGCATTGGAGGTGGGGTCATTTCATTCCCAATGTACTCAATAGAAGCTTCATTTTCCCATATGTTTGGGTAGTTTCACCCAACAACAATCTTCATTGCGGTTGTTACAGACACAAAAGCTATAATGATGAGATCCAATAGGAGGGGTGTTTCTTGGTCCAGCAAAAGGCTGACCATGTCCTGGTCTAGTAAGGAGGTTGACCACATCCAGGTCCTAATGGGCTAAAATGACCACGTCTAGGTCCTCTACCACGGCCACGACCAGAGTTTCCATATCAAACTGCAACAATGGATGCCTGACAAGATTCAGTAGGATAAGATGAGATAGAGGATAGGTGTTGGACTCTTTTGAGGACATTACATGGTTTAAGTAGTGAATCACTAGAAATGTTTTGATCCACACCACCTGCAAAAGAGGCAGGTAATTAGCAAGGTACTATACCAATTGAAGTTCATTCCACCATCTTTGAACTTCAGTGATATCATAGGTCAGGGGATGGTATATTTCAAATTCAACCCACAAGTCACCTTATTGATAATAATAATCATCAACATATGTATCATTAGAGAATTACTCTTTGGCCATATTTTTAAAGATTTTAAACACCTTAGGGTCTTTTGGTATGAGTACTCTTGTGCTAACCGATCCCACATGGCCTTTGTCGTTCAAAATCATTAATAGAGACTTATTTTTAGTTCAATATTGTTGACTATCCAAGTTATTACTCCGACTTAAACTTGATCCACAAGTCATAGGATAGTTTAGCTTGCTCATCAACTTTCCCGACATGAATACATGTGTTTTAGTGATAAGGTGAGAGTACCAGCCTTGGGCCTTGAGGTATATCTCCAAAGAAGCATACCACATATGAAAATTAGAACCATCCAATTTCACTTTGGTCACACAAAAAGTTCTTAAGGTATCATTAGAAGCCAAGATGAGAAGTGGTACTAGGATCAGTGCTCACAAGTAGACAATACGGAACGGCGTGATGTATCACACGAGGCTCAAGTAAAAGATTTTAGAAACCCAAAGGAATGATAAAATCAACTTCACATCATCAACTTAGATCGACATGTCACGATGGTTGATGGGAGGGAGAAAGTCCCTCCCAAAAAAAGTTAAAATGGGTGGAGAAGTTTTATAATAGGAATATCCTAGATTTAGTGAAACAACGGGGAATCAAGCAAATATGTGCTATGATAAACGGGGTGTTGGAATTGATGTAGTTGGGGAGTTGATGGGGTGCTGGCAGTTCGATAGGTGTGGGGGTTGGATGGGTGATGGTGATGGTGGGTTGATAGAAGGGGAGGTTGATGGGGTTTCATAGATGGTGGTGGCCAACAGATTGAAAAGGTGGTGGTTGATGGGTTAATGAGGTGGTAGAGGTTGATGTGGTGGTGAAGGTCGATGGTTTGATGGGATGGTGGAGGCCAATAGGGTTGTGGGAGGTCTATGGAGTTGGTAGGAGGTCGATGGGTTGATGGCAAAGAGATAAGAGGTTGTGGGATGGCAATAGGTGGATGGGTAGATGGGGTGGTGGAGGTCGATGGGTTTATGGTTGGTGGAGGTGGAGGTCGATTGGCTGATGGGGGTTTTGAGAGATCGTTGGGTGCTGGAAGTTGATGGGGGTGGAGGAGGTTTTCTAGATGGCAAAAGGTTGATGGTCGATGGAAGGTTGGTGTAGAGGAGAGGAGAGACAAAAGGCAGTGGGATGGAGATATGGCTAGCTATGGGGAAGAAGGGAAGGCGGCAATGATTGCATGTGGTGTAAAGGAGCGGAGTGGTGATGGTGGTGGCTTGGGATGACATCTGGTACGGGAGGAAGTAGGAGTGGGGGAAGGACAAGTGGTGGATATGGTGGGGTGGATGTGACTGGTTGGAAGATGATGGTGTGTTGTGAGGTGACAGTGGTTGAAGAACGCGCATGGGTGGTAGGGGGAAAATGGATGGCAGAAAGGGAGCAAACATGAGTGGGTAGACGGTGGCGGCTAGGATGGGAAATAGAGGTGGAATATGGTGGATCAAAAATTTGCTCTGGTACCATGTGATTAGAATAGTTTTGTATTATTGAGATCACAAATACAAGTATAAAAAATACAAGATACTTAAGAGAGTACAAAATTAAATAAATAAATTAAATATATTAACATAGTGATTTTAGGAGTAGAAAGGAAACATGTAGGAGTAAATCGTACAATCTTGTTCTTTGGCTTAAAGGTGTAGACATTGAATTGCATAGTATGATAGGACCAACATCCACCAGCAAGGAGTCAAATCAAATGTAATCCAAATAAACATCCAAGGTGATTCGCACAACACAATGTTGGTTAATGGGTAATTTCACTTGATTCACTCATTTATGGGTGAGGCTGAGAATGAGACTCAAGAAGAAGATCTATAAACCTCAAGCCATTTTTTTCCTAGTTGTGATAAAATAGTTTGGAATGAAATGAAATATTTTTATTCATTATTATTAGAAGGAGAAACAAGAACGTGCATTACTTAAAGCTAAGAGGAAAGAATAAGATCTTTATAAACCTTTATATATTAGTGAAGATGTTGTCTCAAAGAATTGTTTAACATAAACAAAAAACACTGAGGACATGAGACCAAGAGTCAGTGTGTCAAAGGACAATGGGGTTTCGAGAGATCAATGGGTAGTGGAGGTTTTCTAGATGGCGGGAAGTTGATGGTCGATGGCTAGTTGTGGGAAAGAAGGGATGGCAACGAAAGTTGTAGGTGATGTAGAGAAGTTGAGTGGTGATGGCGGCATCTTGGGATGTTGTATGGTACGAGGTAGAAGCAAGGAGTAACATCAGGACAGATGGTGGAGAAGACTAGGTGGATGTGGCTGGATGGAAGATTGTGGTGTAATGGGAGGTGACAACAGTTGAAGAAGAAACACAGGTGGAGTGGGGGGAGATGGGTGGCGAACATGGAGTAGATAGGGAGTGGGTGGAGGGTGGTGGCTAGGATGGGAAAGAGAAGATGATTAGGGAGGATCAAAAAGCTACTCTAATACCATGTGAATAGAATAGATTTGTATTATTGGGGTAACAAATACAAGTATAGACACCCTCCTTATATAGGATAGGAGTCGGTAAACATAGAGGTTACAAATATGGGACAAAAGACAAGACACTAAAGACAGTATAAAACAAAATAAAAACATTAAATTTAGTGACATGGTAATTTTAGGAGTAGAAGGAAGCATGTAGGAGTTCACCAATATGGAACAAAAGACAATACACTAAAAAAGGCAAAAAAAAAACATATTAACATAGTGATTTTAGGAGTAGAAAGGAAGCATGTAGGACTAAGTCGTACAATCTTGTTCTTTGGCTTAAAGGTGTAGACATTGAATTGCATAGTATAATAAGGACCAACATCCACCGGCAAGGGATCAAATCAAATGTAATCCAAATAAACACCCAAGGTGATTCGCACGACACAACGTTGGCTAATGGGTAATTTCACTTGATTCACTCATTATACGAGTGAGGTTGAGAATGAGGCATGGGAGAAGATCTATAAACCTAAATCCATAAGAAAAAATGATGTTACCTGATTTGTTATTATCAATCAAAAGTTTGCAATCTTTTCTTAGTTGTGATAAAATTGTTTGGAATGAAGTAAATATTTTTATTACTTGTCACTACGAGGAGAAACAAGAACATGCATCACTTAAAGGGTAAGAGGCAAGAATAACATTTTTTATCCTTGAGGAAGATGTTGTCCCAAAGAATCATTTAACACATACAACAAACACTAGAGACACATACAAGAAAAGCACACTCGGCCACAAGTATAGTCACCGATTCTAGAACCTTACCACTAGAAGAGATCTAGCATACAAGTGTACAAGTAGTTAATTGATGCTAGCTTGCCAACAGATTGAGAGGAACCACAATGAGAGTTTACAAGTAGGGGAGAAAGTTTACGACATGGGAAAAAGTGGATTAGAATCGATTAAGCATGTTCAAACCACTCAGATACCAGGTAAAATTTGGAATATATTCACGAAAAGAAAATACAACAATTACAATGAAAATTATCCACCATAATCGTGGAGAAATTTACCATTATAGCAATTAAGCATGAAAAAAATAAGTGGTTGCATATTTCCTTTACTGGTCTTTGTTGTTACTACCATTGATGCCGAACAATTTCATGCCATGGCTATTATCAATAACGAAGGGTAGTGTATCTTATCACTAATGGATATAATGTCAACTTAATTGGCTTTCATACTTGGTAATCATGATAGCATAGTTCTACCACAAATACCAAAAATAACAACTTTATTAGTACTCTTGTCAATGTTGAATGGGACATAAAATTTTCAGTTATAAAAAGTTATAATGACATACAAAAAACTTTATATAGTTTTCAAAATGGATGCATAATATTTTATTTAACATTATTTGTTAAAACTACACAATTGGACAAATCATGGGAAATTCACAAACCCTTTCTTTTATTGTATTGACCAGAATATTGGTTAAGTTAATGGGGGACGTGAGCCACCTTGAATAAATTACCAAATACAAGAAATAACTTCATTTTCTACTACAAAACTTCTTACAATTGTATATTATGAATATTGGCCACATATTCAGACTCTAGTGCCTAGGTTGTGCCATGCAAGCAAGGTAAAGTAGAGAACATGCAGATTTGCAATTAATATTTTGGGGAGAAGAGGGATGAAGGTGGGGCAGGACAACCAGGTTTTCTTCTCTCTAAGTTGTGAGATAGTCTCAAGTGAGAAGAGGAACTATACGTGAACTGTGGAAAAGTCTGGTATAACCTCCATGCCTTCCACAAAATCAACAACTTTTACAAGAACATCCAACTGTGCAGCCTGCGATAAACAAAATCATGATATAATATATAATATAACACAAAAGGCCGAACTTTGTGTGTAGACATGGTTGAATATCCAAGACAAAAATAATTTATTTGACTACTCGGTATACCATTTAATAATTGCAAAGAAAAGGAAAATGATGTTCCTCTCCTCAAAGATGAACGAAGAAGCACATAGCTCAAAGCAATCAAAGATTGAGAAGGTTAGTTCTAAGGATACTTTATGAAATGACATTATACAAGCCAGGAAAGAAGACATAGTTACATAATTTGATGAATATCAAACATCCAATATTTCCCAAGTAAAAAAGTTGAATAGCAAGACAAGCATGGAGGAAGATCAAGGGGAGTTGGGTAAGAATGAAATCAACTTTGTACAGCCTCCAAAGTGAGAGCTCTAAGAAATTTGTAGACAGTGAAGTTAACAAGGGCTTTAAAAGAAACTACTTAGAAAATATTTTGGAAAGTGTTTTTTTTGCCCCACATAGTAAGGTATCCATAAACACCTAGGGGTAGGAAATCCTCACGCCTAATTTTTATTTAGTATCATGTGATTTCAGTATTAGTGTTAGCAGGAAACATAATGTTGTACTTGACTCACCGCGTAGTGCATTCATTATTTCCTTCATCAAGTACCATGCCATCATCTCCTTCAATGTCACTATCAGAATTTTCATCACCGGTCTAATCAATAATGCATGCAGCCTACATATAATAAAAATATGAGTAAAAGAAGATACAAATATACTATGATATATATAAAAATCAGTTCAACTGATAATTTTTAAGGCAGAAGCTTATTTCTTGCTTTACTAGCATTGTGGACAGCATCAGCTTCAGCCATCTCTATTTCAGTCTGTCAAGGCTGACCAAGAGAAGCAAATAACATTTATACATTTTAGAAAATAAAGCATAGAATGGCATATAACTACCACAGTAGCGCGGGATAAATATAAGTAGCTACTGGCTCCCCCCCTCAAAAAAAAAATCAAACATCCAATGTGTGTAATGACTTTGGAGTCGGTAGACTGAAAAAACGAGGTCTTATAATATTGAATTCCCTAACCAACAAAGATAAATAGAAATATCTATACAAGATGTATAGATACCGCATTGTATACGACTTCTAAAGATAATAGGTTTCTCTTGGAGAGTTTCAGTGTTGGATTCCTTGGCCAATAAATATGTGATTCCAGCCATCCTCACAATCCCTATCACTACAACCCTAGGGAACTCTTAAAATTGGTACCAAGCTTTGGGTGGCCTTTTCTCACTAAGAACTACTTATTGCCCTTTCTCATTAAGAACTACTTATTGGTTGGGGTTCACTAGTCAGTCAGAGGATTGGCAGAACATCTATCGTAATGGACATAATTCTGTGTAGTGAATAATATGGGCTGCTAACCTCTGCCTGAGTCTGAAACACTTAATATGGCAACCACCTCCTACAAATGTCAATCTCAAAATAAGGCGTGCATGCAATGAGGGTACATTTCGATATCCAAAAATGGTTCAAAAACTATTGTTTATAACATGCTCTTCTGTTCTTTTGCTGGTGCTATTGGGAGCATCTCAATTGATAGGTAGTGACGTTGGATTCACCTATTGATGGCTTGTGAGCCTTCAATTTTATTAAATGCAACTGGATGAATGTGGTAGGGTGTTCCCAAACTGCCTCACATCTTGGTTATGTAGAAACCAAGTCATTTTCAGAAATGAATGTCGAGTGGCACAACTGACAACTCACACCATAAGAATTTGGGATGCAGATTTCAAAATAATGCATATAACAGGCTAAGTGAATCAGCCTAGAAGAATCCTAAGGGGCATATTATAGAATTCCCCAACCCCCTAGAGTTATTAAGGCGTGCACAGACTTTGTCCTCTTTGATGACAATATCTCTGTGTGGGGGCTATGTTATTCCATCATATATGAACACAAATGGCAGCAAAGGAACAAATACACAAACATGAAGATTCTAAGGAAGAGGAGGAAGTGTTATACTTGTGAAACATAGCAGAAAAGGTATCTGGAAGCATAAAATGGAGTGAGGACGAAACAAAACACAAAGCAATAAATAAAAGAAATCAGGACATGAAGGGGAGCCTCTCAGAAACTCTAAAATGGAGAAACAAAGAACTACAGAAAGGTCAAAGTACATCATAAATATACGAGTAGAGGAGAAATTGACAACAAGTAGAACAACTACAGTCATCCCAACTGAGGGCGTGACAATTCAAGAAAGTGAGCTCCTTAAACAACCGTTGATAATGAGTAATTTAAATGTAAGCATCAATGAAGGAAAATCGAGAATCTCTGATTTGTTTATCAACTATTTCAGTAGGGATCAACACAAGGATCATGAAGGTGGCAAACATCCTAAACGTGCTTGTGCGAGTTCACATCATAGGGGGTAAGGCATCTAGGGGTAGGGATAGCAAAGGCATCCACTATCACCCGCTACAATCCAGTTACCACGCATCCACACCACATTAAATGGATGTCCATTTACTCTTCTGGTTGATGGATGTGGATGTCCATTTATTTAGGATATTAGGTGAGGTTGGTGGTTATCATCCAGACTATCCACTTACCTTTTCCGTCTTCTTACACTCTTTTTTGTTCTGTCCAAACCAACAAAAAAACTACACGAGAACCCATGCTGCTCCTAGCCTTCACAAGCGGCTGTTGATATTGTTGCTTTCTACACTCTTTAAACACAGTGGCTCTTCTATTGCTTTTAGTTTCCACATCGAGCTTTAGGGTGGTCGACGTCCATGTCTGAGCCACATCCTCATGGGTGTTGGTTGTCTCAATGCTGGTCAAAGTCAGACACAACCTTCTAACTCCAGCATTTGGGTCGCAAAAGTCGAACTATGTGGAGCTACATCCTCATGGGGACAACTCTACCTTGACGTCCTAGTTTGGCACATCCACACCGTTATCCTATCCACAGTGACAACGGAGAAAAAACGATGACGACCACCGACGTCCGACACCCTACATGAGGTTGAACCAGTATGTTTGATGCTCGTACTGCAACTGATGCTAACGATCAAGTAAGGGGGTTCTTGGGCGCCACAAAGTGATGCTACAACTGCTCTGGTATTTAGAGCCCTCTTCTTCTCCAACTCTATGCCCAAAATCCTCAGATCTTTAGTCCCTGCTAGCCGCCCCAAACTGCATGTCGCTTACCTCAGCGGACTACACAAAGATATGACCAACTTCATGTTACTTTCCTCATGGTAGATCTCTACATTGTCCATTAATAGCATGATTGAGCAGATACGTATGACAACAAGGTCATGAAAAAGCTTAGAGGCAGATGTGCCCAGTTGAAATTTTAGACTGGATCCATGGAGGAACATGCGATTATATTTGAAAAGGTGGGACACATGCACCAGATTGAAGAGACACAAAGCAACACTAGTTGAAATTTTTTGAATTAGTTGTCACCATAATTTAAAACCTAAGACAAAACAGATTTGGAAAGCGTAGGGTTACATAATGAGTGTACCCTCATATATATATAAGTGGAACAATTACATGTAGGTCCAAATAGAAAGGTAAATTAACAGAACAGAAAATAAAGACATATATTAACACTCCCCCTCAAGTTGGAGCATAGATATCAATCATGCCCAACTTGTCCACAAGCGAGTTGAAATGTTTCTTGGCCAGCAACTTGGTAAACATATCAGCAACCTGATCTTCTGAGCGGGTAAAAGGAGTGCAAATCTTGCCAGATAAGATAGTCTCTCAAATGAAATGACAATCGACTTCAATATGCTTTGTGCGCTCATGATATACATGATTATTAGCAATTAAGATAGCAGCTTTATGTCACAATGCATAGGGATAGGAGCAGAAGTTTCAACCCCGAAGTCTTTCAGAAGATATTGTACCCATAGGAGCTCACAAGCAGTGTGGGCCATTGCCCTGTATTCAGCTTCAACACTAGATCTGGCAACAACATTTTGCTTTTTACTTCTCCAAGTGACCAGATTACCTCCAACATAAGTAAAGTAGCATGAAGTAGATTTCCTGTCAATCTTACTTCCAGCATAATCAGAATCAGAGTAGCCTTCTAGAGAACAATGTCCATGCTTTCTATAGAATAGGTCTTTTCCAGGTGATTTCTTAAGATATCTCAGAATATTACAGAGAGCATCCCAGTGACACTGTCTTAGGCTTATCTAGGTACCTTCTAAGAAGGCCAACTGCAGTAGAAATATCGGCTCTAGTAACAGTCAGATAGATCATCTTACCAATCAGTCTCCTATATTTTTTACTGTCTGGAAATATAGGAGAAGAATCATCATCCCAATTAATATTGGGATCCAGAGGAGTATCAGCAGGACGTGCACCAAGCATCCTAGTCTACTGTAACAGATCAAGAACATACTTCCTCTGAGATAATACAAGAGCATTAGAGGTCCTAGACACCTCAATGCCCAAAAATATCGTAGCCTCCCCAGATCTTTAGTAGCAAAATGTTTGCACAAGTGTGCTTTAGTGGCCTGAATCTCAAAATGATCGCTGCCAAATAGAACAATATCATCAACATAAACAATCAGAATGACAATACCAAAAGAAGTCTTTTTGTGAAGACAGAATGATCAACCTGTGACCTCAGAAAACCAAAAGTAGTCATGATTTTACTCAGCTTATCAAACCATGCCCGAGGACTCTACTTGAGTCCATAAATATATTTTTTTAACCTACAAATAAAAAGGAATATCGAAAATTCGTGTGGCTAAAGCTAAAGCAGCTACTTTCTTTATGTGCTTGAGGAGAAGAATGGTGCTGCATGGAGGGGTCTTGAGTACTTTGGGACATGTTCCTGTGTTTATACACAATAAGTGGAGGAGTAGTAGTTTCAGCAGGTGAAGTGTCAGAGGTGCAATCACTTGTAACAGGCAATGGTGTTGTGATTATATCAGAATCTAGTGTATCTCCTTTAGCAGAGTAAAAATGTGTATCCTCAAAAAAGACTACATTAGTACTTGTGAACCAATTTTTCCCAATAGGACTATAACACTGGTACCCTTTTTGAGTATGAGAATAACCCAGAAAAATACATTTTTCTATTCTAGGAGACAATTTATCATAGTTTGGTCCAAGTAATCGCAATTTTTCAGCTCTAGGAGACAATTTATCATAGTTTGGTCCAAGTAACCGCACAAAACAAGTGGAGCCAAATATCTGTGGAGGTACAGAAAATAGAGTTACATCAGGATGGAGAACCTGAACTGGAATCTTATTGCCAATAACAGACGACGACATTCTATTAATCAGAAAATAGGCAGTCATGGTAGCTTCTGGCCAAAAATGTCTAGGTACATTAGAATGCAACATTATGGTTCTAGCAACCTCAAGTAAATGCATATTTTTCCTTTCTGCAACTCCATTTTGTTGAGGTGTATAAGCACAAGATGTCTGATGAATAGTACCCACAGATCGACAAAACAATTCAACATCTTTCTGAACAAACTCCAAAGCATCATCGGTTCTTAGAATTTAGTAGGCACAAAATATTGTGTTTTTATTTCAGCAAAAAAGAATTTTATTGTAGACAACACTTGAGACCGATTTTTCAACATAAACAACCAGGTTGCACGAGAGAAATCATCAATAAACATAATAAAGTATTTATTGCTAGATAAACTTGGCACATGACACGGACCCCATACATCTGATTGAACAAGATCAAAAATATTTTTATTACTAATCTGGGACCTTTTAGGAAATACAGTTCTAGACTGTTTCCCTAACTGACACGACTCGCACTGAAAACTATGCGTTCCTACACTAGATATAACATGCTTTAATTTTTCAGAAGATGGATGTCCCAGCCTATAGTTCCATTGTAAAGCAGAAACTGATGAAGATAGAGCAGAAGATAGCGCCAAGTTGTCAGTCTTTTTCAATTCATCCAGATAGTATAGGCCATTAGGTCCTTCATGCCCCCCACCAATCTTCATCCTCATGCGAAGGTCCTGAGAAATACAAGTACCAGGAATGAATGTGAGACTGCAGTTCAGGCTACGCACAATTTTTCTAACAGATAATAAGTTCAGCGGAAATCGAGGCACATATAGAGCATATTTTAATAAAAATTGGGAAATGATGCCTCCAACCCCTGCTACAGCCGCCTTGGAGCCATCATCCAGCATAACAGAAGAATTGGAAATCGATTTAGATAAGGTTTTAAACAAAGACCAATTTCCAGATATATGAGACGATGCACCCGAATCAATCACCCATGTTTTATTACTAATACTAGGTGAGGGGGCACTGATGAAAGCAGAATCACAACCAGAATATGTAGCAGCATGAGCTCCAGAAGCAGCTCCAGAGGATGACCCAGTACGCTCGAGTAGAAGATGTTGCACCTTAACACGGATGAAGTCGGAAGTAGTAGAACTGGATGCATCAGTAGCAGTAGGTTGTGACACTACCTCAGTGGTAGCATGGGTATCAGAAGCTGCATTAGCCCATGTGGGCTTTCCATATTTCTCCCAGCACTTTTCTTCAACATGATTAGACCGAGCACAGAAGCTACAGAACCGTTGACCAGTCTGAGGGCATGCAGCATTAGGAGGACCAGAAAGTGCTCCACATCCAGAAGAACTCCTCCCCCTCCCAGCACTAAGAGGAGGACGAGTTTCGTGAGAATGACCACATACACGGCCACAACCACAGCCAGACATAGCAGCAAGAGTAGTGGTATCACCAGTATCAGAAGATGACTCAGATGAGGATGACGGCAGGTGTTGTAGACATTGAAAAGCACTCTGTAAAGAGGGTAGTGGATCACTGCCCAGAATCTGATCCACAACCCCAGCATGAGTCAGGTAAGCCACATAGGAACTGGATTACTTTCAACTCCTAGCGTTGACGTTGCATGGTAGCCAAATTAGTAGACAAGGGATGGTAGGCCTCCAACTCCCCCCAAAGTCCCTTGAAGGCAGAAAAATAGTCAGTAAGATCAGATCTCGAGAAGTGTAGACGGTTGAGTTTCTTGTTGATGTAAAAAACTTTCTTTGGATTCTGGCTGTGTGACTATGTACTAGCAAGCTGATCCCACATCTGCTTGGTTGTCTGCAGATATAATAAGGTGACACTAATCTTTGTCTCACTGCTATTCAGAATCCAAGTCATATCAGTAGAATCATCTTTAACCCATTCGTCATATGCTTTAACATCCTTGGAGTCGGCGGTGGTAGCAAGTACAAGAGGTGGATCGCGCGTCAAATGTGACAGTTTGCCTTGAGATTTAACATAGATCTACATGGAACAAATCCAGTACTGGTAGTTTCTCCCATCCAGTTTAATGGTAGTAACTTGGCGACGCAGATCCTCATGTGAAGATGCCATGACAAGCAGATCAACACTCACCGACAGTGAGAAGAAAAAGCAGGTACAGGCAGAACACGACTGCCTAGTTCTTCATCTAGGCAGCAGTAGTAGGCACAATGGAACAAATGGACGAACCAGTTACATACGGGCTACGTCAAGGTGCAACGGAATACCTGATGGCTCACAGGCCTACACGAGTAGACAGAAAGCAGATCAGAAGACGAAACCTGCAACTATGAGCAGATCACAGCACGAAAGGAGACGGGGGTGAGAAGCACAGTAGCGGAGCCCGGACAGGGGTTGGCCCGGCGGCCAGCAGCAACCGCGCGGCGGCGGCACTGGGGCCAGTCGGTGGCCGCGGGATGGGGCAGGAGGGGATGGATGCAGAGAGAGTGAGAGAAAGGGAGGGAGGGAAGAAGAGAAAGGAGAGACGGCTCTCCGGATCTAAACCTGCTCTGGTACCATGAGACAAAACATATTTGGGAAGCGTAGGGTTGCACAATGAGTGTACCCTCATATATACATAAGTGGAACAATTACATGTAGGTCCAAATAGAAAGGTAAATTAATAAAATAGTAAATAAAGACATATATTAAGAAAACCTTTTCTTTACATTGCAAATTCTTTCATATAGCTAACAATAGCGCCACAGAAAACCACCTCCAAATACCATTCCATCCATTTTGCAGATATTGGGTACCCACAACTAGCCTGCAGTCGCGGTTGTGGATACATAAAAAGAAATATCACAAAGAAATGTGGATACCACATTCCTTGGGGAGTTTTTCTATAAATTGCCTTTTTGCTTGTGTGTCAATGACTAAGGGAGCAAAGATATATGAAATTAATGTATGTAAGAAAAGTTGGGCATGATCATTTTAGGATACCACACCTATCATGATTGTGCTTAGGTATGGTTTAGATGAAGCAACACCTTTTGAAGGACACTTAAAATAGTGAGAACTTGGCAACCATGTATTTTGACATTTTATTCAATGCTCTTATTGACCTAAGCAGTTATTGCAGTGGGCCACAGATAACCCCTAGCGTTTTCACCCTAAGAAGTTATTGCAGTGTGTATCCATGATGAGCTTCTGCTACAAAAAAAAGAAGTATCCATTCTAGGAAATTTTAGTGAGCCTTTGCAACAAATAGAGGGGAATTTTTGAAAATCACACAGCTTGGGCTCTGAAATACATCACCCTTGTAGAAATCCATTTCACACCAACAGAGATACCCTAACACCTTGTCAAGAACTAATATCCAATCATATAGAAATACAAAGGTATGGGGTACATACATGATGATGTATTTGTTATAAAATAAAACAGTCAACTAATGCATTCTTTGAGAGTTTGGATAAACTAAATACTATATCAATTGACCAGGATATAAACAAGCTCAAACATTCAGGCAGAGAAAGTGGTGTGACCTGAAGATACTATATTTAATTGTTCAATAAACATGGAATATTTAGCTGAAAGAATAAACAACAAATGTTATGAAATTCTACGTATCAGCGGTTGAAACCCTTGCTTAATTAAGATGGGTACCAGCTTGATATCATATGGAGACTTGAACATTACAAGCCTAAATGCACACGTAGAACTCAACAATCACAAAAAGATAATAAAAAATCATAGGCTAATGATTAAAAGAAGGTTATTAAATATAATTGATAAGAGGAATCCCCCTTCTTGTATAGGAGAAGGAGGAAGCATACGAACTTTAGAATAAACCCTAATGGGAAAAGACACACTTGGGCCCATATACAAATAGATTCAATTAACTTAATTAACTAAATAAACCAAACTCTAATACTCCCCCTCAAGATGAAGCTTGGGAGAATCTCAGGTCAGCTTGCAAACAGACCGACTGACTAAAATTAAAGAAGCAGAAGAAAAGGACAAACCAAGCCCTTACAAGAATTTCTCCCCCTCAAGGTTACAATAAAACACTCATCCCTCAGATACTCCCCCTCAAGTAGGTAATCCAAAGCAGGTGTGTCAAAATAGTCAAATTTGAAGTATGTGCAAGTTTCAAGTGCAGGTCGCAAACAGGTATCTTGATCAAAAGGATGTGGCATCTGTAGTAGTAGTAAACAATAGCAAAGCACCAGAGTCTTCATCATAGTCTAGAGAGTGTTGGTTCACGGTACAAAAGGCCAGAGGGTGCTAGTTCACAGTCACAGTAGTAGTCAACATGCAAAGAAAGCATGGACAAGTAAAGAGTCAACATGCACAAAGCATGGATAATGTCAACTTACAAATAAAGCACAGATAAAAAGTAGAAAGTAGAGTTGACGTAGCTGAATAGAAGACCATCAGCTTGAAAAAGCAAGCAATAGACATGAAGCACCAGATAATAAGTTCTCCAAGAAGCATATAGCACTAAGCGTCAATATTAGAAGTCCATAAACTCTTCAAGAAGCGATAAAGATCCACAAATATATGTAGTAGCAAGAAGATCCTCATAGATAGAAGCATAAATTTTCCATATTCATCTCATTCTCCTCTATTTTTCACCCTCACACCAACCACGGAAAAATTCAAAGTGGTTGGGTAGACAATGATAAAGAAACACCACAGAAAAATGAGTCGTAGCACTGTCAGGGGGTTGGGGGCGCGACCACCATAGAGATGAATTTCATGACGAGTAATAAGACATTAGTGGTTTCTTATGAAAGTTAATATGTGAAGAGCATAGCCCTATGAAGATTGATATTGCCATTCACAGTTATACGATTTGTAGTCGACAAAGCATAGCACGACTTAAAGATGATGTCTGGTGTATCGACCCTCAGTTTCGAATAAACTGGTCCCTATGAAAGTACCGATCCACCATCAAGTTGTGGTTGCCTTTGAACTCAGGTGGCTTATCCGTCAAAATGATGTTTGTGAACCACCGCACCACCTTACATGCTTCTCTTTGTGAACATTGGATTTTTGAAAACCAAGTAGCACGACAATGAAAAGGAGTTGTTGGTTGAGCGGCAGGATAATCGACCCCAGTGTCGTGATTATGAATAACCAAAGAGAACATTTTGGCTTGGATCCATTGGCAGAGTGGAGAGCCCAACAATGTTATACCCACTCATTTCGGCTTTGACTCATTGTTGGTATGGATAGCCTGCGCCATGGAGATCTGCTCTAGTTGGAAGTAAAAGATGAATTTTTGCAAGGAAAGGACGATGTGCACACAATTTAATGCAAAACCTAATTGTCTTTGTTGCGAGCAAAGATCAAAACGTTCTTCACATCCCCCATTCAAGTGAGTGGCACTTTTGTCCTTGTCTGTGAATATGGCAGTTGACTTTACCGTATCGTTGGTTGTAAGCCACGTTGAATGCCAGTAATAGAAGGTGAAACGCAAGTCTTGATGCTCATAAGAGACATGCCTGAACAGGTTCTGTACCTAAGGCACGATACATCCGAGTTGTAGATGAGTCCAAGGTAGGATTTTTACTTGTCGTTAGGGCTGCCAATGGGGAGGGTTTGGGAAGGTGAAGGTCTTACCCATACCCTTACCCACTAAGAGTGGCGGGAAAGGATATGGGTAATTCCCCACTCCACCAATATCCTTACCCTCCCCTTACCCTTACCTACTTACCCACAGGGTAAACAAAGAGGGTACGGGTGGGGCGGGGAATTTATTGTCTTCCCAAAATGTTTGCAAATATTAACAATAATAGGGTTCCTAATATTTGTATATATTTAAGTGAGGTATCAAGATGCTCGTGAATGACTATAAATAATCATAATGATGCTAAGTAATCTTCTACAAGATTATGTCAAATGGTGCATAATTCATAAACGGGTTAACCCTTACTCATTGACAGCCCTACTAGTTTTTGTGGGTGCCACGTCGGACAGTATAGAAGGAAGACAGGGAGGCAGATAGGGAGGATTTGGGAAGGAGACGACTAGACAGGACCGTGGGAGAGGTAAATAAACATAGATCATGACCAGGAATAAGAGCGCCAGCAAAAAAATACGATTTTTATGATGAAGAAAGGAGACGACCACAGAGGTCGGGATGTTTCCTGGCAGGCGGCCAAGCCAAGAAGAGACGGTGGTTGCCACCCACAGGCAGAAGTAGATATTTTTGTCCTCTAGGCTAAGGTTGGATACCATGTTATCAAGTAAAAGAAGGCTATTCATTATAAATTATGAGAGGAATCCCTCTCCTTATATAGGAGAAGGGGGAAGCGTACAAACTTTAGACTAAATCCTTATGCGCCAAGACACACTTGGGCCCATACATAAATAGACTCAATTACCTTAATTAACTAAATAAAGAACACTCTCTAATAGTATAAATATAACAAAATGTGACAGGAATGATTGTCAATTTACACCGTAAAAGTGTAGGTAGAGTTTTTTTAATGAAATATATATACTTTATTAAAAAATTCAATTGACAAAATCTATGGTAAAATTCAGAAAATATAGTCCATGATATACACAACAAAGATTATAAAATTGTAAATATGCATGAATACATACACATGGAACATGCCATATGATACACACCTACCAAACGATTAATAATATATTCTCATTGACAAATATAAAAAATAAAAAAATGGACAAATTGTTTGGTTTTTGTTCTTTTATTTATAAATATGGCTCAAATTGATATGTAAAATATTAGGATCATCGAATAGGATATCACATATTTCCATTGATAATGTATGTAACTAGGTAAAGCTTAAAAAAGATCAAAATAGAAGAATTGTCAAATATCAAATATAATCAAATTGACAAACTATCTAGTTTAGTTTTCCTTATCCCAATTTAAAAACAAATAGAGATAAAATGAACTTGTAAATAATTAGTGTTAACAAATAGAATAGCAAATAATTAGCCAAGTCCCAAGAAGATCATTTAATAAAGTACACAATTCAATAAAGTTTGAAGCATATTTAAAAGCAAAAAGGTATCGATTGAACCACGAAAATAACAACAAATGGTACTTTGGAGAAGGAATACGACATCTTACAATGTTTATTCCATCTAAAATAAAGTATTCTTAAGAAGGAAGCATACTTCTCTTATTAATTTAATAGTAAAACTATTCTTTTATAGAAACATATTTGACTGCAAAACAATGCAAAAATTGTTACAATCGGGTGTTCACAAAAACCAGAAAAACATTCTGATGGTACAAAAAAAAATCACGATAATAAAAAATGGAAAACAGAACATCTTACCATGGCAATCAAACCAGAAATATTGAATATCAAGAATCATGTAGGTTCCCGTGGCTTTACAAACTCGTGTCTTTGTTCCAACAATACTTCATTGTTAATTGACTCCAAATCCTTGTCACCGCCCCATATCTCATATACTACCTCTTGCCTTTGTATCATTAAAAGGGTTAAGGTCGTGAAATAATTTAATACGAACTCTTATGTTTATTCCATTTAAAATCAAGTATTGTTAGGAAGGAAGCATACTTAATAATTTAATAGTAAAACTGTTCTTATACAAAAACCTATCTAACTGCAAAACAATGCAAAAACTGCTACAATAACGGTATTCACAAAAACCAGAAAAACATTCTGATGGTACCAAAAAAATCCCTTCGAACTGCATATGGCTTGTAGATATGTTATGATAATCAGAAAGGGAAATCAGGACATCTAACAATAACAATCAAACCAGAAATATGCATATCCAGGCCATCAAAAGATGAACAACATATATCTAGAATCATGTAGGTTCAAGTAAGTGGCTTTACAGACTCATGTCTTTGTTCAAACAGTGCTTCATTGTTACTTGACACCAAATCCTTGTCACCGCCCCATGCCTCCTATCCTACCTCTTTTCTTTGTATCATTAAAAATGTTAAGGTCGTGAAATATATAACAAAAGGGTTGCACAGCCGAGGGCTAATAAAACATTAAAGAAGTGGTAATGTATCAAAGGTCACTCGACTTAGTATAATAAACAATCATGAATAAAAACAATTAATAAAGGCACATTAGTCATGAAATACATGCACTGATTAAAAGTTTAATTTTGAAATAACTGATTTCAGTAAAAAAAAAGCATGAGAGAATATCCACTTTTTATGTTATGCCACCATAAAAATAGCAATTAAAAATAAAACATACAAGAAATACCAGAGTCTTGCATATAGGAAGAGAAAACTGAGCACCAATAGATGCCATGATTAAATTATAAGGTGAATTTTCAGATCAATGTATTATTATGTATGTACCTTTTATGCAAATTCTAAGTCATTTTTTATGGACATATGACTCCTTGGAAGTTAATAATGTCAAATGTAAAATATTATTCAATGGATAGAATTGCTTTTATATAGCTTATCCAATTCTAAAGTGATAATAGGGAATGTTAATATATTTAGTTATATGTTATTTATTTATTTATTTTGTACTCTTTGTAGTATCTTGTCTTTTACCCCATATTGGTGAAGTTTGTGTCACTGACTACTTCTATCCTATATAAGGAGGGGGTCTGTGTTGTATTCTTCATCTAAATAACATAATCCAATTATTCTACTACATGGTATCAGAGAAGTTTGATTCCCCTTAACTTCTCCCTAGTCGTAATGTTTCTCCTCATTTCCTAGCTTCCCCCGATACTTGTAGTCGATCAACCTCCCAACATACGTTTTTGTCCCTCCCTCTCTACGTAGAGGCATCTTCCAATCCCGTCGCCCCTGTCCTCACACCACTCCTACCCTCCCGCCACCATCCCATCCAGCTACAACAAAAACCCACCGTTGCCACCAACCCTCGATCTGCTCCTGATGCCTTCAGCCCGCACCACCCTTACCCGTCATTCTCCCTTCAACATGTCATCCACTCCACCCACCGGCTATCACCACCAGCTGTCCCTCCACCACCACCCATCCACTCCTCTCATCCCACTGCTAATGAACCTCCTTGCCGCCATCCACTGCACCTAGATAACCCTGCAACCCAGTCATGCTCCCCCCTACCCGCCACCTCAAAAGCCACCACCCCACAGGTCCCATGTCCTCTCTTGTGCTCCACCGCCCCACCAGCCCCCTGCTCCACCATCCACCACCTCCATCTATGCAACAACCCAAGTTGTTCCTTCCTAGTATAAAAACTACCTCTTCTCGGTTCACTTAACTATTAGGACCCTTTTACCTTCATTACATGTCAGTCTAAATTGACAGTGCGGAGTTGGTGTCTTAATTAATTTCTTAATGCCCATGAGTTCCCTTTTTTTAACTTTGTTGCTTTTATTTGGAGTGATGCTTCACGCCCCTCTCCACTGAGCTATTGTTCTACCACATCTTCTGATAACTTGTGTGGACTGAGCAAGAATTGGGTTCCAACATGGACTCTAATGATAACTTAAGAACTTTGTGTGTGACCACAATAAAATTGGATGGTTCTAACTAACATTACGTGGTCAGAGAGCACACCATTAAGTCCCAAGTCCAGACTCTCACCTTATTACAAATTCACCTGCTACTCCTGTCGAGACTGCAGATGAGAAACATAACAATCCTCTGACTTGCGGGTCAAGGATGACTTGGGAGTGATAACCTGGATGGTCAACAACGCAGATTCAAAAATTAGTCATTCACTTTTAAGACTTCCAAATGGCTAAGGTCATGTGGGATAAGTTATCTCATGTTTATTCACATCAACAAAACCCTAAAAAGGTGTTTGAAATCTTTAAAAATCTAGCTAAAAAGAATTCTCTAATGATAGACCAATTGAGGATTATTAAAATAAATGTTGTGCCCTATGGGATGAGTTCTGACCTTATTGGAGACAGTGAAATGAAATTCAACAAGACAATTCCTCATTGGACTACATGCTTCCTTTGGAGAATCGTGGATAAAAACTTGTCCAGTGATGCCTACCTAAACTATGAGATGTCCTAAAATGGGTCCAATACCTACTGTTTGTTTTTTCACCTGTTGGTTCTGTTGAAGTGTCGACTTTCGCAATACGTTTTTGTGACTAGTCGTGGCCTTGATAGAGGGTGTGGTCATTTTGGACCATCGGGACCTAGACTTGGGGTGATCAACCCTCCATCAAGGCCCTTTTTGACCGGCACGTGATCAACCCTCCACTTGACCTAGCAACGCCCCCCCTCACGGACCTCGTCATTATAACTTTTGTGGAAGAAAGAATCATGATGAAGATCGTTGTTCTGGTTACCCCCAATTCCACATGGGCTAATCATACGTCTAATGACTACACAGAGGACGAAACAACCCAAACCTTCATTGATTTTATGAATTGAGTCCGATCTAAATTTGAAACACTATTGCAAGAACGACTCACGGCTTTGACATCGACTATGCACCAGGATGGTGATTCTATTTTTCTGGCATCCACAACCCTTATGGTAAAAAACAAATCGGTCATAGACTTTGCTGCTTCTACTGATAATTTTGGAAATATTAAAGTTTTCATGATGACTACTACTTCTACTATTCCACCTATGATCACTGTTGATGGCACTCAAGCCCCAGTACATGGGGTTGGTAATATTCAAACTACAACCAAATTTTTGCTTAGATCAGCCTATATGTTTCATGTTTCCCTATGAATCTTTTTTCGGTTAGGAAAACGGTCAAACAACTTTTGGTTCGAGCCATGAGGGACTATACAGCTTACACAATCCAAATGCTCCACAAATTGTTGCACTACTATCTTCCTGTGTTTCAAAAAAAAGACCGCACTGACCACATAAGCGGCCCGCATATACTTACCCGCTTATAAGGCCAATTAGTTGGCAATTTTTAGATGGACATTTGTTATCTCGGCTCAAACTAGATTATATTTTTATTGATAACATTCTCTAAATGTACTATTTCTTTGTATGTTTTGTAAACGAGACACATGCTTATTTAATGTTTGTTATTTTGGACCTCTAGGACATGCATACTTGTTTTTGCATGATTTGGTTAGTATTGATTGTTATGTTCTTGTCTTAAATCATTTTGTGCATGCTTCATTGGAGTTTATCTATAAATGATTCTAGAATGCATTCTAAATGGTGCTTTATTTTTCATTAAAACTTTATATCTCAAATTTTAGGGTCTAAATATGTAATGAACAAATTAAATATGCAATTGTGTGATTACTTTATATATACTAATTGTTATTTGAAAAAATTTCAAAACAGTATATACTTCCGTATATAGTCCTGCATACCACATATACTCTATAAGGTGACCTCTCTACATGTATAACACATACGGTAGATAGTATCTTCAGTTGTTCCAGGAGTTCAGTGGCACTATAGATTGGGACATCCATTAGCATCCAAGCTGAAGCATTTAATTCCTTTTGTATCTAAAACTTTGTTTAAATGTGAGCTTGCCAATTAGGAAAGAAAACTCGATGTGTTTTTCGGAGAAAAATGACTTTCCAAAATATAATTTTGATATCGTCCATGCTCATATTCGGGGACCATGCTCAGTCACACCTATATCTTCTAGGTTACTCAAGAAAGGGTACATGTTCTCTATATTATTATTTCCTTCTTTGCTGAAATTAAGACTTAATTTAATAAGCCCATAAAAAAAATTCAGACAAACAATGCCCTTGAATTCATGCAACAGTCTGTTAGTCTTTTTGTAATAACCTTGGCACCATTCATCAAACCTCCTATTTTTACACTCAACAAAATAGTGTTTCAAGAGAAAGAATCGCCATCTCCTCGAAGTTGACATAAACCTTTTTGGGTCGATGTTGTCTCCAATGTTTGTTTTCTAATAAATAGAATGTCCTCTTCTATCTTGAACAACTAAGTCCCATATAGCATTTTGTACCCCGGAGTTCCCCAATTTTCTATGCCACCTAGAATGTTTGGGTAGTACCTATTTGCAAGAAAAATTTAGCATGGTTTAACGAAACTTGATTCATGATCTACAAAGTGTATCTTCTTGGGGTACTCAAAAACTCAGAAGGGGTACACATGTTGTAATTCTACTACTAAGATATGGTTTGTTAGTGTGGATGTCGTACTTCTGAGGATACGTCATCTTTTTATACTATGGCTTCTACTCTATCTATGGACCTGCTCGTTGATACCCCTCTTCCGGTTCCTGTTGAACCAAAATCTCCAAAACATGTTGCTCCTGCTACTAATGTTCCTCTCAAGGTTTACCAAAGAAGTCACAAGACTACAACTCCCTCTATGCCCTCACCCCTCAGCCAATCCCTCATTTGTGTCGGTAGATCAAGACACCAATCAGGTCTACTCTAACTTGGACACTCTGATTAGCATAAGGAAAGGGTGAGCTCTTGTACTTTACATCTTATAAGAATTTTTTTGTTCCAATGCTACTCTTAGTGTAAGCTTTGGCAATTTTACTGCTACGTTTTCCATTATTTGTGTTCCTAAAACTGTGGTTGAAGCCCTGACACATCCTTCATGGAGTCGTGCCATGGAGGCAGAAATGGAAGATCTTCATACACAACATACGTTGGATTTGGTGGATGTTCTTGCTAATATCTCTCATATAGGCAAGGAATGAGGTATCCTATTTCGAAGTCATTTCGACAATATTGATATGGAAATTTATTGAAATTTGGACAGAAATTTTGATAAATACAACCGTGCCCATTTCAATGGCAAAATGAACGAAATAATCCATGAAATTTCACAGGCGTGATCTCTACACCAAACTGCATCATTTTATGCAATTAAATTTGGCATGGGGATAGGTGGGGGTCCTTCATGTGGGAGGAAAGGAGACTTTCCAGTTCCTTGGGAAAATGTGAAATTTGGGCAAACAAATTCGTTGATTTCGACATAGTAGCACATTTGCAAGGTTTCATAGCAGATGGCGTCAAAATTGGAAATTTTGATGAAATTTTGATGATTTTGACTAAACTTTATAACTTTCCTATAGGCTTAAGTATCAACCAGATGGCACAGTTGAACGCCTTAAGGCTCGTCTTGTTGCTAAGGGCAATACACAAACCTATGTTGTAGATTATTCTGAGGCTTTTTTGCTTGTTTCTCGACTTAGCTCTGTTCGTATCCTTATCTTTGTTGTTGTTAAAAAGAGTTGGCCTCTATTCTAACTCGACATCAAAAATGCTTTCTTATATGGTGATTTGCATGAGGTGTATATGGAGAATCTTCCCGAATTTATTGCTCGGGGAGTGTTATAAAGTGTGCCACCTAAAGAAAGCCATTTATGGAATAATAGAGCACAAGAGCGTGGTTTGATAAATTAAGCCAAATCCTTTCTAATGTTGCATTCTATTACATGGAAATGGGTTTTATTTCTTTTTTAGATTTTTATGCTCTTTAGAGCCAGCCTCTTTGCACATTTTTACTTACTTTTTGGTCTCTAAAGCCTAATGTCAGATGAAGCAAGGTCGTTCAACATATACAATCCACAAAACTCGTCATCCACAAGTCTGATTAGAAGTGAGATCAACTATTGTCCAAATATTCTTAAGAGTTTAGATGAATGAATGAAAACATAGTTTGGAGTTTGATTAAACACCGACTCAAATGACCACACAAATCCTAGAAGAGTTGTCTACAATTTCAAACAGGCTGATAAGCAACTCTAAACCTTAGGAGATGAAGAACACAAATCGTAGAATCACTTGCCAAATATAACCATGAAGCTAAAGAAGGGTAACAATGAATTGAATTGATTCTAAGAAATAAAGAGCCAAAATCTGGGGCAAACAGATAACAACCATGAAAGATAGATGAATTCATACTAAGTGATAAAGGTTGCTCTAGAAGCAATAAACTTATGGGGAAATTTTTAAAGCATGGCATGGTAATGAAAGAGAAAAATACATTAATACCAAAAAAATGTGCAAAAAGATTGTGTGTGCATGTAAATGCAAAGAAAATGGATAGAAGGGGCATATTGCCCATAGCATTTCTATGGAGATAAAACAATCTTGGGTTTTAGGGTTTAGGGTTTTGGTTGCCTTGCTAGATTTATATAGATTATTGTTTTTCTCATTGATGAGAATCTTTAGGTGTCATGCTTCTTGAATTCATCATTGCAATCTTCTAGATGACACAAACATGCATATCAATCTCAAATCATGTTGCCAACCATTTTTTGAATGTTGATTGTTACTTGCTTCCGTTCACGATTTTGAATTTCATTGTTGATTGGTTGACCCTTCACCTTCTCACATGTGGCCTGAAACTTGAGTGATAGTATTTACAAGGATTATCCCACTTTATAATAATGGAGTAAAGTATAAAAAAAATGCAAGTTCCTAAAATTATTTTACGACGTGACCAAGGATCTTTCTGGAAATAAATATCCAACTGCAAATTTATTTTTCCATGGTGTTTGGAAAATCCAACACCTACTTAAGGAAGAAGCCAATACATTTATTTTTCCATGGTGTTTGGAAAATCCAACACCTTCTTAAGGAAGAAGCCAATACCATGGATCATTTCACAAAGAGCATGGCTGCAAAAATGCAGGTGAAATTGAATAAGTATTGGGGTAATTGTAATTTGATTTTGTGCATGGCTGTTATTTTGGATCCAAGATACAAGATGAAGTGTGTTGAATTTGCATTCTCTAAAATTTATGGAGAGGAATCACAAGAAAAGGTTTTGGAAGTTCAAAGAATATTCATCATTTGTTAAGCATTACAATACAAGTTATTCTTCTTGAAATCAAGACACATCTTTAGAGAATCAAGCTTCAAACTCAAGCATGGGAATCGAAGAACCTAATGATGATCCATATTTCTTTGAAGTATTTATGACGATTCAATTTTATAACATAATTATTTTTTGCTTTACAAAATTTATTATTGGCAATATGTGATTATAGATATGACACCTTTCAATTCCAAGATGGCAATTCTCAAGAAAAGAAATCAGAGCTAGATCATTATTTAGATGAACCAACCATGAATAGGAAGCAGGAGATTGATATTTTAGAATTTTTTCTACAATGGCTCGTAAAATCCTCAACATTCCAATATCTGTGATTTTTTTTAATTTGGATGCATATATATATATATATATATATATATATAGGCTACTCACTCGCTGCCCGCGCGGGTAGATAAGCCAAGTTACCCGTGCCTAATTTAACGATGCATTCTGTTGACATGGGGTAGCGGTGGCACAATTGTAATTAAGTATTAAGATGCTTTACGTGCATGGAACGTAGCGGTGGCACTATTACTAATTTTATTGTAAATAACTAAACATGCATGGTGGGTGCATGCCTGATCCAAGAGTACAAATAGCAGCAACATCTTCATCAATGTGGGATACGTATGTACCGGCATGCACATCTGACAAAATTGGTGTCTTTTAATATCTTGAAAAGGACAGAAAAACTAACGATATTTCATCCTATATCTACAAGTGGGTAGTATAATAATACATATATGGATGCTACGTGTATGTGCATAGTATGTGTATATGATTTGTGGTCTTGTCGGGTTTAATAAAATATTATTTGTATAGTTAGTAATAAGGGCAAGTAAAGAAAGATGATATTCTGTAATAAGAAGGAAAAGTTTGTAACTAGTATAGATAATTTGTAATAGAGAGGAAACAAATATAACTAGTATAGATAATTTGTAATAAGAAGGAAAAGTTTGTAACTAGTATAGATAATTTGTAATAGAGAGGAAACAAATGTAACCAGGGATGATATTTTGTAGTATAATCTGGATGTATCAAATTCTACTATCCAAGAGAATGAACCTCGATACAGTAATAGTTGTAATAATAAGGAACACTTTGTAATGGAAACAGAGAATTCATAATGAGAATGGGAAATTTGTAACTAGTAACGATATTCTATAATACAACCTGGGTGTATGAAGTTTTATTATCTAAGAGAATGAAAATGGGTACATAAAAATTATACTAAGAAGGAATGTTTTGTACTGAGAATTGAGAATCCATAATTAGAATGAAAAAGTTGTAATTAAGGATGACAATCTATATTACATTCTAGATCTATCAAATTATCTATATAAGAGAATAAACTTTTGTACAAAGTAAGTTATAATAAGAAAGAACATTATGTAATGTTAATAAAAAAATTGTAATAAGAATTAAAAAAATGTAACCAATGATGGTGTCTTGTAATATAACATGGTTGTATCACATATTATATCCATATCATGTATGCTCCCATCTGAACGTGGTAATCAACTAATGTCTGCAATTCTGCTACTTCTTACACTCATAATTAACTAACGTCTAATTATAATCATGTTGTAACCAATGATGTCATTATGTAGCACAACCTAGGTGTATGGCGTTTACTTATCTAACAAAATGAATCTCGAGTACATAAAATGTATAGTAAGAAGGAGCATTTTGTAATGAGAACATAGAATCTGGAATGAGAATAAAAAAGTTGTAATTAAATATGACATTCCGTATTACAGTCTGGATCTGTTAAAATAACTATCTAGGAGAACGGGATTAATTGTAATAGGAAGGAACAATATGTATTTTGAATAAAAAAATTGTAATGGGAACGAAAAAATTGTAACCAAGGATGATGTCTTGTAATAAAATCTGGATGTATCATATGATGTATCTATATTATGTACGTTCTGGTATTCACGTAGTAATTAGTTAAATAATATCAAATGGTATGCATGGAAGCAACAGATTCTCGAGATTTGATTTACATTAGATGCACTCCGTATTATGTACGTTGTAGTCTTCACGTAGTAATCAATTAATTAATATCAATTGGCATGCATGGAAGCAACAAGTTCTCGGAATTTAATTTACATTATATGCCACTACTCGATGGGAAGATAGCCGGAACATTAATAATTATCGCACATGCCACCGTCCTTTTCAACATTAGCTAGAATTGGAAATTACCATATATTCCACCGTGTAATCAAGCCACGGGTAGCAAATTGTAGATGCCCACGCGGGTATTCAATACAAACTCATATATATATATATATATATATATATATATATATATATATATATATATATATATATATATATATATATATATATATATATATATATATATATATATATATGGTTCTTTTTAAATGACTTATGAGTTTCATAATATGCTTCATTCTAACTTTTTAGGTTCATGATCATAAGGAAGGAAGAAGATCTTACTCGTGTCTACTTTTTTGAGTCTACGAAATGAAGGAATCTTACTAGAATATTTCCTAATGTTTTGAGTTGTGTTTTTGTATTGCATGGTGGACATGTATGCCTTTCTACTCTTTTTATTTTCTACCATGTGCAAGTGAAGAAAGTGTGACATAGATGATGTTTTATCTTGAGCATGATATACATGTTAGGTGTGCTTGTCATGTTTTGAATATCATTGTTCAGAATATTGAATATGTAGTTATTACAGTTAGAGAAAATGTAAAGTATTCCCGTGGGTCATCTACTCGTGATATCCTCAGCATTCCAATATCTTTAGTTGCTTCAAAAAAGTCTTTAGCATGGGAGGACGAGTGCTTAGGCCTGCAAGGAGTTGCTTTTCCCATGAAAATGTGGAGGCCCTAATATGCATTCGTGCCTGGCTATTTGGTCTAAAAGGTAGTCCTTAAAGAAAATTTTTAATTCATTACTTCTTATATATAATTGACTTCTTTATTTTATGTGTGAAACAACCTGCATCCCCTTCGATACTATCGACATGAGGTCGATGGTATCAAGATTATCATAGCAACAAAACAACACTCTGTCGATACCATCGACAGTCCTGTCGATAGTATCGACAGTGGAACAGCAGCGGAAATCGGCGATCTGCCTCCTAGTTCTATCTTTATTATATTATTTGTTTTATTGTTTCTCTATTATTTTCTCCTTTGTACCACTATGTATCTTACCATAATATATAAAAAGAAGAGAGATGGCTATTGCCCTCTCAAGAAAGCTGCTCCTTGCAGCCGACAAATTTCTCAGTGTTTGTCTCCTCTCCTCCTCATCTCTTCTCACATGGTATCAGAGCGGCTTTGATCTTCCACCCTTCTTCCTCAACAAGCCGCCGCCACAGCCTCCCTTTCTGCTTTCTCCTTTCTCCTTCTCAGCCGCCGCCGCCCAACTTCTCCAGGCATCGTGGCCACCCCGGCCGTCGGGCCAGCAGGAACAGCAACCTGTCACCGGCGCGAGTGCTGCTGGGCTAGCATCCGCTAGACGTCTTCATTGCTAGATCGATAGCAGCTTTCCCTCGCTGTTGTAGATCTAGCCACCAAGGGCCGGAGCCGCTAGCAAGCTTCCGGTTGATTTACAGTAGTTTTCGGCTAGTTCTCGGGAGTCAGAACTACTGTTTGGGAGTCTCCGGTTGATCCAACGGCTATCTAAATCCCAATCCGAGGGACTCGTCTCTTCTAGAGTGCTCTCCTAATCACATATCCTCCATGTGTGATTAGAAAAATCGATTGGAGGATGTGAATGTGTCAGTAACGCATTTATCTGTGTTTTTGTATTGTGACGTGTATCTCTCTGTCACCTCATCTATCTCTATGACGTGTATCTCTCTGTCACCTCAGTTTTCTCTATGACGTGTATCAATCCATCACTAAGTTCCCGTCTACAATGAAGGACACCAAGACTACCTACAGCGAGGCATCTCCTATCCCCTCCATCAAGCTCAATAGTAAAAAAACTATCTACTATGGATGAATGATGTTCACACTGTCTTGGAATCTCGCTACAAGGCGAGACATGTTGACTCGGGTCCTCTGGACTCTACTGATAAAGGATACGCTGAATGGAAGCGTCATGACGTCTTGTGAAGACTTAGTTATGGAATAGTATGGAACCTGCCATTGCGGCTAGGTTTATGTTTTATACTACAGCTAAAGAGATATGAGACGCAATGAAGCAACACTATTCTCTGGAGAAGAATGCTCTTTGGCAATTCATGATATATGATCATCTATTTGCTGAGAGGCAGGGTGATAGATCTCTTGAGGAATACTTTGGAGCTATTCAGGCACTTGCTCAAGAGTTGAGCTACTATCATCCTGTGATAGTTGCTGTACAGATCAAAGACAAAGACGACCTGGTTACTGCTAAATTTCTATCCGGGCATAATCCCAATTGTGATTCTGCCAAGAGTGTCATTCTGGCTTCTGATAAATTGCCAAGTCTTGTGGAAGCCTATTCGAGAATTCAACAGTCTATTTTTGAGTCTGTTAATCATATCTCTATTATATCTTTTGGGGAGTCTCATGCATCCGTAGCTGCTGCGGTGAGAGGAGGACGACCTGGTATGGGCAGAGGACGTGGGACACGTCCTAAGTGTACTTTCTGTGACAAACCGGGACATACAGTGGAGAAGTGTTAGAAGAAACATGGGAGACCTGCTGCACCTCTTGTGGGGGCAGCACATTGTGCCACCTCTACAGATTCCTCTCCATCTTCAGTTGTGGGCACCAATTCTGGGACCGACATCACTCTCACTCAGGAGGAGTATGATCGGTTCATTCAGGATACACAACACATGAGTGTGGGATCTTCATCTTCGTCATCAGCAAACCTCGCATCTACTACGGGTAATCAGGCTACATCTCTCATAACTTCTGGCTCTACTTCATCTTGGGTGGTTGACTCTGGCGCGTCACAGAACATGACTGGTATGAAGAGATTTCTCTAATCTATTGACTCGTATATCCCTCACCAATCTATCACACTGGCAGATGGTTCAGTGAGGAGAGTGCTAGCTAGTGGATATGTCCCTCTAACACCCAAGATTGATCTTAAATCTGTACACTTTGTGCCTGAGTTTCCTTTTAATCTTCTTTCTGTTGAAAAATTGATTGACACTGTAAAATGTACGGTAACATTTGGGCCTTCTTGTTTTGTCTTACAAGATCTCAAGAGTGTGAGGACGATTGGTGATCTCTACCTTTTCCACGATGACAGTCTGCCTCGCACAGTATCTGCTCCAGCTCCATCCATTCTATTGAGTGGTTCCCCCTTACTATGGCATTGCAGATATGGACATCTGTTGTTAGAGAGCCTACGGAAGTTGGAACCTGAGTTGTCCGAAGTGTCATCTTTAGAGTGTCGAACATGTCAGCTGGGAAAACATCATAGGTTGTCTTATCCCAGTCGTGTCAATAAGCGGGTATCTTGTCCTTTTGAGTTAGTCCAAAGTGATGTATGGGGTCATGTTAAAGACCAGAGTTATAATGGTTTTCGTTATTTTATTTCCTTTGTGGATGATTTTTCCCGCATGACATGGATTTACCTTCTCAAAAGTCGAGAGTCTATGCTATCTATTGTGAAACATTTTCATAAAGAAATAAAGGTTCAATTTGACCGCAATATAAAAACTCTCCAATCTGATAATGCTTTAGAGTATGTTCAAAAGGCTATGTCTGATTTTTGCAGTTCTGTGGGCATGATCCATTGCACGTCTTGTCCTCACACCCCTCAACAAAATGGGGTGGCTAAGAGAAAAAATTGCCATCTTCTTGATATTGCTCGTTCGATCATGTTTCAATCCAATGTGCCTAAGAAATTCTGGTCTGAAGCTCTTTTAACTACTTGTTTCTTAATTAATAGACAACCATCCTCTGTTCTTAAAGGACAAACTCCTTTCTCTGTGTTACGACCCACGAGTCAGCCCTTCTCTGTTCCCCTTAGAGTTTTTGGTTGCACTTCTTTTGTCCATAATTTTGACCCTAAGGCTGACAAACTTTCTCCTAGGTCTATTAAAACCTAGTTCCTTGGTTATTCTAGTACTAGCAAAGGATACAAGTGTTACTGTCCTAGTCTTCGCCGCATGTTTGTGTCTAGGGATGTTACCTTCCATGAGACAACTCCATATTTCTCCGATGCTATGAGTAAGGGGGAGCAGTTGAGAGAGGGAGTGCCACCAGATTTTTAGAGTGAGAGAGTGGCACCAACTGTGCAGAGTGAGGGAGCGCCACTCATCATTCCTGATTATACTTTTATTCAGGACGAGCAGGCAACTGACATGCCTGTTATTCAGTAGTACCCATATGTTTATAGTAGGCGAGGCAGACAAGATCCAGAAGAGGTAGAGACACCAGTCCCTGAGCCTTCCTCATCGTCTTCTACTCACGAGATTCCTGCAGAAGCATCATATCTTGATCTTCCTATTACTGTTCGGAAAGGTACTTGTACTTTTACTATTAGACATCCTATTACAAATGTGTGTTGTCTGTCCCACTTATCTAAGCAGGCCCGTGCATTTGCTATTGGGATTGATTATGTTGATATACCAAGGAATTACTATGATGCTATGAAGGACAATGGTTGGAAACAGGCAATGCAGCTTGAGATGTCAGCTCTTTTGCATAATGGCACATGGGATCTTGTTGACTTACCTGCACGAAATAAAGTAGTGGGTTGAAGATGGGTTTTCACCATCAAACATAATTCCGATGGATCTGTTGAGAGGTTGAAGGCCAGATTGGTAGCAAAAGGCTACACACAAACCTATGGAGTTGATTTCTTTGAGACCTTTTCTCCAGTAGCTCGTCTAAATTCTGTGCGGATTATTACTTCTCTGGCTACTACCTTTGATTGCCCCCTATTTCAGCTTGATCTGAAGAATGCCTTTCTACATGGTGACCTATAGGAAGAGGTATATATGGAGCAACCTCCTGGGTTTGTTGCTCAAGGGGAGTGTCAGAAGGTGTGTAAATTGAAGAAAGCCATGTATGGGCTGAAACAGTCTCCTCGAGCTTGGTTTGACAAGTTCAGTGACGTTGTACTCCAAATGGGTTTTTCTCGCTCCATGACGGATCACTCTTTATTCTACTCTAGCTCTTCTTGTGGCTCTATCATTATTGTTGTATATGTTGATGACATAGTGATTACTGGAAGTGATTCTACAGGCATATCTCGTGTGAAGGAAGGTTTGCAGAGACACTTCCAAACGAAGGATCTGGGTAAACTGAGATATTTTCTGGGCATTGAGGTGCTTAGATCTCATGCAGGTGTCAATCTATCTCAGAGGAAATATGTGCTTGACTTACTACAGGAGACAGGCATGGCTGAATCTAAACCAGTATCTACTCCTATGGATTATCACATCAAGGAGACGGTTGATGATGTTGAGTACTCAGATCCAGGATATTATAGGAGAATAGTTGGAAAGCTAATATATCTGACTATTACATGACCTGACATTTATTTTGTTGTAGGCGTTGTGAGTCAGCATATGCACTCACCACGACAGTCACACTAGACAACAGTTTTCCGAATTTTGAGATATCTGAACAGTGCTCCTGGTAAGGGGATCACTTATTCTAAACCCAAGGTGACTCATCTACTTTGACTCTCACAGGATATTCAGATGCAGATTGGGCTGGTCATCATACTGATAGAAGGTCTACATCAGGCTACTGTACCTTCCTAGGTGATCATTTGATTACTTGGAAAAGCAAAACGTAGCATGTGGTAGCTAGATCCAGCACTGAGGTTGAATATCGTGTTATGGCCCATGCATGTTGTGAACTACAATGGGTCAAATATGTTCTTTCTGAGTTAAAAATCACTATTATGTCTTCTATGGAGCTCAAGTGTGACAACCAGTCTGTTATACACATGGCTAGGAATCCTATCTTTCATGAGCGTACAAAGCATATAGAAGTTGATTGTCATTTTATTCGTGATCAAATCAAAGATGGCACCATTGTGACGCCATACGTCAAGTCTGAAGATCAACTGGTAGATATCTTGACAAAACCTTTGGGTACAACAGCTTTTCAGAGATTATGTGGCAAGCTGGGCATACACGATGTGTACTCTCCAGCTTGAGGGAGAGTGTGAAACAACCTGCATCCCCATCGATACTATCGATAGGAGGTCAATGGTATCGATATTATCACAGCAATAGAACAGCACTCTGTCAATACTATCGACAGTCCTGTCGATGGTATCGATAGTGGAACATCGGTAGAAATTGGCGATCTGCCTCCTGGTTCTATCTTTATTATATTATTTGTTTTATTGTTTCTCTATTATTTTCTCCTTTGTACCACTATGTATCTTACCCTAATATATAAAAATAAGAGAGACGACTATTGCCCTCTCAAGAAAGTTTCTCCTTACAACCGACAAATCTCTCGGTGTTTGTCTCCTCTCGTCCTCATCTCTTCTCACAAGGTGCATGGTGATTTTGATGATCTTAGTAACAAGCTTGAGGATCTCTCACATTCAGACTCTTTCAGTTGCAATCAAATATTTGATTTATATTTGTGAATTTTTTAATATGCTTCAAACTCTTTCAGCATGTAATCTTGACTAATGTGTTTCATAATATGCTTCATTATAACTTTTTAGGTTCATGGTCAAGAGGAAGGAAGAAGATCTTACTCGTGTTTACTTTTTTGAGGCTACAAAATGAAGGAATCTTACTAGAATATTTCCTAATGTTTTGAGTTGTGTTTTTTATTGCACCGTGGTCATGTATGCCTTTCTACTCTATTTTCTACCATGTGCAAGTGAAGAAAATGTAACATAGATGATGTTTTGTCTTGAGCATGATATATACATTGTTGCAGTTGTGTTGGTACTTGTATGTGTTTAGGTGATAATGATGATTTTTTTGTTATTATAATGTTCTCTAATAAAAAAGGACAAATAATATTATAGTTGTCTAGTTGATTTGTCTCTGTAATAATGAAAATTTTTACAATCATATAGACAAATCTACTAAAAGTATTTTTGGTAAAATTCAAGTTTGGGTCCGGGTTTGGTTTTGGGTTTAGTGTTTTTGATCCGGTTCGGTCCGGTTTGAGAGGTCTGGAAACATTTTGGGTCGGTCCAGGTTTGACTGTCAGAAAATCTGGGTTGGCATTTCGTACCCAGAATCGACCCGGGCCCCATTTTTTGACACCTCTAACTGTGTGTATTGCTTTGATTATTTTATTGCATGCACTCAATACACAAATCATTTTTTATACAGTGAGTGGCAATTGGACTAGTTTTTATTGTTTTCTACTTTTCTTTGTCTTTTATTCATTTGCATGGTTATTTTGACATTGTAGTTTAAACTTTACATTTAGTGTAAAAGCATTTTCATATATGTTGATGTAGACAATGCCTAGAAATTAATCTTTTTTGAATTATCATTGTCTCATGTGGCAGATTTTTGGTTAGGGCTTATTTACCGTTTTGGAATTTTCACACCAGTGCTTATCTCCTGGTGTTGTTTGACCTATCTTGAAATTGAGTTTTAATGAAAGTCATTTTAATTGAGTGTTAATGAATATCATTGTATTTAAATGTCATACTAACCAACTAAATTTTTATGGCACTACAATTGACATCTATACCATGAGTGTTGCAAATTCTTAATAGACATAAAATTTTAATCAAACCTTATTATTATGGTTCCATTGGTAGCCAATCTTCCCCGACATCCTCAACACACCATCATTCTCTAAGTTTTATCCTCAAGACAAAAACCTAGTGATTCTCCATCCCAAGTACTTATTATCTAAGTAAAACTACCTTCCCCTCTTCTATATGGAAGAATTACAACATTTTACCAGTCCCGACTGCTCATTAAGACTTACGCCTGTGTGGGGAGCTGGTTGGGGCATCATTGGCCCTCTTTTATTAATGATGAAAAGGCACCCAACCATTGTGACCAGATTGGTATTTCAAGCTAGATTGGCATACCAAGTGGGTTGTTTCATGCCTCTTTTTGTAAGATTTAATGATTTAAAATTTTAGCTCGATCATTTTCAATTGATAGAATTAGGCTCAAGTCGTCACTAAAGATATTTTTTCCTGAGTCGGTTTATCATTCGATTGTTGCATGAAGTACTTGACATTATTTTATTCATGATGATATTGGGAAGATTGGCTACTAGTCATAAATATAGACACATTGTAAATAAAGCATCTTCTAAAATTTAATGTCTATTACTTATAATACAACCAAAATTTTAGTTGGTTGGTATGACATTTCATCAAAGATGATAGTCATTATAATTAATACTCAATTTTGAGACAGAATAAACCAGAGTAAGAGATAAGAAATGGTGTAAAAATGATAAAGTGTATTGAGAAACAACGCATATGCAATGTCATACGGTGATAATTTGTGAAAAATTTAGTTTTTAGGCATTGGCTACATCTGAATAGTTGTAATCAACTTAAATAGAACATTCTTACACTAAATACAAAGTTTGAACTATAATATCAAAATAAACATTCAAATGCAAAAATAAGACAACATAAACAACTTAAGATTCCAGTGATAAACTGACCGGCTCTAATATAACTATTGCGATCTTGTTCATGCTAAACAATGACATAATCTAGCAAATCGGGAATGGTATAGGCCAATGCTTACTCGGTTAAAAAGATTCTGCCCCGAGTCACATGTCTTAACAAGTATGACATGAAACCATAACCGTTAAACCATCATGCCCAAAACAATGAATAAAACATTTATGAAGTACAGTTCTTGGATGCCAATTGTGAAGTATGAGTATTTGGGGTTCCTATGATATGCAAATTTGTTTGGCTTTAATTAATGCTAATTGTTAAGTGTAAGTACTTAAGGTTCCTATGATATGAAAATTGGTATGGATTTGGTTTAAGGAGCACTCCCTTTGACACCATGACACCTAGGTTGAAGTGAGAATGGAGCTTTATTCACACTTGGTTAAGTAAATGTCGAGTTAGGAGTTGATAAAATTGATAGCACTTTAGTGAGTCTACCTCCTAGGATGCACCTTAACAAATATATTGTGACAACGATACTAAACATAAATAGAAGCATGAACCAAACTTGCTAAGACAAGGTGTTGAGAGCCAAAGCAAGGTACCTTGGCGAGCCTTGGTTCCTTTATATTTTTATAATCTCACATTAGTAATCCAAGGTGTTCATTATATTTTGTAATGATGAATTACGGACCATCATAAATCTTGTAAAACATATTCAAAATGACAAGTTTCGAATGATATTTATTGTTAAGACGAGGTATGACATTTTCAATACTAAACATGAAAATAAACATGAGCATAAACAAACTTGTTAAGACAAGGTGTTTAGAACCAAAGAAGGCACCTTGATGAGCCTTGGCTCCTATACATGGAAGAATTACAACATTTTACCAGTCTTGACTGCTCATTAAGACTTACGCCTGTGTGAAGAGCTGGTTTGGGCATCATTGGCCCTCTTTTATTAATGATAAAGCACCCAACCATCATGACCAGATCGGTATTTCAAGCTAGATTGGCATACCAAGTGTATATTTTAATGATTTTAAATTTTAGTTCCATTATTTTCAATTGATAGAATTAGGGTCAAGTTGTCACTAAAGATATTTTTTCCTGAGTCGATTCATTATTCGGTTGTTTCATGTAGTACTTGAGATCAGTTTATTCATGATTATATTGGGTAGATTGGCTACTAGTCATAAATATAGAAACATTGTAAATAAAGCATCGTCTAAAATTTTATGTCTATTAGAATTTTCTATCACTCATGTTCTTATATGAATTATAATACAAAAAAATTTTAGTTGGTTGGTATAACATTATCATCAAAGATGATAGTCATTACAATTAATACTCAATTTTGAGACAAGATAAACAAAAGTAAGAGATAAGCAATGGTGTAAAAATGATAAATGTGTATTGAGAAACAAAGCATATGCAATATCATACGGTGATAATTCGTGAAAGTTTTAGTTTTTAGGCATTGGTTACATCTGAATACTTGTAATCAACTTAAATCGAACATTCTTACACTAAATACAAAGTTTGAACTATACTATCAAAATAAACATTCAAATGTAAAAATAAGACAACATAAACAACTTAAGATACATGTGATAATCATGACCGACTCTAATATAACTATTGTGATCTTGTTCATGCTAAACAATGACATAAGCTAGCAAATCAGGAACGGTATATGCGAATGCGTACCCACTTAAAAAGCTTCGGCCCCGAGTCACATGTATTAACAAGTATGACATGAAACCATAACCGTTAAACCATCATGGCTACTTAATTTTCAAATTTCAGTGTATTTTCTCTAGTTTTAGTATAGCTTTTAGTCATCAAGAGAATAAAGCAGTAAAGTACATGGTCCAAATTTTTTATACAGTCTAGAACATACAATTGATTCCTTACTTTGTGATTCATTTGAGATACCTTGATTTTTTCTTCTTCCAAAGTCTTATAGCTAGTCATATTTTTGTTTACCAATATGAATATGAAATCATATCATTTTGTTTAACTCATATATTTGAGTTCTTTAGTGTATGCGTTTTGTAGTTTCATTATGTTTTTTGGTCCCCATGCTTCGAGTTTGACTTTCTACCTTACCCTATGAGAAAAGCTCAGGATCACCCTCTAACAACTACAAACTTGCAACCATCATGTTGATAAACTCCCCAAGTAGTTCCTTCATTTTCACATGGACTTGTTTCAAGATGATCAACGATTCCAACTGAATTGCTAGTGACAATAAATCAAATAGATCTCCTCTGAGAGCTCATTCAAACAAACCAACCTCTTTCAAACACAGTGTGGTAGAATGTCTTTGAGTAGGCAAGTTGGCAGATTTGTGTGTGAATAACATGAATATACTTTGTGGTAGCTTAGGTTCACTACATTAGTTTGGATACATAAATATTGTAGTGTTATGATGGGTTCATTTTATCTGAGGTAGGCTATCATTCTATGAATCAACTGATTTGAAACCGCCTCTCTTGGTTTTGTACCATGCAACTTTCCACAATGGGTGAGTGTTATGTTGTACGGTTTGAACTCATCCTCAAAAACTAAAGGTAGAACTCACTATATGCAACTTATTCTTATATTTCCAAAATTTTGGTTCTGAATTCATACAAGTTTCTTAGTTCAACTTGTTCTTTCAGGTCCATTACATCTCCCTAGTACTGGAGAAGGCACTACACTTGTCGAGATAGCCTAAAAAATTCAATTAGGTAGATTGTGTTTGGGTTTAGTATGATTTAACCTTACCTTTATATTCGATGAGTGCTAATGCTTCTTATAGGTCATTGCCAACAGAGAAGCAAAAATTCTTGTCATAAGTGCGGTGAATTTTTTTCATGGCAACATTCCTTGCTATGGTTTTCAATTTTTTATGTTGTATTTGTCTTACCTACTATAAGTTGGCCTTCTAGAAGCTGAATCACTTCTATATAGCAAATGAAATTGTTCTCCTTCATGTGTGCAGTCTATTGAGTTCAAAGATATAATCAAGATAGACCACACTAATTCACATGATGCCACTCCATTGACACTTGGACAAGAATTCAATGCTACTTAGGTAAAACATTTCCCATGCATCAGACCACAACTTTTAAAAAACAATGCTTTTACCATTTGATGATAGTGTCATTATTTGATTATGTGAATGTACAACTTGCATAGAGTGGAACTACTATAGAATCATCCAATGCATTGTTCATAGACCATGAAGCATAATGCCTAAGGTCGTGGATTAAATAAAGACATGAGCAGGAGGGGAGCATGGAGGAGCAGAGTGTCTAAGGTCATGTATGAGGACTTGTACGAGATCCCACTTGGGCAATTTTATCAAAAGAAGAACAAGAGGGTAAGAAGGCATTTATGAATAAGTATGTCACCATGTATAACACTTGGTTTCTGTCATTAGCTCCATTTATTTCTGATTTTGTTCCTCTCTTGTTCTATAGAGGATAGTTATGGATAGTTTTGTGAAGAGGTTCTTGGGACAAATCTATATTGCCTGATGAAAGATAAAGAGGTTGAACAAAAATTCATGCATCAAAACTATGAGGATTTTGATACAACTTACTTGTATATTCTATGTGGAGGATAGAGGTTGGATGAATAAAGTCCTAGAGTAGAATGAAGATCAATATGACGCTTGTAGCTACCAAATGACATATTTTGTATTTTTGTTCAAGGATCATGAGGCATATAGAGGTTGAAGAGTTTTCACTAGATACTTCCAAGATAATAATTACAAGTACAAAATAAGAGATTGAGGAGCAGTTTCAAATGTTTGGTGGTTTTGATGTCAAGATTGAAAAGGTATTAAAAACCAGAGCACAACATGGGGGTAGAACTATGATAATGATGTAAATTTATATTCTCATGGGGTCATATTGCATACATGTATTTTTTTTTCATCTATATTGTATAATAGGGGTAATGAAAATGTCCTCCCCATGTGTACTCATTATTTCAATTTAAATAAAAGCATGACTATTGACATTATAAGCACAACTTGATCCGGATCAATTCTTCTTAGTGAAATATACCTATTATATTGGCAAGTTGTTGACTAGATACATATTCCAACTACATTTGTATGTGTAGTGCATGATGTCTTTCACTACACACTAACTATATTTCTAATTGTAGTAAGTTGCATTTTTTGCTACAATAGAAATATATATATATAATTGTAGTAAATGTCATATCCCCTTACATTTTCTAGCTACATATACAATTGTAGTCATGTATTTAACTATAAATACGACTACATCTATACATGTAATGACATTTTTAAGCTACACTTAGGGTTACATATGAAATTTTAGCTAAAAGACTATCAAACTACATATTTAAAAAATGTAGCAAAAAGAATTAGCAACACGGGTATTAGCTTCATATTTTATATGTAAGGATAAATGTAGTTATAGCTTTTAGCTACAAAATTTGGGGTTTTTTCTACAATTTTTTTTTGTAGTTATAGACTATTTTTGTGTAGTGTCTTCTCAGTAAATGATATGTTTGAAAAACTGGAGTGTTACAATCCACATTGTGATGGTATCTTTATCATCCTTTTTTCCCATATTAACATCACTTCAATACTAATTTATTATGTGTTGAAATTCCACACATGTGGTTAGTAGGGTTTACTAAGTCCTCTTATTTTCCATCATGTACACATGAGTAAGAAAATTACATGTATATGTTCCTTACGTGGTCATTTAGATTCAGTCATAGGTTCAAGTTGATGTTATCATTTGTTCTTAAGTCGAAGAGTATTAGGTTGGACTATAAGATAAAACACTAGGCTTGGTTAATTTAACTTGAGTAGGATCAACAACCTTAAAACATATTAGTTTCATATTAGAATTCTTCTTTCTCAAATACCATGACATGTATATAAAATTTCCAATGTTAGTGTTACCTCCTAAGTTTAAAACATTTATAGATTTCATCAAGGTGAATCGATCATTTTGTGTCTCATGACCAAGTCATTTTACACGTAGTCTATTAGACATGTTATAGTTAAGTTAAGGTCTAATATTATGGTTTAGTTAGAAATATAATTCAATATTCTCATTTGAGCATTACAACATATTGCATGTAACTTATTAAATGAATCTTCATTAAACTTAACGATCACGTAAAATGGACATGTTATTATTATGGGGTGCTTAATTTCTCATCATATGATTTTATTTATTACCATTTGGAGTCTTGATGAAAATTCATCAGGCTTAACATTGTAATGTGTTTGACTTGGTTCGTAAAGTTTGGTTACCCACATCATTAACTTTTAAAGCAAGTTGGGGTAAAGGGCATTAAGCTCAAACTTATAATAACTTTGTTTATCCTAAATTAGAAACTTATATTTGGTATGTCCACTACCAAAGTAATAGAGAATTAAAACTTCAAAATTATTACAAATATTGGCTAACATTTATAGGGGTACATTTAGTAAAGTTTACTCATTTACCTTAGTTAGGTGGTATATATAATTGTTTGGCATTAGTAAAGGAGATTACCAAAGAGATATTTTTACATTAATTAGAAAGTTACTTTTCTTAACTACCTTTTATTATTAATTTCTTCAGATCCTAAAGTCCAATAATAACCCAAATGACTAAAGGGCACAAGATTCCAACCCTCAAAAGGATAAATCTACAACCCAACCAATCATATTTTGAGATAACGAGTGGTAAGTCAATGAAGTCAGATATATCTAAAACTCCTTACTCACTACTCCAAACTTAGGTCAGCTAGAGAGTATACTCTAAGGGGATCCACAACTACACACTTCCTCAAGTTATGACTTGGAAATCATTGATAAAATTAGAAATCGTTGTTGTTGTAAATATAATATAATATAATATAATATAATAAGGAGAATAAGTTTAACAATGAAAACTTTGTAGTGTTTACTCACAAATGGCGCAAAAATGAATACATGAGCTACATGAACTACTTTTCACCATGTCAAACATGTACTAACTATTTTATAATCACTTCCGTCCCACTTAGAAAGTCTAAACCTTGAAACATCTAGAAAATCTTACAAAATAATCTTCAACTTTTATCATGGGGGATGGGAAGATTGCTTCATACTACATGGTGTCAACTCCTAATCCTAGGTATAGAGCTTTAAACAAAATTATATCAAATAAACTCCACACAGTATACATGGACTACCTAAAACTAATGGAGTTATATTTGGTTATCTTTGAACAAAAGGATGTATCTTTCTTTTAAACTTAACCTATTGTGCAAAGACCAATATCTAAACATGCTCATTCTCAAGGCAAAAATAGTTGAGAGTACACTTAAAATATATCTAAGAAGAGGGTGAAAATAGAAACTAGGTTTCACTCAAATTCAACTATCTAAGGTAACCTACAATCTATAGGGGTTGAATTGACTTCCCATTAATGCCAGAGATAGAAGTGAATTACTAAAAATTTCAGCTCAAAGATAGGAAAAGTTATAGCTACCAACAAGAGTGTGGGGGTATTTAGGACTAGCCTAGGGTGAGCCGAAAACATAGGAGGGACCGAGTAAAGCAAGATTTAAAGCCTAATTGGTATCATGTTACTCATACGTACAACCATATCAACAATATGTACATGTCATCTAACTACCTATGCAAGGCATAATTATAGGAATAAGTCAGGATAACTTGAATAGTCAGATTCATCAGTGCATATACTCTGATACCATATTGTAAGGATTGGTACCTAAAAGGGGATATAGTTCTTACTCAATTTAGGAATCAAACATTCTATCCATGCACGCTAACCAATATTGGGTGTATTTTTTTTCTTCTCAAAAGAATAATATATAAGAAACATGAACAAATAGCAAAAAAAAAACTACACCAATCACATTATCTTAAAGTATTACATACATTGTTATACGCCAGAAAGACTTACAAAAATGAAGCTTAAATGTACACTTATACGTAGGAAAAATTGTGGAGGGAAATTTGACCATCTCAATCTATCCATAAAATCATGCTTCTAGGTACATGCTCCACTCGAGACATCTTCCTTTGAACACCTACATTTGAGTGGTATGGTAGCAACACCTAGAAAGAGGAAACAAAAATAGTAAGAATAGGTAAAAGTTGAATATGTTCAATATGGAAAAAATTCAAAATTTAATAGGAAAAGGTAAGTTAAGTAGAACGTTGACAAACAAAAAGGGTTCAATATATGTAGGTAGTTCAATATAAAGTTCATTTTAGATATTATTTTTGGCTATTTAGGCTAACGAGTTTCAATCCAAACAAAGGATAGTTTACTCAACTTAATCAATCTCTGCAAGTATATGGAGGTTGTATAGTCGAGGTCGAACACAAGGATCTTAACTAAATTAATTGAGCGCAACATCACTAAAGTTCAACAATCTAGATCGGTTTTAAGGAAATGAAAATGTTTGTCTAAATACAGAGAATTCATATTTTAACAACAGAAAATTTAGATTTTAACTAGCAAGCAAGAACTACTAAAAGAAGTTTGATTTTAGAAATGTTGAGAATCTTGGACATTAGGATTTCATTCACATACCATAGCAATCAAAGGAACACAATAATTTAAACATACATAAGTTCTTGTTTCAAGGAAAGGTTGTGTTACATTTCACCTTGCGGTGTAAATGCAATGATCACAACTTAAAACAACACTCTCGTGTGTGAATTTCATTTTTGATCACAAACTGTTCCTCAACTCATTCTTCTCTACTCTCATAGAAGAGGAGGAGTTTCCAAGAAAAGCACCTCCATACATTCCTACTTATCTTCTCAGATCAAGCAAGAAAGCAGAAAACATGCATATAAAGTGGCCAGCAATACATGTAAGAAAAGAGTAAACTGGTACTTTCATGGTAAAGAAAGAAGAAATATAGTATTTAGTACGAAATTACTTGTTCCATACATGCTATGACATGGGAGCTACTCTCCCATGCCCAAGAAAAGAAGAATTACTCGTCCATAACCATGTCTCGCAGATTTGTTACATAAATTTTAGTTCTAAACATGATTTAGAAGGGAAAAGACAAAGAGAACTAAAGATGTAACCACAAGAAGGAAGAATTCCGGCTTGAGGATGAAATTTTCCTTCTTTAGCTGCTCCAAGACGGACTAGATCCTTTCCCAAGAAGCTGCTTGAAGTTGGGGAAGCTTGGTTGTACCTTAGAGAAGACAATGTAGAAGTAGAGAAGAAGAAATGGTCTCCTTATGCAAGAAACCACCTTGGATCTCTCCAAAATTGCCCTCCTCTGGTCTCCTCTAGCTCTGGGATGAGAGAAAACTCTTCAAATGACCGAACATAACCATCCCTTGCCTTCCCTCCTTATTTTAAAATAGAATTCTAAATTTTTGAATTTCTGAAACTACCAGGTGTACGCCGTGCACTTGCAGTGCGGTTTGTATCAGGTTGAACTACGCATAGCGTGCACAAAGTATATGCACGTCGTGTGACTTTCCAGAACTTTCTTTGGTTGTTTACATTCCAGGTGTACGCCGTGCATCGATATGCATGTCGTGCGTCTGGCTTTCTGTGCACTTCTGGAAACTCGCACGTCATGCATTTTTCCCGTACACGCTGTGCGTTCTCTTGACTGGGCGGACCAAATTTCCTTTGGAAAGGTGCACGCCATGCATCTGTCCTGCATGTCTTGCATTCTACTGTTTCAACAGAATTAAACTCTGAATTCAACTCTTTTTGGGACAAATCTGCAATGCAAGTTATGAAGTAAGTAGAATAACAAAAAGATGGCAAAAGTGATATGAAAAGCGACTAAATTATATCAGAATGAACCATATTTGTGTGTGATAACATGTGAAAAGATGATATATAAATCACACAACAAATCCCCCTAAGCTTGAACTATTGCTTGTCCTCAAGCAAAAAGGAACATGGCTATTTTCAAGGAGAAAAAATAGTTCATGCATGGATGAAATGAAAAGAAGATATGCAATCAGCTCAGTCAACTATGTACTTTGTGCTTGTGTTCATTGTTATCATCTCAAAATTTTCAGCATCCAAGATAGATAAATTAAGTTCAGCATGGTTGGTTTCAAATTAAACGAAAAGCTCAACTAGACAATACTAAATAGAATTTGAAAATTAAGCCAAATAGTCAGTGCATGTACATTACAAGTTTTCAGTTAGTATGGATATAAGATGATCAAACCGATGTTAACATTAACAAAACTTAGTTGCACTCTTTTTCATAAGGATATGATAATGAAAATTTTGGGTTTTCTGACATTCAGCTACTAATTTAAGCTTATGCTCACGAGGAATGCCAGTTGAGGTGTTGTTTTCACCCTCTTTTGATTTTCATATCACCTAACCATCGTTGCCAGATCGGACTCACACTAGGCTAGCATAATATGTGGGCCATATGCCATCTTTTATTGGGTAAACTATTGATGGTGCAACACCAAAGAGTCAACAAGAATGTTAAAGTTAGCAAGATTTAGATCATTCTTTTGAAAAAAATTCACTAAAAAATCGATTGCAAATGGACTAAAAATTTGTCAAGAGTATCCCGTATTCTAAAGGGTGTTGCAAGTTAATTATTCCGCAAAAATTTGAAACTGTTACATGTATTGAGTAGTCCAAGATGTAAAAATTTGAGATATCAAACTACAAACACAAATAACATCAATGTACATGGGAATTTTCAACTTCCATTTCATTCAAACATGCTCTTAATTTTTCTCTCTTAAATATAGCCAAAACACATAGAGGACATAAAATTATAAAGGGGGTTCATTCTTAATAAGATAGTCTCAAATCATATAAATTTTGCCATCGTGGAAAACAACATGGAATAAAATGGAAAAATGGAAAAACAACTGACACAACTGACTCGAAAAAGGAAATGCTGAATGAAAACTACAACTACTGGCCGGTTGTGCCCCCCAGGCTTGAAATCAGCAGTGTCCTCACTGCGTCAATCGAACTTACAGAGTTCACAACCGGATACTTGTCGTGAATGGAATCAGAAAAAGGATTCGCCGCTCGCTTGCTCAGGGAAGAACTGACTGACGATATCAGGGATGTCCATCGACTAGGCGGATGAGTCGAGTTGCTGCTCCTGGAACTGCTGTGGCTGGTGCTGGGAAAAATCATGTTGTGGAACTTTAGTCTGCTGCCGAGGAGGAGTCTGGAAAGTCTGTGGGGCAGGGTAGTGGCCCTGAGAGATATGCCACACATCCATCATGTTGACCATGTTGTACATGGTGATGTACTGCACACTCAAGTGGTCGAACCGGGTGTCATATTGTGCACTCATCTGGTCAAGGCAGGTGTCGATGTGGTTAAATCTCCGCTGCACGTAGTCGTAAAGGTGATGCACGTCCGGCATCGTCCAACTGTACTCTATCTGAGTACTGGTGGATGGTGGAAGTGGAGTATGAGCTGTTGGTGTAGGCGTTGGTGTAGAGATGCTGGCACCTCGAGTGGGTGTCTCCTCATCTGCCTCTGGCTGTAATTCCACCTTCCAGGTGGCCTTGTTCTTGATGTCGTTTTGAGCTGCATCAGGAATGGTTATGAACTGCTTCTTGGTGATAAAAACCTCGAATTTAGATGTGTTGTTTCCATGTCTTGAGATCAGACCACAAGAGATGAGATAGTTGGTATCTACAAGGTTCTTTCCCAGTGCAGGTTCTAAATCACCCACATCTAATCCCAACTGCATTGCAAGAATACTTATCAGGCCCCCACACATAATGTCACCAGCCTCCCTTTTCTTCTTCTTTTTTGTGTTAAGAAGCTTATTAACAATGTAGTAGCCAGTACTGATTTGCTCATTATTCACCAAACACCATAAGAAAAAGAGATCAGTCTTTCCTACTAAACCTTGAGTTTCATTTTTAGTGAAATGCCATGTGCTAAGAAGATGATGCACAACTCAAAAAACTGGATTATGGATTGTTGAAACCCGAGCGTTCCTAGCTCTATGCACCGTTTCACAAGTGATTTCAGACCAGAAAGAGTCGCTATGGAAGGTGGGAGGATAATCAGTGTAGCCGCCATAATTGCATTTAAGCAAAACACAAAACCGCTAAAGATCCATAGAAAATGATTTGTCCAAAAGTCAAAAACTGATTTTCAGATAATATGCAATGGGGTTTTATGGGTCATTCTCGGCCTTAATAGTTGTGAGAAACTCATAGACTAGACGGGGATAAGTTTTAGCAACTCTGGTGCAAAGGTAGTGCAAACCCAAAAACTTTAAATGGTCTACTACCTCATTCTTGAAACCCGATTTGTTAAGGGTTTCCTCGCTCATGTAGCGAGAGGGCAGAACACACCTGGTGATGAGGAACTAGTAGTCTGAGTTCTCCTCGGATCTGACCCTGAACTGTATAGAGGGTACAAATGTTGCAGGTGCTTCCACGGAAGGTGGTGCATCAGCGGCCGAGGGTGCGGAAGGTGAAGAAGCTACTCCATGGCGTCGACCTACTTTGTGCTTAATTGGTGCCATTCGATCAACAGCTAGTGCACGACGTGTATCTGACGTTCATGGTGTGCAAATTGCACTATTCTTCTTCTTAAGACTGGTTGACGCACGACGTGCAAAGTTGATGCACGACGTGCACCTGCAAATCTGCGGCAGATCTGAATCTACACCGACGGCTGTGATTTTGGGGGTGATAGGGACGTTCCACTACTGCTGCTTGTGTTGGCGAGCTAGTGAAGAGTGCCACGGTTTGGGGCATGGTGCTTGACAGCTGCTGCTGCTCATGCGGCGGGGTAGAAAAAGGTGGCGGCAAGGACTGCACGGTAGAGAGGGGGTTGTTGTCGGGCGATGCTGCTGATGCGGCGAGGTGCACAGTCGGAGTAGGATGGGCGGCGGAACGGAGCTACTTCTATGCTAGGTCATGCGGCAGCTACTGGAAAGAGGAAAGAGAAGGTGGGCGGCGAGGTGCACGACTGCAAGGTGCACGACGACTATTGCAGAAGGAAGAAGAAGAAGGGCACACAACCGATTGAGCAGTGGAACGACGTGCGTTTTCTCGGGCTCCGGTGGACGGCGGCTCGCACAGCTGTGAGGGTTGGAGTGCACGACTGCTGGTGTGGGGGGGAATTAGGTTGTGCACTCCAGCCCCTTTTGTCTAAACTTTACGAGAAAGTACACGACATGCATTTGGAATGCACGTCATGTACTTCTCCAAAGTTTTAGTTTTGAATTCTTCTTTACGACCAGGTGCACGGCGTGCACAGTGGATATGCACACCGTGCAAGTTTCCAGAACTTTTGCTGCAGCTGTTGAATAATAGGTACACGGCGTGCATATATGGAATGCACGACGTGCAAGTTTCCAGAGAGTTTTTGAAATTTCCAATTCCCAAGTGCACGCCGTGCATATTGATAGCGCACGTCGTGTCAGTTTCCAGAAAGTTTCTGAAATCTCAAATTCCCAGGTGCACGACGTGCATATGGATAGCGCACGCCGTGTCAGTTTCCAGAACATCTTCTGTTGCAATTTTTACTGAGGTGCACACCGTGTCTTCAAAAGACACGCCGTGCACTTTGTGATTTCTGCAGAAAATTGCAGTCAGTCAGCAGTAAACAAAGATGGATAGGGTTGAATTCAAGTCTAGATTATTACATTCATCCATGACATGCTTATTAATGAAATTAAAATGTTTTTTACTCGAAAACATAAAAGAAATCTAACCTAACGTGGGGTCAACTCTCACAAGGTCCTCCATTTAGAGTCTGGAGTAAGACTCATCTAATTCTTCAAGCATCTTGGAGGGAGCAAGAGGCTCCTTTCTCTACTTCATCCCCGCAAGAGTAGCATTTGCAAAATTGTCCATTTACTTTGAAGGTTCCATCCTTGCTTTGGAGTTCCACAGCTCCATATGGAAAAATCTTTAGCACTAGGAATGGGCCGGACCACTTTGATTTTAGCTTTCCTGGAAATAGCTTTAATCTAGAGTTGAATAACAATACTCTATCTCCTTCTTGGAAGTCTTTCCTATGAATTTTTTTATCATGCCAAGCCTTTGTCCTTTCTTTGTACAACTTTGCATTCTCATAAGCATCGAGACGGAGTTCTTCAAGCTCCTACAGCTGCAATAGACGTTTTTCACCTACCCTCTTCATATCAAAATTCAAGAACATAACTGCCCACAAAGCACAGTGCTCCAACTCGAGCGGAAGGTGACATGATTTGCCATAGATCATCTTGAATGGAGTAGTCCTGATGATGGTTTTGTAGGTTGTGTGATATGCTCATAGTGCGTCATCTATCTTTAATGCCCAATCTTTCCTTGAACTAGAGATAGTCTTTTCAAGAATATTCTTCAGTTGCCTATTTGAAACCTCTACTTGCCCAGATGTTTGGGGGTGATAGGGGGTAGAGATCTTATGAGTCACACCATACTTGGAGAGAAGATTGTTGATTTTTTTTCAGTGAAGTGTGTGCCTCCATCAAAAATTATAGCACGTGGAACTCCAAGCCGAGGGAAAATAATCTTTTGAAAAAGCTTAATTAACGATTTGGCATCCGGTGCTTGGGTTGGAATGGTTTCAACCCATTTAGACACATATTCACAAGCAACAAGAATGTATTGATACCCACAAGAAGATGGGAATGGTCCCATGTAGTCCTGTTACAACCCCAATTTTTGGGTTCATTTGGTGAGAAATGCAATTTCTCATATTAAAGATAATTGGACAAATAATGGTATAATTGGTTTTGAATGAATGGATTTCGTTTACTGTAATATCCTCAACTTTGGAAAATGAAATTATATAAATTAAAGCCAAGAATTGATGTCCCAATAATGTTTTGTTAAATATAGTGTTTGAGGCATGGGCTGAGCCCATGGCCCAAATAGGGCCCATGAGACTATTTTGTTTTCTTGCAAATAGATCCTTGGGGCACAAACAAATAAATAAGAGATTTATTGCATAAATAAGTAACAATGGTTTTATGATTTATCGAATAATAGAAATATAAGATAAACATGCAAGTTGCCAAAAGAAGAAAGTATAGGTTTCCTTCTCATAAACGATTGTAAGAGGAATATATCCTATCCTATAACTATACTTCGCCTTTTCATGTTATTAGTTGTTGATAATTGTAATAATAAAAAGAGACACCTTTTATGAGTATGGAGAAGTGGTAATGGTGTGTTCATATAGATATCAAAAGTTCCTTGCCTTGAAATATTTATCAATCACGTATGGAAACTTAACCTACCACCCGTGGCAAACTTTCTTTTACATAGAATAGGATATAGTAGAATGGGAAAGTATTTGAGAAAAGAAAGAAGAAAGCGGCAAGTATTTATCATTTAGAAAAGGGAAGCAAAATATAAAAAAAAATTAATGACCAGAAGGAAGGATCTTGCAAAACTTTCTATATAAGGGTGTAGGTCTTCGTTCCTCTAGAAGGATATCTCTTCCCTTTGTTCTCCATATTCATCTTCCTCTGACCCTCTAGGGTTTTGTCTAAAACTGCATGTTTCCTTCCCTTCACCTTCGTGGGTTGCTTGAACCTAACAAGGATAGCCATGAGAACTCTGAAGATGATGTTCTTCTCGGCCACACCATTAGATCCTTAACTCCCTACCGACCAACTCTCCGAGCAGCAATCTGTTCCTCACAAACAAGGAACTGGGGGTGGCATTACATCGTCCTCGTCTAGTTAGCTGTGGGATGGAAGCAAGAGGGAGGCCAAGTTTCATTGAAGGAAGGTCGACTCCATCTGGACCTTGCGCAAGATCGGTAGATAAGCAGCAAGAACGGTCTCCATCCAGGGAGCAGCAGCGTGGCTGCAGGGGGCCACAGACTTGCAGGCCTTTTCACTTCCAACCTTGCCACCTCGGCTACGACCTAAAGGCCCTGAGGGTGCTATGGAGGCTGTCGGACCTAGAGGAGCTGGTATGGGTGGTCGTCGGTGTCCGGATGATGGGGAAGAAGCCCCGCAATCCGCGGCTAGGGCGACGCAGCGGAGCTGCGCGAAGAGGAAGAACAAGGGAGGACCGTTGGATGGTTATGCCCCTTTGAGGGCTGAAGCATGGGCTAACTTATCAAGGGTAAAGTCGACTTTTTGAAATGTTCTACAAGCCAACGTTGCATGAGCCTGGATGACGTGGCGCCATCCGATTGGTCTAAAAGTAAATATTTTTGCAAAAATCATAGCTCATGAATCGTAACTCGGATTAGAACAAGTTTTATATGAAAGTTGATCAGAAAGACATGAGGAATCTAAATAAATTATGTTTATAAGCAAATTCCTCTTGCAATTTGAAAAGTAGTGTAATTTATCAATTTTAACATAATGATGATTAAAGAAACCCTACTTTGATATGATTAAAGTGATTAATAGGGTTTAATGGATCATTAGAGTTGATATTAACCTGTTAAATGTAAAAAGGAACATCGAGTTCAAAAATGAAGAACTTTGCACATTATTAGTTTAATTTAGACTTTATATGATTGAATTGGAAAAATACACAAAGTTATCCTCTTTAATGATTTAACTAAGGAAAAACTCTTAGATTTGATGATAGATGGATAATTCAATCTGATATTAACCTGTTGCTAATAAAAGTGAAAATAGGATTTGAAAAAGATGATCTTTTGATATAGTTGGTTTAATTTAGGGTTCTATGTACATGAATATGCCTTAATGGGATTAGAAACCCTAGTTTATGTTGATATGAATTCTAATGGTTTTAATTGTATAAATCGAAGAATAAAATGGAGATATGATGATTTGAAGATAAATTGAGTACCAAAGATCTTTAATGTGAATTATTTGGATAATTAGTATTTCCTAGTGTATAAAGGTGGAAATAGTAATAAATAAGGCTCATATATGTGAGTTGAACCATAATGAAATATGATTTGTCAATTTGAAAGAAACCAAAGATGATAATTAGCCTTAATGTTTTGGATATGACCTAAAAGGATAAAGGTAATAGTTTTAGTGTAAAAGAAACATATTATACTTATTTGACATTCAATTGTGCCTATGATGCAGAAATTAGGGTTTGTGAACTAAAAGAGCATTAAAAGTGATAAATGCATAATGAAGGCTAAAAACCTAATAAAACCCTAAAGTTGGCCTGGAAATTATAAGGTGGAATCCAAGTTGATTTTGTGGATGTTTTGAATAAAACAATGACACTTGGATGTTATGCATTATTTTCAGGATATTGTTGATTGCTTGTTAATTGTGTTGAATGTTAATACATGGACATCAAGTTACTATGGATCAGGTATGTGGTTACGATTATGAATAACCGCTTTAGTTTCCCGGTGGATTCGCGAATGTTTAATCGCATTGAATGCAACTAAACTGTTGGATGTTTATTTATTTCATGCAACTATAAAGTGACTATGATTATCACCATAAATGTGCAAATATAACTGGCTAGATCCGGGTCCACCTCTGTTACTTTGAAAAGGCTAAAAAGGGGTAATCCTAGAGCAAGGTCTAGGTTACCGTGAGTTAGAGACTCTTTAGCAAATCTCGAGTTAAGGAGTGGTCTACTTATGAGTAGTGCCATGTGACTCAACCCTAGAAACTGGTTCACTTATAGGTGGATCATGAGGGGTTTAATGGGGACAATACAGAGGATAGGGTACCCTTGGATCGCGGAGTTATATCTAAAATGTAATATTGGTTGTTAAATAAGTAATTGAATGATTACAGTGTTATCATAGTTGCATGTTTATTGTTTTCCCCCACATACCAGCTACGGTTGACCGACGTTTTGTTTGTCGGCGTTTTAGGTACAATGAAAAGAACAAACAGTAAAGTGACACATGTGATACTAAATGAGAATTAAAGTGCAAAGGAGGATTAGATAGATTAGTATCGTTGTGGATAGAAGAATAGAGATCCAAGTTTTTAAAAGGTATGTAAAGAAAAAATTTATTACCATTTTCAGTATAGTCTATTAGAAATTAATAATTGTTTATGGTTATATGTCGAACCTTTGATCCGGGATTAATGGGTGCGGCTTCAACCTCTTGGTCTCCCTTAATTGGGGGTTATCGGGAGGTGGGGTCGTAACATTTGGTATCAGAGCATAGGTTCCTCATTTAACCATTAATAATTATTAAATTTTACAAACTCCATATAACCCAAGGGAGTTATTAGAGGAGTATCCGAAAGACGGAGGTGTCTAGAAAGGGATCACGACCGGGGGCTGGCAAGATTTTCCTCCACACCGCTAGTCGGAATACGAGGACTCCCGGACCTGTGTGACCGCCTGACCAAAGTTTTAGGGTATGAATCGAAATAAGATACCTTTAGGAATTCTCATCTTATTCATCCCTTCTCATCACAAAATTCCGATAAGGACATAAAGGATTAGGGTTTTCTTTCTTCTCCTCACCCTCTGGAGGTATGTGTAAGGTTAATAGGGTTTAAGGAATCCTCCACTAAATTAATGAAAGACATGTAAATAAGATGTCATGGACATAAGTTGAATAGATTAAGAGCAAAATAAACAATAGATACATGCTTAGGTCGTATGACATAAGTTGTCATGTCCTCAGAAGAGTCATGAGGCTAGACCTTCGTGACAGGAGGATAAGTTAGTCTTGCAGATAAAGATCTCCATATCAAGAAGAGACCTGGCACATCCTCTGATGATGATGCTAACCCTAACCCTAAGTGAAGGTTAGAGAGAGATGAGTTGGACCAGGTGTTTGAAAGGACATGCCTTTGGGATGCCATATGATCCATGGGTGACCTAGAACCTTTGGCAACCCAACCCTGGAAAGGGTCATGTATGGTAGGGTAAAGGATAGCTCCTTAGATGATGATGTTAGTGAAGGACCTTAGAAACCCTATGGGCTTGTGCAAGTAGGGTATAGATGGCACCTAGGGCACGTCATAGTGCTGACAGTAGGGTGAAACCCTGGATAAGGAATTATGAGGGAGCATAAAGGGTTATGGATGATCTTGAGCAAACATATGTTCGAACCTAGGCTTCACCCATGTAGGGCATGCTTTTGAGGTTGATCCTTCATGAAGAGAGGACCTCTAATGGTGAGGTTGGATGTAGGGTTAGCCCTAGAGAGAGCAGGAAACCCAGCAAGAAGGTTGGAAGCCTAAAACCCTGAACAATGGATGATAGTGGTTGCTTCATGATCGATCCCTAAAAGTTGATGATACCTTGGTTGTCTTTAGAGGGACCAAACCCTTGAGAAAAGATGAAGCTTCTGGTACCTACGTGCCTATGGTAGATATGTATACCTTCTGAGGTAGGAAGAAGAGTTCCTTAGACTTAGAAAGGTTTAGTAGCAGGTTATGAGGCCTTTTACCTTGTTGGTTGTCCTTAAGGAGGACCCAACACTAAGTGTTGCTCGAGTTGAAGGATGAAAAGAAGTGCATGTCATGCCTTTTGCATGCTTGGTTCGTAGTTAAGAAATAGGGCATGCAGTTGAACACCTACAAGTAAACCTAGGGTTCCTAGGCCTAAGAGGGGAAGTGGTGTACCTAAGGCTCATGATGAGAAGTTGAGTTCCTATAGAAGTGAGCATGGTACTCCTCATGTATAGAGGAAAAGAGAAGCCCCTTAAGTTAAATGTGTGTTTGATGAACCCCTCACAGCTAGGTTGATGATAAAGAAAGGTATGATTTTGATCCAACATTGAGAAAAGAGGACAAGTATGACCTACCATGGTACAGTAAGTGATCTGCTCATGCCTTAATGGCTTGCTAGGGTTAAGTAGACTCGTGTGGATGTAAACCCTGGACCTAAGAGCTTTTGTGACCTTAGAGATAGTTTTCCTCCCATCCTGGGACAGGGACCCCTTTGGAAGGGTGTATATCAGTTTTGTTGGTTCAAAGTAACCTAAAGAGGTCTCATAGGATCTTGAGAAGCTAAGTGAAAGGTACATAGTATGAGATTGAATCTACAGACCCATAGATATCCATCTCTATTGCATGTGAATGTGTTACCATGGAGGTTGACCAAGGTAGGCAGGTTGCCATAATGCCTATGAACGGATGAGAGTCAGCCCACGAATGCAGAAAGAGAGATGATGAAGCCTTGGGTAAGATTCTAAGTGAACATGTACTGTTATGGAGAATCCTAAGTCTATCCTAGGGTCAGGTAGGGATAAGACCGATGAAAGTAGGAGTTGCCTAATTCCCCAGTTGCACATGACCATAGGGTTGGGAGGTAACAACTATCATTGTCTGAGGGCCATGGGTTAGGAGATTGATCACCTTCATGATCTCATGGGACCCAAAGGGAAGATGAGTAGGGCACTCTCTTGATGCATGAGGGAAGAGGGATGACCCCAAAAGAGTCGGTACCCTATAGACCTAGAGGAGATGACCAAGGATATAAACCTAAGTAGGTTCAAGACTAGTTTGATATCTTGTTGTTTAAGATGAAGAGACATATGTGGCACGTTGCAACTTAGATTTAAAGGTGTACTGGCAAGGTGGGATGTACCATCTCTACTCTTGGAATAGGGAGAACTCTATATTTGGACTGCAGCCAAATGCTTATTTCCTTTTGTTATGGGAGTGAGAGATATGACATTATGCATGCCATACACCAAGGATAAGAGATGTTTGGGAACATTGCCATAAGAAATGGGGATAGAGAAGATATCTACCCTGGTAAAGTGAATGATACATGGATGGTTTGTAAACACTAAGAGGAATGAGGTAGTTCCCTTATGAGGATGTTTTTATCATAAGCTATGTGGAACTTACGAGTTATACCAGGTTGAGGTTGATCACCATGATGATGGAATCAGAGAGTGTTCTTAATGAAGAAGAGGATAAGTGAAATGCATGGAAGTGTATGTATTCAATGTTACCTAATACCTAAGGATGTGAAGTGGTAATGGATGCTCTGGTTGAGATACATCTGACTTGTTTGACTAGGAGCTAGAAGAGGTCGTTTGGCTAACCCTAAGTTTGGAAAGGAGATGTGTTTGGACAACACTCAGATGTAACAAGATACGTTGAAAAGTTAAGGGTTGTTCGGTTAGCCAGTTTAGTCCTTGATACGATGAAAGGATGGTAGTAGAACCTCAAGTGCACTTCTTTGGGAAAAGGAAGTGATGAAACCCCGACTAGAGTGGTTTAGGGTTTCGGAGGAATTGATCTTGAAAGAATCATGACATACAGGAAATCATGGTTGAAGATCACCATACACAGTGGAAAATGGCAATAGCACTTTGGATGCTTATGATGGGGTTGCATGTGGTTTATGACCATGCAAGCCAGGAGGTAAAGGATGAACCCCAGTAACCCAGTGTATTGATATAGAGGACAAAAGAATCCCTGAGAGGGAATGAGAGCTCAACACTATGGATGTTGTGATAGGTCTTCCCCGGACCGAGGAAGGTAGAGATGCAATATGGGTTATGGTAGATCGCCTTACCTAGATGACATAAGAAAGAAAGAGTTCTGTCAAGGGACAGATCTAGTTGAACTACCCATGAGAGAGATGGTTCAACTATACCATGAAGTGAGTTCAAAGGTCCTTGAGTTTGACCTAAAGGTTCACTTCCATAAAGTGGAAGTAGGTACATGAAGAACTCAATGTTAGTATAGATTATCACCCTTAACTATGGTTAGTATGATCCAGACTAAAGGGTCTGATGAGGGCATGTGTGCTCATTCAGGGTGATATCTAGAGACAGTTCTTGACCTATGAAAGATGTGACAATGACCACCATAGACAGTATCGGGTTTTATAGGAAGCTCTGTAAGGGAGGTTGTGTCGGTCACCACTTCAGTAAGGTGATGTTGGTGAAAGGACCACATGATGGTTAGAAAAGGGCCATATGATGGTTAGAAAAGGGACGACAGTACGTGTAGATGAAGTCACTTTGATTGTGCAAGGGCTGAAAGGAGCCTAGAAACGATGAGAGTCGTGAGCAGATGCAGAGTAGACTGACATACAAGTTACTGTGGAAGAATATGTGAAAATCCAACCCCTCTAAGTTATAGCTAAGAGTGCTGAGTCCCCGATGCATGGGTTCTTTTGATATGGTTTGGTGGAGAAGGTTAAGTTTGACCTTACCCCTCAGGATAAAGTAATGTGTGATGAGTTCCATGTGTCCAGTTTAGAGCACTATGTGAGGTACCCCAACCATGTGCTGAGCAATGAACCTAGTGAGCCCCAAGGGAGGCTGACATGGCCTGAGTCACCTATGCAGTTTATAGACGCCGGGATAAAAGAACTCAGAGAAAAGAATATGTGATGATAAAGGTTCTATGGAAGCGCCATGAGTACGGTAAAGCCACATAGGGGCCAATGATGGACATGGAAAAATCTTATCCTAAATTGTTTGTTTGCTTGTTTGTTTGATTGATAGAATTTTGAGGACAAAATTCCTATAAGAGGGGAAGGATGTTACAACCCCAATTTTTGGGTTCATTTGGTGAGAAATGCAATTTCTCATATTAAAGATAATTGGACAAATAATGGTATAATTGGTTTTGAATGAATGGATTTCGTTTACTGTAATATCCTCAACTTTGGAAAATGAAATTATATAAATTAAAGCCAAGAATTGATGTCCCAATAATGTTTTGTTAAATATAGTGTTTGAGGCATGGGCTGAGCCCATGGCCCAAATAGGGCCCATGAGACTATTTTTTTTTCTGGCAAATAGATCCTTGGGGAACAAACAAATAAATAAGAGATTTCTTGCATAAATAAGTAACAATGGTTTTATGATTTATCGAATAATAGAAATATAAGATAACATGCAAGTTGCCAAAAGAAGAAAGTATAGGTTTCCTTCTCATAAATGATTGTAAGAGGAATATATCCTATCCTATAACTATACTTCACCTTTTCATGTTATTAGTTGTTGATAATTGTAATAATAAAAAGAGACACCTTTTATGAGTATGGAGAAGTGGTAATGGTGTGTTCATATAGATATCAAAAGTTCCTTGCCTTGAAATATTTATCAATCACGTATGGAAACTTAACCTACCACCCGTGGCAAACTTTCTTTTACATAGAATAGGATATAGTAGAATGGGAAAGTATTTGAGAAAAGAAAGAAGAAAGCGGCAAGTATTTATCATTTAGAAAAGGGAAGCAAAATATAAAAAAAAAGTAATGACCAGAAGGAAGGATCTTGCAAAACTTTCTATATAAGGGTGTAGGTCTTTGTTCCTCTAGAAGGATATCTCTTCCCTTCGTTCTCTGTATTCATCTTCCTCCGGCCCTCTAGGGTTTTGTCTAAAACTACATGTTTCCTTCCCTTCACCTTCGTGGGTTGCTTGAACCTAACAAGGATAGCCATGAGAACTCTGAAGATGATGTTCTTCTCGGCCACACCATTAGATCCTTAACTCCCTACCGACCAACTCTCCGAGCAGCAATCTGTTCCTCACAAACAAGGAACTGCGGGTGGTATTGCATCACCCTCGTCTAGTTAGTTGTGGGATGGAAGCAAGAGGAAGGCCAAGTTTCATTGAAGGAAGGTGGACTCCATCTTGCCCTTGCGCAAGATCGGTAGATAAGCAGCAAGAACGGCCGCCGTCCAGGGAGCAGCAGCGCGGCTGCAGGGGGCCGCAGACTTGCAGGCCTTTTCACTTCCAACCTTACCACCTCGGCTGCGGCCTAAAGGCCCTGAGGGTGCTATGGAGGCTGTCGGACCTTGAGGAGCTGGTATGGGTGGCCGCCAGTGTCCGGATGATGGGGAAGAAGCCCCGCAATCCGCGGCTAGGGCGATGCAACGGAGCTGCGCGAAGAGGAAGAACAAGGGAGGACCATTGGATGGTTATGCCCCTTTGAGGGCTGAAGCGCGGGCTAACTTATCAAGGGTAAAGTCGACTTTTCGAAATGTTCTACAAGCCAACGTTGCATGAGCCTGGATGACGTGGCACCATCTGATTGGTCGAAAAGTAAGTATTTTTGCAAAAATCATAACTCATGAATCGTAACTCAGATTAGAACAAGTTTTATATGAAAGTTGATCAAAAAGACGTGAGGAATCTAAATAAATTATGTTTATAAGCAAATTCCTCTTGCAATTTGAAAAGTAGTGTATTTTATCAATTTTAACATAATGATGATTAAAGAAACCCTACTTTGATATGATTAAAGTGATTAATAGGGTTTAATGGATCATTAGAGTTGATATTAACCTGTTAAATGTAAAAAGGAACATCGAGTTCAAAAATGAAGAACTTTGCACATTATTAGTTTAATTTAGAATTTATATGCTTGAATTGGAAAAATACACAAAGTTATCCTCTTTAATGATTTAACTAAGGAAAAACCCTTAGATTTGACGATAGATGGATAATTCAATCTGATATTAAACTGTTGCTAATAAAAGTGAAAATAGGATTTGAAAAAGATGATCTTTTGATATAGTTGGTTTAATTTAGGGTTATATGTACATGAATATGCCTTAATGGGATTAGAAACCCTAATTTATGTTGATATGAATTCTAATGGTTTTAATTTTATAAATCGAAGAATAAAATGGAGATATGATGATTCGAAGATAAATTGAGTACCAAAGATCTTTAATGTGAATTATTTGTATAATTAGTGTTTCCTAGTGTATAAAGGTGGAAATAGTAATAAATAAGGTTCATATATGTGAGTTGAACCATAATGAAATATGATTTGTCAATTTGAAAGAAACCGAAGATGATAATTAGCCTTAATGTTTTGGATATGACCTAAAAGGATAAAGCTAATAGTTTTAGTGTAAAAGAAACATATTATACTTATTTGACATTCAATTGTGCCTATGATGCAGAAATTAGGGTTTGTGAACTAAAAGAGCATTAAAAGTGATAAATGCATAATGAAGGCTAAAAACCTAATAAAACCCTAAAGTTGGCCTAGAAATTATAAGTTGGAATCCAAGTTGATCTTGTGGATGTTTTGAATAAAACAATGACACTTGGATGTTATGCATTATTTTCAGGATATTGTTGATTGCTTGTTAATTGTGTTGAATGTTAATACATGGACATCAAGTTATTATGGATCAGGTATGTGGTTACGATTATGAATAACTGTTTTAGTTTCCCGGTGGATTCCCGAATGTTTAATCGCATTGAATGCAACTAAACTGTTGGATGTTTATTTATTTCATGCAACTATAAAGTGACTATGATTATCACCATAAATGTGCAAATATAACTGGCTAGATCCGGGTCCACCTCTGTTACTTTGAAAAGGCTAAAAAGGGGTAATCCTAGAGCAAGGTCTAGGTTACCGTGAGTTAGAGACTCTTTAGAAAATCCTGAGTTAAGGAGTGGTCTACTTACGAGTAGTGCCATGTGACTCAACCCTAGAAACTGGTTCACTTATAGGTGGATCATGAAGGGTTTAATGGGGACAATACAGAGGATAGGGTACCGTTAGATCGCGGAGTTATATCTAAAACGTAATATTGGTTGTTAAATAATTAATTGAATGATTACATTGTTATCATAGTTGCATGTTTATTGTTTTCCCCCACATACCAGCTACGGCTGACCGACATTTTGTTTGTCGGCGTTTTAGGTACAATGAAAAGAAAAAATAGTAAAGTGACACATGTGATACTAAATGAGAATTAAAGTGCAAAGGAGGATTAGATAGATTAGTATCATTGTGGATAGAAGAATAGAGATCCAAGTTTTTAAAAGGTATGTAAAGAAAAATTTTATTACCATTTTCAGTATAGTCTGTTAGAAATTAATAATTGTTTATGGTTATATCTCGAACCTTTGATCCGGGATTAATGGGTGCGGCTTCAATCTCTTGGTCTCCCTTAATTGGGGGTTATCGGGAGGTGGGGTCGTAACAAGTCCACTCCCCATACATCAAACACTTCAACCTCTAAGATAGAGTTGAGTGGCATGTCGTCGTGGTGGGATATGCCTCATGTCCGTTGGCATCTATCACAAGATTTGATGAATAGATTGACATCTTTGAATAATGTGGGCCAATAGAAACCAGCTTGAAGTATTTTGGCAGAAGTCTTTTCTCCTCCGAAATGTCCTCCATAAGGAGAGGCATGGCATTCAGCAATGATGTTTGGGACCTCATCCTCAACAACACACCTCCAAATTAGCCCATAACTTCCATGCTTGAATAGCAATGGGTCATCCCAGTAATAGAATTTAACATCATGAAAGAATTTCTTCTTTTGTTGATATGTCAAGTCTGGTGGGAGTTGTCCAGTAGCAAGAAAATTGGTGATGTCTGCAAACCATGGTGCTTGAGTGGATGACAGTGTGTAGAACTTTTCAATAGGCAAATGATCCTCAATTGACAATAGATCTCCAGCCTCTGTGGTTAGTCTAGAAAGGTGATCGGCAACACTATTTTCTGTACCTTTCTTGTCTCGAATTTCAAGATCAAACTCTTGCAGAAGTAATATCCAACGAATAAGGCGTGGTTTGGCATCTTTTTTGTTCAACAAATACTTTATGGAAACATGATCAGTATATACAATCACCCTTGATCCTACCAAATACTGTCAGAACTTGTCAAATGCATATACAATTGCAAGCATTTCTTTCTCCGTGGTTGTATAGTTGATTTGTGCTTCATCGAGAGTTTTACTAGCATAATAGATGGCATGGAGTTTCTTGTCTCTACGCTGTCCTAAAACAACTCCCACTGCATAATCTCTTGCATCGCACATTAGCTCGAAAGGAGAATCCCAGTCTGGAGGTTGAATAATTGGGGCTGAAATGAGGGCCTCTTTGAGCTTGGAAAAGGTTGCATAGAAATCATCATCAAACACAAATTCCGCATCCTTTGCAAGTAGGGAACACAACGACTTTGCAATTTTGGAGAAATTTTTAATGAATCTTCTATAAAAACCTGCATGTCCTAAACAACTATGGATGTCTTTAACTAAAGATGGAGTAGACATTTTCTCAATTGCTTTGACATTTGCCCTGTCCACTTCAATGCCCTTGTTAGATACAACATGTCTGAGTACTACACCGGATCGTACCATGAAATGACATTTTTCCCAGTTTAGCACTAGGTTAACCTTTTTACAACGGGTTAAGCCTAGAGATAGGTTCAATAAACATTGATCAAAAGAGTCACCATACACGCTAAAATCATCCATAAAAATCTCCATTATATTTTCAATAAAATCAGAGAATATGGCCATCATACACCGCTGAAAAGTAGCGAGAGCGTTGCAAAGACCAAACAGCATACAACGATAAGCATATGTTCCATAAGTACAAGTGAAAGTGGTTTTCTCTTGGTCGGGAGGATAGATAGGAATTTGAAAAAATCTAGAATACCCATCCAAGTAACAAAAATAAGAGTGCTTGGCAAGACATTCAAGCATCAAATCAATGAAAGGCAACAGAAAATGATCTTTGTGGGTTGCCTTATTCAAACACCGGTAGTAAATACACATACGCCAGCCGATAACCATGTGTGATTGTATTAACTCATCATTGTCTCCTTTAATTACAGTTGCACCCCCTTTTTAGGTACCACATGAATGGAACTAACCCAGGGGCTGTCACTTATGGGATAAATGATTCCAGCATCAATTAACTTGAAAATTTCTTTCTTTACCACTTCAAGCATATTTTGATTTAGGAATCTAGGTGGTTCGATAGTTGGTTTAGCATCATCTTCCATATTTATTCTGTGCATACAAATTGAAGGATGAATGCCTTTTAAATCTTCTATGGAATAACCAATGACGTCTTTATACAAATGCAATTCGGCAAGCAATTTATTTTCTTGGTCATTGGTTAATTCATTATTTATTATAACAGGGGATGTCGAATTAGGGTCAAGAAATGCATACCTTAGCCCGGGTGGAAGGGCTTTTAGTTCTACCTTTTTGCCCGCTATACTTTCATCAACTTTATCTTCAATAAGTGGAGCATCTTCATGGATAGTCGTTGCTTTAGAAATAGATAGTGCTCCAGAAATTTTAGAATTGTTGAGTTCAGTTACATCATCACCATAAAGATTAATCATCAAATCAGCATCATCTTCATTATCATTCTTAATAGGATCAATAATATCAAGCAAACATATTTCTTCAACACGTGTGGGTGTCTTCATGGCTTCATAAATAGAGAATTCCATAGCCTCTTCCCCAACACGTAGAGTGAGATTTCCTTCCCGAACATCAATAAGAAATCCGGCAGTCCTCAAGAATGGCCTTCCAAAAAGAATAGGGTTGGAAGGAGCTTCCTCCATGTCAAGAACAACAAAATCACTGGGTATATAATTTTCCGATTTGTACAAGTACATCTTCCACTATACCTTTAGGGTATTTAATAGAATGATCAGCTAGTTCAATAGCCATCCTTGTGGGCTTCAAATCCCCAAGATCTAGTTCTTTCCATAAGGTAAATGGAATGAGACTAATACTGGAACCAAGATCTACTAGACCTTTACCAAAAGTGGTATCATTGATCTTGCATGGCAATGTAAACGCTCCTAAATCATCAATCTTTTGTGGAAGCCGATTTTGAATAATAGAACTCACTCATTCTGAAAGCAATACTGTTTCTACTTGATCAACTTTTCTTCTTTTAGTCAAAATATCTTTAAGGAATTTAGCATAAGAAGGCATCTCAACAATAGCTTTAGCAAAAGGAAGATTGACATGCAATTTGTTGATTATGTCCATAAACTTCCTGAATTTCTGGTCCTCCTTCTTATTGGCTAACCTTTGAGGAAAAGGTGCAGTGGCTTTGAAGGAAGGTGGTGCTTCAGCTTTACCTTTCTCCTTGCTACAATTAGGAGTGTTGGACTCCTCTTCATCAGTTAACTTCATGTTCTTCTCCTTGGATGGAGAAGGTCTTTCAATCTCAGCTCCACTTCTTAGGATAATTGCATGAGCTTGTTTCCTTGGGTTCACTTCCGGTTGGCTTGCAAGAGAACCGGATTGCGGAGTCCTTTGTTGGTTTAGATCTTGTTGTGCTATTTGGTTTTCTAACATCTTGGTGTGAGTGGAAATTCCATCCACCTTTGTAGAAAGTTGAGCAATATCATCTTTTAAAAGCTTGTCATTCCCCCAGATTTCCTCATTCTGTTGCATTTGTGTAGATATGAATTTTTCCATCATAGCTTCTAGAGAAGAACCTTGGGGTTGTTGTGGCTATTGATAACCCCTGTTGTTGAAACCCGACAGATTTCCTTAACGGTTGGCATGTTGTTGTTGAAGTTGCTGTTGTCCTTGCTGGAAGTTTTGAGTGTTGCTTGTATTCTGGTAGGAGAGATTAGGTTGACCCCTCCAGCCCAGATTGTATTAATTGGAATAGGGATTGTATTTCTTATTCCCTTGCATTCCAATAGCATTGACCTTCTCAAAGTTTCCTTCATTTGCATTAGGGGCAAAACATGACGAAGATGTATGTCCTGCATTACCACAAGCTTCACATGTTGCTTCAGCGGATTGAATTGGCAAAGTGGTCATCTTCTCAAATTTCTGTGTAAGCACATCTAGCTTGTCTTAGGTCAATGAAATCAATAGTGTATTTTCCTCCTTGTTTTCCGGTTGAAGAACATGTTGTAGAGGTTGACTTTGCTCCTCTATCTCCTCCCCATTGGCAGTGATTTAGCGATATATATTCAATAATATCATGAGCCTCTCTATAAGACTTAGTCATTAATGCACCACCAGCTGCGACATCTAAAGTCAATCGGGTATTGTAAAATAGTCCATTATAGAAAGTTTGAAGTAGAATCCAGTTTGTCAAACCATGGTGTGGGCAAAGGTGTTGAAGATCTTTAAACCGTTCCCATGTGCCATATAGAGTTTCTCCTTCACTCTGAGAGAAATTGGTGAGCTGGTTCCTCAAATGGGCTGTCTTGCTTGGCAGAAAATACTTTGCAAGGAAAGCATTAAGGAGCTGGTCCCAACTTCTAATTGACTTCTTAGGAAGAGACAAAAGCCATGCCTTGGCTCTATCTCTTAAGGTGAAGGGAAATAACATGAGTCTAATTCCATCAACAGACACTCCGTTAATCTTGAAGGTATTCAGATATTCCAAGAACTCGGTAACATGAAGACTTGGGTCTTCATTGGTTGTACCCCCAAAATGATTCTGCTGTATCATTTGCATCATAGAAGGAGCAATTGAGAAGTTATTTGCTTCTACAGTAGGCAAGTCAATGGCCCCACAGATGTTTGTGGCGACTGGCATTGCAAAATCTATTAAAGGACGGTCGTCTTCCATGGATGGATTGCTTGGTGTAGCTACCGCAGAAGATGAAGAAGACGGTGGTGGTGATGATGGTGACGACGGAGTAACTCCTAGTAGAGGTTGTTCCACTCTTCTTGCTCTTCTCAAGTTTGAAAGAGTATGCTCAATTTCAAGGTCTAACAAAGCAGATGTTTGAAGACCTCGTTGTGAGCGACGCATACAACCTAAAAATTTGCAAAAAGGAATTAAGAATACAACTAAAAGGTATATGAAATTTCGAAATATGGAAATGATGATCTAGTCTCAAATACTAATTAGTACTTATTACTCCAATTAAATTACCGTAGCTCCCTAGCAATGACGCCAAAAACTTGTTGGCTATTTAGGCTAACGAGTTTCAATCCAAACAAAGGATAGTTTACCCAACTTAACCAATCTCTGCAAGTATACAGAGGTAGTATAGTCAAGGCCGAACACAAGGAGCTTAAATAAATTAATTGAGCGCAACAACACTAAAGTTCAACAATCTAGATCGGTTTTAAGGAAATGAAAATGTTTGTCTAAATACAGAGAATTCAGATTTTAACAACAAAAAAATTATATTTTAACTAGCAAGCAAGAACTACTAAAAGAAGTTTGATTTCAGAAATGTTGGGAATCTTGGACATTAGGATTTCGTTCACATACCATAGCAATCAAAGGAACACAATAATTTAAACATACATAAGTTCTTGTTTTAAGGAAAGGTGGTGTTACATTTCACCTCCCGGTGTAAATGCAACGATCACAACTTAAAACAACACTCTCGTGTGTGAATTTCATTTTTGATCACAAACGGTTCCTTAACTCATTCCTCTCTACTCTCGTAGAAGAGGAAGAGTTGCCAAGAAGAGAACCTCCATACATTCCTACTTATCTTCTCAGATCAAGCAAGAAAGTAGAAAACATGCATATAAAGTGGCCAGCAATACATGCAAGAAAAGAGTAAACCGGTACTTTCATGGTAAAGAAATAAGAAACATAGTATTTAGCACTAAATTACTTGTTCCATACATGCTATGACATGGGAGCTACTCTCCCATGCCCAAGAAAAGAATAATTACTCATCCATAACCATGTCTCGCAGATTTGTTACAGAAATTTCAGTTCTAAACATGATTTAGAAGGGAAAAGACAAAGAGAACTAAAGATGTAACCACAAGAAGGAAGAATTCTGGCTTGAGGATGAAATTCTCCTTCTTTAGCTGCTCCAAGACGGACTAGCTCCTTTCCCAAGAAGCTTCTCGAAGTTGGGGAAGCTTGGCTGCACCTTAGAGAAGACAATGGAGAAGTAGAGAAGAAGAAATGGTCTCCTTATGCAAGAAACCACCTTGGATCTCTCCAAAATCGCCCTCCTCTAGTCTCCTGTAGCTCTGGGATGAGAGAAAACTCTTCAAATGACCGAACATAATCGTCCCTTGCCTTCCCTCCTTGTGTTAAAATCAAATTCTGAATTTATGTATTTCCAAAACTTCCAGGTGCACGTCGTGCATCTGGGGTGCACGTTGTGCACCTATAGTGTGGTTTGTATCCGGTTGAACTGTGCAGGGCGTGCACAAAGGATATGCACGTTGTGCGACTTTCTAGAACTTTCTTTGGCTATTTACGTTCTAGTTGCACGTCGTGCATCGGTATGCACGTCGCGCGTCTGGCTTTCTATGCGCTTCTAGAAACTCGCACGCCGTGCATTATTCTCGTGCACGCCGTGTGTTCACTTGGCTGGGCGAACCAAATTTCCTCTGGAAAGGTGCACACCGTGCATCTGTCCTGCACGCCGTGCATTCTGTTGTTTTAGCAGAATTAAACTCTAAATTCAACTCTTTTTGGGGCAAATCTACAATGCAAGTTATGAAGTAAGTAGAATAACAAAAAGATGGAAAAAGTGATATGAAAAGAGACTAAATTGTATCAGAATGAACCAAATTTGTGTGTGATAGCATGTGAAAAGATGATATATAAATCACACAACAATTATCTAGGCCAAGAGATGAGACAAATAATGTATTAGGAAACATAATCATTTAATGCAAACTTGTGTTCAAACATCAATACTAATATCATAAACATTGCATGCAACAAAACATAGATAAAGGCTATTTAAGCAGGGTCGAGGCCCATAAAAGCTCAAGACAAAAGTTTTGGGTGGAAAGTCACACCATGGGTAGATATAAACACCCTTCTTAGAGATGGGTAGAAAGGACCACCCAATATATATGGTGGTACATAGATACTACTACTATAAACAATATTAGTTAAAGTATCTTGCACAATAGGGAAGGCAAGTGCATGTTTAGTCCATATCAATTCATATTAGCTAAAAGGGTATGAATACATACAAATTGTATCAAGTTGAGGTCAAAGGACTCATAAATAATGATTATGCAAGTCCCTCTAATCAGAGAGAGAGATAGAGCTTCATAATATCAAAGCTTTCAAAATTTCATAAGAGTTGAATCAAATATATTTTTCTTTCAAAAGAATGCCTCATATGGGAGAATTAGGGTTTTCATCAACTTAATGTCTAATAATAGGGTAGTGCACATATCTAAAATTACTCCTAAAATTATCTAGGATCAAAGACTAGGTCCAATAGAGGGTCTTGAATTACCTAATATCATTTTAGATTAATTAGGATTAAATTTAAATTAAAGCAAAACCCCAAAAATTGACTTTTTAACCTAGCCAAATTATGTCTTGAAAACCTCACAAGTCGATAACTCCCTCATTTTTGATTCAAAACTCAAATTTTCAATTTATCGATAAGCTATTGGTTTTATAAAAAATCCTTTATGAAATTTGAAAAAAAACCTAACTAGATGACCAAATTATCCCACATCCATTTTAATGATGGCATGGATAAAGCAGTATAGTTTGAATTCAAAACTCACATAAACTAATTTTGACGTAGGGTTGAAAAGATGTGGGCATCCTTATGTGTCAATATGTCCAATATTGGAACAAGGAGATGATGTAAACATAATGCCTTGATTTTTATCCTCCTTTTGGTTCCACTCCTCATTTTTTTTCTCCAATCAGAGCATATAGATGCACTCGAAGCTCAATCTAAGATTGAATCTTGAGAATCACGAATAGGCATGGCCAAAGGACATTTCTATCACCTTCTTTGTGTTTTATCAGATCTCGGGAGGCCAAATACATGTATTTCTAACAAGGGAAAGCTACATGGGGCCATCTTCAATCAAAGGTCGAGGAGGGAACTTGCAGTTTCTACAAGCCAAAGCCCTATGAAAATTGACTTCCAAAATGTTCACAAGTTCTAGTCAAATCTAAACACAAGAAAAGTAAGACAAACATAGATCAAAAACTACACATCCAAATTAACACTTAACATGAGTAGGTGAGAGATGAAAATGAGAAAATAAATGATATTTGCCAAGATCTACTCTGAGGAATACATTGAGGATGAGAGACAAAGTAAAAGAGGTTGTTCATGTGGCTCTCCAAGCAACAAGGCTCCATCCTAAAGTTCTATGCATCCTACCAGAGATAACAAAGGTTGGGGGTAAGTCTAGGGGAAAACATACGAAAAGGGGCGCATATTTGCTGTTCCTACCTCTGATAGGGAGCACACTGCTCCTCCTTTACTTTGCTGTTGCGTGGAAACAACCTTGTTTCGTCACTCTCTGTCTGGCTGGGCATAAAAGCCGACGTTTTCTGTATGAAACGGGTATGGGTATTTTAAAATATAGTCCAATTTAGTTCAAAAAATTCTGATATATCTGAGATTGCCATATTGTATTTGACGGTGAATACGTCTATGCATTCTTCTGTGTGGAAATCTAAAGATATACAAAGAGTGATACGATGCATGGTAATGTAGTCGGTAAAGAATGATCACTGTCAAAATTTCAATCGCTCAATAGATGATCAAAATTGTGATACTAGAATACTTAAAGACTCATATTTTGGTAGATATGTGCAACCTCGAACTGGTATGTATTATAAATCCAGTACATGGAAGCAACCTAAATCCAATCTTTTTAACCTGCATGGACTAACCTAGGTCATAATCAAAATCTATAATATCAAAATTATGATTATGCATAATTTTGATTTTTTCAACAAATCTAAAGTTTAAACAAAACTCAAGTTTGTGTGAATCCGCAACTGACTTGACCTAAATTTAGGTTTGCTTATTTCAACCTAAACTGCCAAATACGGTGCCATTTACAAATAGATGTAATGTTTATAATGTACCTAGAGATTTACATATACCACACATGACGAGTATTTGTACTAAAACCAAATTGGTACTGTAGTGTACAATTTTTGAAATGAAAAGTACATCCACATTTGAACCACACCGGACAATCTTGGGACGGAAAAAGAAATGTATAACTGCTCATAGATATTTTTTAGGAATATGAATGATACACCCAAGATTCATTTTTTAGGACTTGTGAGCCACACAAAATTAGTTTTGAAATCTAGTTTTTACAATCCGAATCAGTTGCCCAATTAATTCCTGGTTTAGATAAATATACAGATCCATGTTGTGTTTGACTAAAGCTAATGATGAAATTCATTTCAAGTTGCATAACCAGAATTTAATCCCGAGTCTGAGTCAATTGTGTGCCTGACTACGTTCATCCTTTTTCATTATAGTGAATCTCATAACTTTTTGTTTTCCAAACCCATACTTATCTATGATATTATAATATACATAACTTTAACTTCTGCTCGAACTGGTGCACAGACTTATCCAACGTCAAACCATTTAGAAAGAAATTAAGATTAATTGGATTAAAAGGAGTTATCCTATTAATGTCCAAACAGGAACGTCCGCTTCTGTGTCCAGACGGAGAGAGTCATGAAGCTGAAGCCAAAGCCGGGTTGTGTCCACGTGTCAACAGAGTAAAGGAGGAGCAGTGTGCTCCCTACCAGAGGTAGGAACAACAAATCCACGCCCTACGAAAAGTGAACCTTTTATATGGGTTACTAGAAGAGGGTATGGTCTAAGATAGAGGAATTAAGTTGTGGAATACAACTCATAAAAACATGATTAACTAATGCGGAAGCCTTCAATAAGCAGCAGATTACCAAAAATCACTAAAAATTAAAACCTTTTTATCAAAAGATCCATCAAGTAAAAACTTTCTCACATAGAACAAAAGTAACACAATTACATTCTTGTTCACAGGTACATATTCTGTATCATCTCCTTTTGAGAATTACAAGCATTAACTGTCCTGTCAAGCTAAACATAGACAGTTCAAAATCTTGAGGCATTGAGCCAAAATCTCGAAAGCACTAACTACTACTCCGAGGACCTGAGAGTACAGAGACGACACATAGGACTTTATATACATCTATACATGGCATAACAGTTAGTGTCTCCCCCTGAGACTTCACTGTTGTTACTTCTGCTGCTGTTGTCCTTCCCTTACTGAAGGGTTTCTGTCTCCTCGTCTGTGACCGCCTAAAAATGTAGTTCCCACGGGGGTGAGACAATTGTAAATTGCCCCGGCGAGAGATATAACTCTCCGCCAGTAACATTATTATTGCATCTTAAGAAGATAAATATGAACCGAGGAATCATATTTGCTTGATAGCAGTTAATTCAATGTCTATCAGATTAGAATATTAATCTTATTCAACATTGCAGCTATAACTTGAAAGAGCATCATATCACATATCCATTATGGAATATGAAGAACATGTATAACATTTATCCACTACAAAATCATTATCACAGCATTAACTCTCTTCAGGCTAAGATCATATATCTAAAACCTGGCATTGTCATAGTGGAGTCATGGCCTGTAGCCACACTCTTTTCTCAAAGTATTGGGATCTCAATCCCTCAACTCATGAAGTACAAATCCACTTCTTAACACATTCATCATTATGATTATAGAATATGGGTATTTAAACCCTTATCTCATCATAGAACACTTGTTACCACTTATTAAGTAACTTCATACCTTCATGTCATCTGACCAAGGACATTATAATTCTTGCTACACAAAGTATTGCACATAGTTCACAAAGCTCATATCACCTCTTATTACCCCTTAATAGGAAACAAGACATATGAAAGCTTATTTGGTCCCTTTCAAATCAACTCAAAGTTAAACATAGAGCACCATGGCCGTGCAACCAAGAACGGCCGTGCAAAGGATAGTCACCACGGCCGTGCAACCTTACACGGTCGTGCTACAGAAGATCACCACATGAATCATATTCATATATGAATTCTATTCTTTCATCCTTTCAACTTGATTAGGTCACATAAACCCTTTAATCAAGTTCATACAACTATGATTAACATAGTGTATCAAGTTCATACAACTATGATTAACATAGTGTATCAAGTTATTGATCCTATAAGCAATTAGGGATTCATCCCTTAATTGACACTAATCACTTAGGTACTATAAGGGTTTCAACCTTTGTACCTTCATTGATTATCATTACTAATCATCATTGGATTAATAGAACATTCATCATCTTAATTCTCAAAGATTCAATCACATTGGACCTCCATTACATAAGGTATCCAATTGAATTAGGGTTTCCAATGTCGATTCCTTCAATCATTGAATTCATGGAACCAATCATCAATTGGACCTATAATCATACTTCAATTGAGTTTAATAGGTAAACCTTCAACTGATTTGACCCTCAATTGACCCTCAATTGGTCATCAATTAAGGTTTGATTCAATTGAATTAGGGTTTGGAATCGATGATCCAACACACTAATCAATGCAAGATTGGTTACTTTGAAACTACTGAACCATCATCCAAATTGAGCATGACCTGACCCCAAACGGTCTTGAGGTCTTTTGGATGACCTCCAAACGGTCTTGAGACCGTTTGTCCATCATATCATCAAAATCCAAGTCAACCAATTAAGGTTTGGATCATTGGATTGATCACCAAATCAGCAATTGAATTGTACTTCACTCTAGTGACATTGGATCTTCAATTGCTCAAACATGCTTAACACTAGACCTCCAAACGGTCTTGGATGACCCTCAAACGGTCTTGAGACCATTTGGATGATCTCCAAATGGTTTTGAAACCGTTTGGCTCATCCAACCTTTGGATTCTAGTGAAATTCCATCAAGGATTGGTCTATCGAGTTGATCAACAAATCAACACTTAATTGCAATATGATTTGGTACCTTTGGACCTTCAAATGGTCAAATATACTTAACCCCAGACCTAAAAACGGTTTGGGTGATCCCCAAACGGTCTTGAAACCATTTGGGTGATCCCCAAATGGTTTTGAAACCGTTTGGGCCAATCGATCCAAAACATCATCTCAATCACTTGCAAAATCAGCACTTAGCTGATTAGGGTTCATACCACATCTTTGGATCTTCAAACACATATTCATACTTGACCCTAGACCTCCAAACGGTCTTGGGTGACCCCCAAACGGTCTTGAGACCGTTTGGGTGATCCCCAAATGGTTTTGAAACCGTTTGGGCTAATCAACCCAAAATCTCAAATCAACTCATTGGAATTTCAGCACTAATTCCAATTAGGGCTTGCCTAATTGATTAGCCTTCAACTCATGATTCCTTGGGAATTAACCCCTAAAATTTGTTGAGTCATTAACCAACATAATTAGGATCAGTATTCGCACACGGTCAACCCTTGGTCAACGCTCTCAAACGGTTTTGAAACCGTTTTCCCAAAAAGGTCAAGTTAATCAAGCTGAAAAATCAGTACTTAATCCAATTAGGTTTGCCTAATTGATTAGCCTTCAACTCATGATTCCTTGGGAATTAACCCCTCAAATTTGGTGAGTCATTAACCAACAGAATTAGGATCAGGATTCTCAAACGGTCAACCCTTGTTCAACCATCTCAAATGGTTTTGAAACCGTTTTCCCAAAAAGTTAAATTAATCAAGCTGAAAAATCAGCACTTAATCCAATTAGGTTTACCTAATTGATTAGCCTTCAACTCATGATTACTTGGGAATTAACCCCTCAAATTTGGTGAATTATTATCCAACATAATTAGGAACAGTAATCTAAAATGATCAACCCTTGGTCAACCATCTCAAATGGTTTTGAAACCGTTTGCTCCTAAACAGTTTGCAAACCGTTTGGTCACCAAACGGTTTGGTGAAACCGTTTGGTCCCAACTTCCAAACCGTCTGCCCAAGATATTTGGAGAGGTGTGTGCTTATGATGATTTCATCATCATAAAGCTTCGTCCCTGAAGTTCTAACAACTTCTGATTTCATGAATTAACCATTTTCAACCAGCAATTAATCAAGATAATGAAGAAATCATTGAAATTACAAGATTAATGGTTGAATAACAATGTAAAAGGGTTCAAGTTATAAAAACCGCCTCAAATTTAGCTCCAAAGCTCCAAGCTCACGCATCAATGGTGGATGAAGCTCTTGCAACTCTCCTTAGTCTCGTCCTTAAGCTTTTGATTGTAAAAGTTGGCTAGGGTTGAAGAGGAGATTGAAATAAGAAGAAATCAATGATTTATTTTCAATTGCCACCATGGAATCAAGGATAAAGAAGGTCAAGGGCTTACCAAAAGGTAGAGAGTCGTCCTCCTGCTCCTCCCTAGCTCCTTGGTCGGTTTTTCAAGCAAGGGAAAGAAAGAAATCCGAAAAAGCCTTTGTTTTGGCTTAGAAAGGGTACTTTTATAAGAAAATGGATGAGAGAGAAGATACTTTATAAAAGTCTTTTAATTCCAAAATTGTTGCCACCACTTCCCCCTTGGTTTCTTGCATGCAAGGGAATCTCTATCGCCAACGAACTCCCTTCCATTATCCATGAATTAAGGGAAAAGAAATTAAGCACCTTAACCCTTATAATAAGAATATCCATATTTGAGTGGAAATTCTTTTTCTTATAATAATGGTGAGTGGAATTTCACCTCCTTAGGATATGCTCGTGCCTTTTCAAGGCTTTAGGCTTATCCACACACATCTGAATCCAACCATTTTAATTTTGGTTGAAATCCCTTTAATTAATACATTCATTTTTGCCCTAAATTGGATTAGGGTTTCACTTAGGATTAAATCTTGATTATTTTAATATCAAGATTCTCTCTCCTCCAAATTAATTCAAATGAGGCGCCCTTTTCATTTTCTTTGCTCTAAAAGATGCCAAGAAACATTAGGGACCTTATTGAAGTGGTAATTTTCATATTGAACCCTATGTTTTGGGTAAATTGCACATTACACCAAAACTAGGTTTTAATGCACAAGGATTGCTTTACAAGCTTAATCTTGGTGCCCAAGCTTGTGAAAATCATACCACTACATCATATTCATTCTTATGATGTCTCAACATCAGAGGAACATCTTATCATGCAACAATTGTAATTTAACCCCTCAACTTGCGTAATTTGGACTTTATTCCAAAATAAGCAAACATTGCTTCAACATTGTTCAAACATGACCAAAATTGAAACATAAGTTTCTCATGAGCCCTAATTACTTTTCCCAAGATAAGATTAAGTATCTACTCAACCTTATTAGGAAAAACATCTAGGGTTAACACATAACCCAGGTCAGGGGTGGTACATAAGTACTCCTAGTTTTTTCTTGTGCATTCAAAATCAATGGTCAACAAGGTAAGGAAGACTTGTCTATGGAGAAAGAAGAAAGTACCCAATAATTGAAGGGATAAGAAATAAGCCTATCATTTATAGAATCTTAGTGCATCGGTAGTAATGTATGGATTACAGTAAGTTGTCTTATGCAACCATACATGAAGGAGTGAGTAAATAGGATAACTAGGGGTGTCATTTTTGGATATTTCAATGGTTCAAATAAGGGATCATAGTTTAAATTTCAATTATGAAATCAATGGAATAAAAATCTTAAGAAATTGTGAAGTGGAGAGGGAGAAAATGATGGTAGAATAAATTGCATCATCATGGCGGAAACTATTGCAAGTAGATGATAATAACAATGACTATGAGATCTCAATCGAACAAACTTGTATATAAACTACAAATAGATAGAAACACCATGTTAGTAACTCTATCATGACACCATAAAATCTCACCAAATTTATTCCATTAAATTTGGTATTAATATCCTTTTTCATCTATCTTGCTATTGCCTTCAAATTATTATAGGAAACTATATTCCTACAATGAAGGTGAAAAGTAACACATATTCTAATTAGGGTACTTAAAATCTGGATTTAATATTTATTTGTCATTTTGGAGATGTAGATCACTTAATTTGTAAGTCTTTATTAGTATTATTTAAATAAATATTATTATTATTATTATTATTATTATTATTATTATTTAGGGGAAAATAAATATTATTATGATTCTAGCCATATTTGGTATTTTTGATTATTTTGGAATTATACACTCATGAGGGATGTTTCAGGCACCATGAATGTATGATTTACCTTCTTTTACCCAAATTACCCAAAAGTAAACCAATCCCCATAGTCCTAGTTTTACGACATTAATCATTCATGAGAGTATAAGTGATGCACCTTTTTGTGATATCCTTATTCACTTATATTTGTTTCATGAGAATAAATACAAAAGATATGGGGATATTATTTATGTGCCCAAAATCCCTTTTAACGAATCAAGGAGGAGAGAAGTAAGTTTATTAAAGGAAATAACAATAAACAAGATGTTCATTGTTTCTACTTGGAAACCATATATTAATTATATATGTTCCAGGATACTAACTATTTCCAAATAATTAATTGGTACTCAACTTTATACATCCATTTCCTTTATTAAAGGGTAGAAAGATTGAGTTCTCCTTACATTATTTCTTAAAGTAAGATAGGGAAAATTGTTTCTTATTTAGGCTATGTGGTCATTTATTGAATTATATACTGTTTTGAAGACACTTAATCATTTCCAAATTATGTTAGCATACTCCATATATAAACCATACATGGAAACTTATTGATTTTAGGATTTTCTCACTGCGATTTAATTTTTATTGTACTACCGATTACTTTCACTTGACTTAGACCATAAGCTTTATTATGGTTTCACCTAAATAATGGAAAGATAAATTATCTAACTTGGTTTAGTTACTTAAGTAATTTATATTTATGTGTGTTAGGAATATGATACCACACATGAATATTTAGTCATATTAACCCATATATCTATTTGTAGTGCATTAATGAATATGTTATTTAGTGGTATATCATTGGGTTAAGAATTTGTTCTTAGCCTGATTTTAACTCCAACTAGGGTGTTATGATAACATGAATAACTTTACCTAGGTCATGATTTGTTATAGAATGTGCATACAATCGTAGGAGCATATGGTATAAATAGTGAACGTCTTTCAACCATAATCATGCACGAAACCTCCAAGATCATATGCATTCCAAAGGGATGCTAAATTAATAAAACAATGTGCACTATAAATACTTGTAAAGAGGCACAATACAAAGAGAATGGATAGCAAGATTGGGTAGTACCTCAAATGGGAAGAGGAAGGATTTTCCCAATTTGTGTTGTAGAGAAGTCCATCATCTTTGTTTTGAAATTGGAAGTCCCCTCAGCCTTGTTGTAACATGATGCAAGATCATGATTCAGTTTCACGTCATTAATAAGGGTTCTTTGGAATTGAAGTAGTCATTGGAATGACACCGTTGTGAAGATATCTTGTCCCTTAGGTGTAAGTGTTTTCTAATTGCCATGGAGCATCCATGAACACCTTGACTTGATGAACCTTTTCTTTGTTGTATCAAATCTTTCCTCTTCTTATTTTTTGTGTTCTTCAACTACCTCCTTGGGAAGATTGGTTGGCTTCTTCATCCTTACATAATCCACCGTCCTCTTCATTTCAATTGTCGATGATTGTGCTATTTTTTGTGGCTGTGAAAGTCCTAGCATACTTCTTTATGTCTAGCGTATCAAATGTCAACACCATTTTATTTTTTGCAACCTTCTTGGTGGTATGTGTATTAGATGACGATGCTAATAAACTAAGTTGCTCCCTAGTAGTGTCAACTATAGAGTTGGCACATTAACCCTATCGACTTTGTATTATTTGATACCATGAGTGTGATCATTGTATGAAAAAGACATTGGACATATTCTAGAAGTCTTGATCTGAGTTGGTGCCTATAAATATTGTTATAGTCAAGGTAGGATACTTGCTTAGGAGTAGGATAAAGAAGGCATTGACAATAGGACATTGGGCATTGTTGAGTAGAAACCTTGTGGTGAGAATCGAAGAGGGGGACAATTTATCTTATTGTTGAGGAGAGAAGGGAGCTAGTGGTAGTGAAGCGGGCACTACAAATGAAAAGAAGGAAGTGGACGTCATTTTGGGGGCGTCACATGGTTTTCTCGTCAAGGGATGAAGAAGGGCGTTGATGATAGTGAAGTGGACACTGAAGAGATTTGAACGTGTTCATTGTCTTTCTTGGGATTCCACATGGTTTTGGAGTTGAGGTCTGGAGAAGGTGTTGTGGAAGTGAAGTGGGTGTCAGAAAGATCAAAATAAGGCCCTCACCATCATTTTTGGGTGTCAAAATGATTTGGGCATCAAGGGCTTGATTTGATGATGGGGACTATGGTCTTATCGGGAATTTTTGGAGATGAAAATGATAAAAATATCACAAAAGAAAGTGACATGGGTGTGGGGACTGTTAGTGAGTTTCAAGTGTTCTTGCTGCATAAGTGAGTGTGTGATTGGGTGAGAGGATCCTATTGTTATCATATTCTACATGTTAAGAGGAGGTATAGGTGGTCCTGAGGAGAGGAAAGTGGTTGTAGAATAGGGGAGTGGTGGTGGCCTAGCTTAGTTGGTGATTGGGTAGAAATTTTCAAACATGTCAAATAGTTTCAATCCCTTAAGGATGTTCAAAAAATTAAACCCAAGTTAAAAGGGTTCTACTATATAGACTCATTTTGGGACTCAAAATGGGACACATTTGTTGTTTTTCACTAGAAAATAGGAGGCAAATAAATTATCTAACATATTTTTATTTGTTATGTCCCTTATTTATTGAAAATGACAAAATGTATCCCATCTTGAGTCTAAAAATAGTGTACACACAAAATTTTTCTTGTTAAAAGGACACTTTGACATTTTTAGCTATGTGCATATCTCTTTCAAGCACATGCAAGCTTTGCTCCGAAATGAAAATTTCTTGATTGAGAAAAAATTCAAATAGAAAACATTTTTCTTCTTTTTAATGGAGCCATACACGATGCATGCATTTGCACACCTTTGGCATTATATTATTCACACTCTCCTACAGTGACACTAAAAGAAATCCAAGGTATTCTATGGTTTACCAACACATGCCACATGTTATTTCCATGCGATAAACCATTATCTAGTGGTCAAGACCTAGTTCTCTCCTTCTCTAGTGAGTCTTGGATGGTAGCAAAACAGACAACCAAGGCATCAAGTTTCTCAGCGTTCCCTTTTGTCCTCTTCCTATACCACTTCCTCATCCTACATTGCTTCCTCATCTCCATCCCTAACCAAACTCAAGAACCCAAGAATTAACCCACCCATCTTATGTTGGTATGTCTGCACATGGCTCATTGATGCCAAAAAATTATGATTGTGCCACTGAGCCCTCACATAGGCAATACAGATGAATGTTTAGAGAAAGACCACAAACAAAAACAAACTTCCTCTTCCTCTACCTCCACCACCCCACCCAACCCACAACCAATCCTATGTGGCATCCCACCCATCCATTTTCCTCTATGGCTACTTGACAAGAACTACTACCACAAAGCCAAACCACATTTTCTCTCCCTCATGTCTACAAGTAAGTCACCTCCCTACCTGATGTCACTAACACCAGGCGCTTCGTCAACTGCCTCCCCAACCACAAAACAATTCTTTTTTTTTCTTTTCCCTCCATTCCTTCTCCCCTGTCATATCTGATGTGCAACCCTCCCACCATTCTTGTCTTATTGAACCCCTCACAAGTTCATTTGCATCCAATGATTACCAATGGAGGGGGCACAACTACATAGTGCTCTTTGTTAGTGGGTTGATCTAGATATGAGTGGATCTAGTTCCATGAGTCTTCTGATTTGATCTAGTGGGGAGAGGAAAGGGTTTATTGAAGCTACCACCCAACCCTAAAATTAACGTGCCAAGACTAATCTATGACTAATGTCATTAATACCAACCATCATGACTTTCATTTTTTTTGTTGTGTACTCGATGGTGGAGCATTAATTTGATCAGACAAGTGATTAATACCCTCATCTCCATTGCCTCTTTGGCACCAAACTACTCAATGGTGTGGAGATCATCACAAAGGACATTCAAAGGCTTATGTTCTCTCTACTTTTTCAAAGTACAAGATTACCATGATAAAATTATAGTTTTCTCTTAGAATTATTATTATCTTCGATCAATGGTGTTGTTTGATGCTTTTTTACCATGGTTGTAATATAATTCAAAATGGAGGCACTCCAATCTCCTTGATGATTGTGAAGATTCTGACTCAACTACTTTCCAATTTATTCTTATCAGGAGTGTCTTTTTAGAGATTCTTGTTTTAGTGGAGTACATTTACTAAGCATGCATACAATAGTTATGTTGAACTATACATGTTTTTATCATTTTATTGATATATATATATACATGTTAGGTGAATATTTTCCACTGCATACTATCTCTCCTATTGTTCTAGATGCATTCAAGTCACTCTCAACAAGAGTGCGCTTTTATAGTATTATATGTCTAGGTGAACATGGTACATAAAGAATTTATTCAGTCACTTAGTCCGCAATGTGATATTATCTTGATTGGGCAAAGAATCGTGTCACTGAGAAATGGTCAGTCAACAAACTTGTCGATCAGACATGGTTCTGTATTGTTCTTCCAAGCTCAAACAAATTTAGCCATTGCTAGCTTACTACTTTCTAGCTAATGGTTAGGTAAGCACTAAGAACACTCTAGAGACTCCCTAAAACGTCCCCAAGCACTTTCAAACCCATTTCTATAAATAGGAGAGGCCTTAGGACACCTAAAGAACACAAGCTACACTTGAGCATCCATTGTAGAGAGCAACAAAGCTAAGAAACACTTGCAATCTTATTCCTTGAGCTCTAAATTTGTGTCTTATAGCCATAGCCTCTTAGCCACCATCCAAGAAACGTCCATCCTAAGTGGTTTTAGAGGTCTAATGCTTGATATAGGATCAAATCGCAATACTTCATTGGTGTACTTTCCTTCTTCCAATCCCCATTCACAGGTTTATGCTATTATGCTTCTTGGCTACTTCAAGTGGTGGAGGCTTCCTGAGGGAGCTTGATTGGATCTACTTCTTGGTGGACAAGGCTGATCCAATGTTGCTTGAGGTTACTTCTAGAATATTTCTTCAAGGAGGTTGGAGCTACTTCTAGGTGAAGGCTATCTCAAGGTGGTGGAGCTACTTCAAGGAGGTGAAGGCTTCTCTAAGGGCTTGGGGTTAGTTTAAGAAGGTTGCTTCAAGGAGGTCGAGACTACTTATAGGTGAAGGCTACTTCAAGGAAGGTGATTGTATTTTTTTGTAACATCCTTGTGAGGTAAATAAAATAAATCACTTTCAAAATCCCAGTTTGAGACGATTGGGTAGTGGAATGACAACCTTTGATTCAAAGGTTGGAACCACTCTACATCGAAGTGTCTTTCCTATTTCCTTCTCCTTATTTGGTTTGAGTTTTTACTTGAATTTTAAAGAACCAAAAGCTCTATTCACCCCCTATCTAGATCTTTCATGATCAACATCTAAAGACTAAAAACTAAAACATCTTGACATCTAAGGTATCTAAGTCCAATGGGTCATCATCAACATCATCCTCAGGCTCATAACCCTCATCATCATTAGAAGGTGCAGTAGAGATAGCAGTGATTTCATCACCAGAGGCACCAACAAAGCCATTATCAGAACCATCTTCAGGGTCATCATCCTTAGTGGCCTCCTCCTCATCAACAACTTCCTCATCATCCTGGTCAGTGGTCAGGTATCTCCGCATTGCTAGAAGGATTAAAACTATGAACGAGCCATAGGGCATTCTTCTCATCCCAAGACATGGCAAGATCATGTAGATATTTGGCCTGAGGGGTAAGAGGGAGAAGAAGTGCCAATGCTGGCAAGTAGGGTAGCAAGGGGACCAATAGGCAGAGGAAGCACTCCAGGGGTAGGTGCAGGGGTAGGTCCACCAACAATAGAGGATATGGTAGCAGAAGCAGCAGGTGGAGGGGTTGGGTAGAAGTGACTTATGCATAGGAAGCATATTCACCTCCTATAAAGGGATGGTAGGAGGGGTAAGGGTGGGGCAGCAAGATAGGTTCACAGTGGACATGATTTGGTAGAGGTCCTGATGCTTGTGCTCCTGAACCTGTAGGTTGTACACTTGCTGATGCATCAGGGTGATTGGCTCGCAGTGCAAGTGGGAGTCTGTTGGTATGTATGCCCTGAGAGCCAATCATGGGATGATTGGTGGGATACATTAAGATTGATTTGATAAACAACAAAGGTGAGCTTCCAATTCTTTCTGGTTCAGTCATATGAGATAGTGATAGAACATATTGAATGTCTAGAGAATGACAATACTCAATGACGTATGCCTTCAGGTTCATGACCTGAACGATGAGATCATACAGATGCTAAGAGTTTGTACATTCTTGTTATGTCCCTAGTCAGATGTCATTGTGGAAGGTAGATAGACAGTAATGACACACAAGACTAGATTGTGGTGTTGGTTGATGACAGAATCTCATTAGTCATTATATAGAGATATCAAACCAAACACATAGGTACTTGTTAGAGAACAAGTGTACCGGACAGACCCACCATGAGTTTGACACATGGAACCATGACATGGTAGTCACAGTCAGTACTCACAGTGATGGTGGTGAGTGTGATTCTTTAACCTGAAATCACTACACTCAACACATGTCGTTGGGCACACTTTGACATCATCAAACGCAGTCCTGAAACATGGGTTGTTATAAAGGTGATGATTGGGTGGCTTTGACACATGGGGCTTTTGAGAGGTGAGTGATAGATATGGGATTTGTCCCTCTTGAGGGAGTTTGATTTCCAAGGACACTTGATGAGTAGGATTGAAACAGGCGTGCGCACGCATGTGTGAATCAGTATGTGATATTGATGTCATACATATCTCTTCCAATCTACTCTGAGATCAAGAAAGTGAATCAACGTTGACAGGATGACTGTTCCATGCCTCGAGTTCATTCAGGATATCAGTGACAAAGGAATTATACATTCACTGTAACACCATTCACAGATTGTAGGATTGAAAGTTGTTCTCAAACTTTCTACTTTCACCTGGGTAGCACTGATGTGTGACTAGGCACTGCTCTTTGCTTGTGAAGTCATAAGTGTTATGGACTTTCACTGCCAACGTGAAATGGACCTGCAGGGTCACACACATAGCATTTAACCTGGAAGAGGAGTTTTGTCCACCAACAATGTTTAGATTGATTACTAAAGGAGTTTAGTAGTTCAATTAAACACTCAATTAATTGATAGCTCAAAATCATAGTGTTCAAGGTGTTGGACAGATTGATTAGAGTATTGGATTGATTGAAATCCCAATTGACTAATTCTGCACAATCTGCACTCCCAACCGATCGGCTCATGAGATGAACCGATCGGCTCAGCTTGGTGAACCGGTCGGCTCAGGTGGTGAGTCGATCGGCTCATGGACAGGGTGAATGATTGCTTCAAGTGTTGAAATGATCGGTTCAACTGTTGAAACCGAACAAGTTGGGAAAGTTAGATTGGTGAGAATTTTCCTTTCATTTCACTTGCCCAATTTGATTGGGAAAAGGATTGGTATTTGATACCAATTAGAAACAAAAGAGGGAAAGTCGATTGGGAACTGATCAGGACCACGAACCGATCGGTTTAGAAAGTGAACCGACCGTTTCATGGGTCCCAACCGATTGGTTGAGTGTCAACTGACCGGCTCAGATCCCCAACCGACTGTTTCACTTGTGAAACGATCGGTTCAGGTTGCGAGTTGGTTGTTTTGTGGAAAATCTCAAACCCTTCTACTCCTACTTTTAGTCCCGCATTGCCCGGGATGGAGAACCCTATCCCATGACCCTCCTATATATATAGGGGTATTGGGGGCTTCTCAAAGTACAACTTAGTGCAACCAGTTGCTCTGCAAAGTTGTCGTTCTCTCTGGTTTTGGTAACCGAGAGAGAGCCCGAGCAAGTGCTACCCGTAAAGGGAGGCGCAGCAAGGGAAAGACAACTGCAGTTGCAACTGGCAGTAGGAGAGTGTGTCGGTGACTAGTACGTCAACAGGAGGGTGCGATTCCTTCCAACTCCTTGTGGGACAAGGAGTGTGGAGTTCTAGGTGGTCCGTGTGGACTACTTCAGAGGCGGGAGGTTTCTGCCGCTCAGGAGGACAACTGTCAACCCGACAGTCCGGTAAGATCAGGAGTCGTCAGTCCCGGTGCGACCAGGAGCTGCACAAACATCGTCGAAGACCAGAGTTGAAGACCGAGCTAAGCGCGAGGTATTGACGCCGAGCAAGCCTCGGGACAAGGTATGATTCCACAAACCATCATTTCCTATTATATAGACGTTGACGCGTTTCCTTGTTCTGGGTTTGGGAGAGATTTTTTTTTGTTTCCGCTGCCTTCTCTGCCTCCCCTAAAACCCAACATAAAATTATGTTGTATTATAATGCATATAAGAACATGAGTGATAGAAAATTCTAATAGACATTAAATTTTAAACGATGCTTATTTACAATGTTTCTATATTTATTACTAGTAGCCAATCTTCCCAATATCATCATGAATAAACTAATCTCAAGTACTTCATGCAACAACTGAATGATGAACCGACTTAGGAAAAAATATCTTTAGTGACAACTTGACCCTAATTCTATCAATTGAAAATAATCGAACTAAAATTTAAAATCATGAAAACTTACAAAAAGAGGCATGAAACATCCCACTTGGTATGCCAATCTAGCTTGAAATACCGATATGGTCACGATGGTTGGGTGCCTTGTCATTAATAAAAGAGGGCCAATGATTCCCGAACCAACTCCCCACATAGGCGTAAGTCTTAATGAGCAGCCGGGACTGGTAAAATGCTGCAATTTTTCCATATAAAAAACAAATAGGAGCCAAGGCTCACTGAGGTACTTTCTTTGGTTTTAAACACCTTGTCTTAACAAGTTTGTTTGTACTCATGTTTATGTTCATGTTTAGTATTGAAAATGTCATACCTCGTCTTAACAATAAATATCATTAGAAACTTGTTATTTTAAAAATGTTTTACGAGATTTATGATGGTGCATAATTCATCATTATGAATGTAATGAATACCTTGGATTACTAATGTGAGATTATAAAAATATACAGGAACCAATGCTTGCCAAGGTACCTGGCTTTGGCTCTCAACACCTTGTCTTAGCAAGTTTGGTTCGCGCTCATGTTTCTATTTATGTTTAGTATCATTGTCGTATAATATATGTTAAGGTGCATCCTAGGAGGTAGACTCACTAAAGTGCTGTCGGTTTTATAAGCTCCTAACTCGACGTTGTCTTAACCAAGTAAGTACTTATACTTAACAATTAGCGTTAATCAAAGCTATTAGCACAAATGAACTGTACTTCATAAATATTTTATTCATTGTTTTGGGCTTTTTTTGGGATTTACGAGAAGTGTATGTAAATATGTATACCTATGAATAAACACTCGGCATGTTTATTTAATACACTTAAATTTGAAAATTAAATAGCCATGATGGTTTAAGGGTGATGGTTTCATCTCATACTTGTTAAGAAATGTGACTCGGGGCCGAAGCTTTTTAAGCGAATACGCATTGGCCTTACCATTCTCGATTTACTGGCTTATGTCATTGTTTAGGATGAAAAAGATCACAATAGTTATATTAGAGCCAGTCATGTTTATCACTGGAATCTTAAGTTGTTTATGTTGTCTTATTTTTGCATTTGAATGTTTATTTTGATATTACAGTTCAAACTTTGTATTTCGTGTAAGAATGTTCAATTTAAGTTGATTACAAGTATTCAGATGTAGCCAATGCCTAAAAACTAAAAATTTCACGAATTATCACCGTATGACATTGCATATGCTTTGTTTCTCAATACACGTTTATCATTTTTACACCATTGCTTATCTTTTACTTTGGTTTATCCTATCTCAAAATTGAGCATTAATTATAATGACTATCATCTTTGATGAAAATGTCATACCAACCAACTAAAATTCTGTTGTATTATAATGCATATAAGAACATGAGTGATAGCAAATTCTAATAGACATTAAATTTTAAACGATGCTTTATTTATGATGTTTCTATATTTATGACCCAATATCATCATGAATAAACTAATATCAAGTACTTCATGCAACAACCGAATGATGAACCAACTTAGGAAAAAATATCTTTAGTGACAACTTGGCCCTAATTCTATCAATTGAAAATAATCGAACTAAAATGTAAAATCATTAAACCTTATAAAAAGAGGCACGAAACAGCCCACTTGGTATGCCTATCTAGCTTAAAATACCGATCTGGTCACGATCGTTGGGTGCCTTGTCATTAATAAAAGAGGGCTAATGATGCCTGAACCAGCTTCCTACACAGGTGTAAGTCTTAATGAGCATCCGGGACTGGTAAAATGCTGTAATTCTTCCATATAAAAAACAAACAGGAGCCAAGGCTCACCGAGGTACTTTCTTTGGTTCTAAACACCTTTTTCTTAACAAGTTTTTTTGTGCTCATGTTTATGTTCATGTTTAGTATTGAAAATTTCATACCTCATCTTAACAATAAATACCATTCGAAACTAATGTGAGTATAAAAATATAAAGGAACGAAGGCTCGCCAAGGTACCTTGCTTTGGCTCTCAACACCTTGTCTTAGCAAGTTTGGTTCACGCTCATGTGTCTATTTATGTTTAGTATCATTGTCATATCATATCTATTAAGGTGCATCCTAGGAAGAAGACTCATGGAAGTGCTATCGGTTTTATAAGCTCCTAACTCGACATTGTCTTAACCAAGTGTGAATAAAACTCCATTCTCACTTCAAACTAGGTGTCATGCTATCAAAGGGAGTGATCCTTAACCAAATCCAGACAAACAACCTCAAGTACTTAACATTTAGCATTAATGAAAGCCAAACAAATTTGCATATCATAGGAACCCCAAATACTCGATACTTCACAATTGGCATCAATGAACTGTACTTCACAAATATTTTATTCATTGTTTTGGGCTTGTTTTGGGGATTTAGGAGAAGTGTACATAAATATGTATACCTATGAATAGACACTCGACATGTTTATTTAGGAAAATTCTCTTGATGACTAAAAGCTATACTAAAACTAGAGAAAATACACTTAAATTTGAAAATTAAGTAGCCCTGATGGTTTAACGGTTCTAGTTTCATGTCATACTTGTTAAGACATGTGACTCGGGGCCGAAGCTTTTTAAGCGAGTACGCATTGGCCTATACCATTCCCGATTCGCTATCTTATGTCATTGTTTAGCATGAACAAGATCACAATAGTTATATTAGAGCTGGTCATGTTTATCACATGAATCTTAAGTTGTTTATGTTGTCTTATTTTTGCATTTGAATGTTTATTTTGATAGTATAGTTCAAACTTTGTATTTAGTGTAAGAATGTTCGATTTAAGTTGATTACAAGTATTCAGATGTAACCAATGCCTAAAAACTAAAATTTTCATGAATTATCACCGTATGATATTGCATATGCTTTGTTTCTCAATACACATTTATCATTTTTACACCATTGCTTATCTCTTAATTTTGTTTATCTTGTCTCAAAATTAAGTATTAATTATGATGACTATCATCTTTGATGATAATGTTATACCAACCAACTAAAATTTTGTTGTATTATAATTCATATAAGAACATGAGTGATAGCAAATTCTAATAGACATAAAATTTTAGGCGATGCTTTATTTACAATGTTTCTATATTTATGACTAGTAGACAATCTTCCCAATATAATCATGAATAAACTGATCTCAAGTACTACATGCAACAACCGAATGATGAACCGACTCAGGAAAAAATATCTTTAGTGACAACTTGACCCTAATTCTATCAATTGAAAATAATCGAACTAAAATTTAAAATCATTAAAATATACACTTGGTATGCCAATCTAGCTTGAAATACCAATCTGGTCATGATGGTTGGGTGCATTGTCATTAATAAAAGAGGGCCAATGATGCCCAAACCAACTCCCCACATAGGCGTAAGTCTTAATGAGCATTCAGGACTGGTAAAATGTTGTAATTCTTCCATGTACAGGAGCCAAGGCTCACCGAGGTGCCTTCTTTGGTTCTAAACACCTTGTCTTAACAAGTTTGTTTGTGTTCATGTTTATGTTCATGTTTAGTATTGAAAATGTCATACCTCATCTTAACAATAAATATCATTCGAAACTTGTTATTTTGAATATGTTTTACAAGATTTATGATGGTCCATAATTCATCATTACGAATGTAATGAACACCTTGGATTACTAATGTGAGATTATAAAAATATAAAGGAACCAAGACTCGCCAAGGTACCTTGCTTTGGCTCTCAACACCTTGTCTTAGCAAGTTTGGTTCACACTTATGTTTCTATTTATGTTTAGTATCGTTGTCACAATATATTTGTTAAGGTGCATCCTAGGAGGTAGACTCACTAAAGTGTTATCAATTTTATCAACTCCTAACTCGACATTTACTTAACCAAGTGTGAATAAAGATCCATTCTCACTTCAACCTAGGTGTCATGGTGTCAAAGGGAGTGCTCCTTAAACCAAATCCAGACCAACTTTCATATCATAGGAACCTTAAGTACTTACACTCAACAATTAGCATTAATCAAAGCCAAACAAATTTGCATATCATAGGAACCCCAAATACTCATACTTCACAATTGGCATCCATGAACTGTACTTCATAAATGTCTTATTCATTGTTTTGGGCTTGTTTTTAGGATTTACGCAAAGTGTATGTAAATATGTATACCTATGAATAGACACTTGACATGTTTATTTAGGGAAATTCTCTTGATGACTAAAAGCTATACTAAAGCTAGAGAAAATACACTTAAATTTGAAAATTAAATAGCCGTGATGGTTTAACGGTTATGGTTTCATGTCATACTTGTTAAGACATGTGACTCGGGGCAGAATCTTTTTAACTGAGTAAGCATTGGACTATACCATTCCCGATTTGCTGGCTTATGTCATTGTTTAGCGTGAACAAGATCGCAATAGTTATATTAGAGCCGGTCAGTTTATCACTGGAATCTGAAGTTGATTATGTTGTCTTATTTTTGTATTTGAATGTTTATTTTGATATTATAGTTCAAACTTTGTATTTAGTGTAGGAATGTTCGATTTAAGTTGATTACAAGTATTCAGATGTAGCCAATGCCTAAAAACTAAAATTTTCACGAATTATCACCGTATGACATTGCATATGCTTTGTTTATCAATACACTTTATCATTTTTGCACCATTGCTTATCTCTTACTCTAGTTTATTCTGTCTCAAAATTGAGTATTAATTATAATGACTATCATCTTTGATGAAATGTCATACCAACCAACTAAAATTTTGGTTGTATTATAAGTAATAAACATTAAATTTTAGAAGATGCTTTATTTACAATGTTTCTATATTTATGACTAGTAGCCAATCTTCCCAATATCATCATGAATAAACTAATGTCAAGTACTTCATATAACAATCGAATGATAAACCGACTCATTAAAAAATATCTTTAGTGATGACTTGACCCTAATTCTATCAATTGAAAATGATCGAGCTAAAATTTTAAATCATTAAATCTTACAAAAAGAGGCATGAAACAACCCACTTGGTCTTCCAATCTAGCTTGAAATACCGATCTGGTCACAATGGTTGGGTGCCTTGTCATCATTAATAAAAGAGGGCCAATGATGCTCCAACCAGCTCCCCACACAGGCATAAGTCTTAATGAGCAGCCAAGACTGGTAAAATGTTGTAATTCTTCCATATAGATGAGGGGAAGGTAGTACTTAGATTATAAGTACTTGGGATGGGAAATCACTAGGTTTTTGTCTTAAGGATAAAACTTAGAGAATGGGGGTGTGTTGAGGATGTCGGGGAAGATTGGCTACTCGTAATAAACAAAGGAACCATAATAATAAGGTTTGATTAAAATTTTATGTCTATTAAGAATTTGCAACACTCATGGTATAGATGTCAATTGTAGTGCCATAAAAATTTAGTTGGTTAGTATGACATTTAAATACAATGATATTCATTAACACTCAATTAAAATGACTTTCATTAAAACTCAATTTCAAGATAGGACAAACAACACCATGAGATAAGCACTGGTGTGAAAACACCAAAACGGTAAATAAGCCCTGACAAAAAATCTGCCACGTGAGACAATGATAATTCAAAAAAGATTAATTTCTAGGCATTGGCTACATAACATATATGAAAATGCTTTTACACTAAATGTAAAGTTTAAACTACAATGTCAAAATAACCATGCAAATGGAAAAAATTCAAAGAAAAGTAGAAAACAATAAAAACTAGTCCAATTGGCACTCACTCTATAAAAGATGATGTGCATTTTGAGTGCATGCAATTAAATAATCAAAGCAATACACACAGTTAAAGGTGTCAAAAAATGGGGCCCGGGTCAGTTCTGGGTATGAAAAGCCAACCTAGATTTTCTGACAGTCAAAACTGGACCGACCCAAATTTTTTCCAGACCTCTCAACCCGGACTGACCCGGATTAAAAACACTAAAACCTGAAACCAAACCCGGACCCAAACTTGAATTTTACCAAAAATACTTTTAGTAGATTTGTCTATATGATTGTAAAAAATTTCATTATTACAGCGACAAATCAACTAGACAACTATAATATTATTTGTCCTTTTTTCATTAGAGAACATTATAATAACAAAAAATCATCATTATCACCTAAACACATACAAGTACCAACACAACTGCAACAACATATATATCAGGCTCAAGACAAAACATCATCTATGTCACACTTTCTTCACTTGTACATGGTAGGAAATAAAAAGAGTAGAAAGGCATACATGTCCACCGTGCAATACAAAACACAACTCAAAACATTAGGAAATATTCTAGTAAGATTCCTTCATTTTGTAGACTCAAAAAAGTAAACACGAGTAAGATCTTCTTCCTTCCTCTTGACCATGAACCTAAAAAGTTAGAAGGAAGCATATTATGAAACACATTAGTCAAGATTACATACTGAAAGAGTCTGAAGCATATTAAAAAATCACAAATATAAATCAAATATTTGATTGCAACCGAAAGAGTCTGAATGTGAGAGATCCTCAAGCTTGTTACTAAGATCATCAAGATCACCATGCACCTTTTCTATGGATGTATAAAATAAAGAAGTCAATTATATATAAGAACTAATGAATTAAAATTTTTCTCCAAGGACTACCTTTCAGACCAAATAGCCAGTCACGAGTGCATATTAGGGCCTCCACACTTTCATGGGAAAAGCAACTCCTTGCAGGCCTAAGCACTTGTCCTCCCACGCTAAAGACTTTTTTGAAGCAACGAAAGATATTGGAATGCTGAGGATATCACGAGTAGATGACCCACGAGAATACTTTACACTTTCTCTAACCTTAATAACTATGGATTCAATATTCTGAACAATGATATTCAAAACATGACAAGAACACCTAACATATATATCATGCTCAAGATAAAACATCATCTATGTCACACTTTCTTCACTTGCACATGGTAGTAAATAAAAAGAGTAGAAAGGCATACATGTCCACCATGCAATACAAAAACACAACTCAAAACATTAGGAAATATTCTAGTAATATTCCTTCATTTCGTAGACTCAAAAAAGTAGACACGAGTAAGATCTTCTTCCTTCCTCTTGACCATGAACCTAAAAAGTTAGAATGAAGTCATTTAAAAAAAACCATATATATATATATATATATATATATATATATATACATACATACATACATACACACACACACACACATATATATATATATAGAGAGAGAGAGAGAGAGTCAGGCTAGAATACACTCGAGTGTATCCAGAGCGGAATACACTCAAGTAGTTTTTCATGATGCAATATTTTTTTTGAAAATATAATCCGTTGATCTTCTTATAAATCTCGTGAAAAACTCATACACAAAATTTGAGCACATTTGGATATGTATAGCTCATGTTATGAAGACCGCAAAAATTATGCATTTCAAATTAGTTTCGCGCGTCGATTTTGTTGCCCTTGGATGAGTGACTTACACTCATCCAAATGGGCTCAAAATTTGTATGTAGCATAGTTATAATATGATGGTGAAGATCAATGGTTTACATTTTGAAAAAAACAGTCTTGATATGCAAACACACTTGAGTGTATTCATGCGATCCGTACACTCGAGTGTATTCTAGCCTGACTCTCTTTCTCTCTCTCTCTCTCTCTATATATATATATATGTATATATCTACATCCGAATTAAAAAAAAATCATAGATATTGGAATGTTGAGGATATCACGAGCCATTGTAGAAAAAAAATCTAAAATATCAATCTCCTTCCTATTCATGGTTGGTTCATCTAAATAATGATCTAGCTCTGATTTCTTTTCTTGAGAATTGTCATCTTGGAATTGAAAGGTGTCATATCTATAATCACATATTGCCAATAATAAATTTTTTAAAGGAAAAAATGATTATGTTATAAAATTGAATCGTCATAAATACTTCAAAGAAATATGGATCATCATTAGGTTCTTCAATTCCCATGCTTGAGTTTGAAGCTTGATTCTCTAATGATTTGTCTTGATTTGAAGAAGAATAAGTTGTATTGTAATGCTTAAACAAATGATGAATATTCTTTGAACTTCAAAAACCTTTTCTTGTGATTCCTCTCCATAAATTTTAGAGAATGCAAATTCAACACACTTCATCTTGTATCTTGGATCCAAAATAACAGCCATGCACAAAATCAAATTACAATTACCCCAATACTTATTCAATTTCACCTACATTTTTGCAGCCATGTTCTTTGTGAAATGATCCATGGTATTGGCTTCTTCCTTAAGCAGGTGTTGGATTTGCCAAACACCATGGAAAAATAAATGTATTGTCTTCTTCCTTAAGTAGAGATTGGATTTTCCAAACACCATGGAAAAATAAATTTGCAGTTGGATATTTATTTCCAGAAAGATCCTTGGTTACAACGTAAAGTAATTTTAGGAACTTGCATTTTTTTTCTACTTTACTCTATTCTTCTAAAGTGGGATAATCCTTTTAAATACTATCACTCAAGTTTTAGGTCACATGTGAGAAGGTGAATGGTCAACCAATCAACAATGAAATTCAAAATCATGAACGGAAGCAAGTAACAAACAACATTTCAAAAATGGTTGGCAACATGATTTGAGATTGAGATGCATGTTCGTGTCATCTAGAAGGTTGCAATGATGAATTCAAGAAGCATGACACCTGAAGATGCTCATCAATGAGAAAAACAATAATCTATATAAATCTAGCAAGGCAACCAAAACCCAAAACCCTAAAACCTAAACCCCAAGATTGTTTTATCTCCATAGAAATGCTATGGGCAATATGCCCTTTTTATCCATTTTCTTTGCATTTGCATGCACACACAATCTTTTGCACATTTTTTTGGTATTAATGTATTTTTCTCTTTCATTACCATGGCATGCTTTAAAAATTTCCCCATAAGTTTATTGCTTCTAGAGCAACCTTTTTCACTTAGTATGAATTCATCTATCTTTCATGGTTGTTATCTATTTGCCCCAGATTTTGGTTATTTATTTCTCAGAATCAATCAATTCATTGTTACCCTTCTTGAGCTTCATGGTTATGTTTGGCAAGTGATTCTACGATTTGTGTTCTTCATCTCTTAAGGTTTAGAGTTGCTTATCATCCTGTTTCAAATTGTGGACAACTCTCCTAGGATTTGTGTGGTCATTTGAGCCGGTGTTTGATCATGAAAGATCCTTTTTTGGCTCTCTCTTTAGCCCTATGTCTCTTAAACTCCAAACTATGTTTTCACTCACGAATGATGAGTTTTGTGGATTGCATCTGTTGAACGACCTTGCTTCATCTGACATTAGGCTTTAGAGACCAAAAAGTAAGTAAAAATGTGCAAAGAGGCTGGCTCTAAAGAGCATAAAAATATAAAAAAGAAATAAAACCCATTGCCATGTAATAGAATGCAACATTAGCAAGGATTTGGCTTAATTTATCAAACCACGCTCTTGGGCTCTATTATTCCATAAATGGCTTTCTTTAGGCGGCACACTTTATAACACTCCCCGAGCAAGAAATTCGAGAAGTTTCTCCATATACACCTCATGCAAATCACCATATAAAAAAGCATTTTTGATGTCGAGTTAGAATAGAGGCCAACTCTTTTTAACAACAACAAAGATAAGGATACAAATAGTGCTAAGGCGAGCAACAAGCAAAAAAGTCTCAGAATAATATACAACATAGGTTTGTGTATTGCCCTTAGCAACAACACGAGCCTTAAGGCGTTCAACTGTGCCATCTGGTTGATACTTAAGCCTATAGGCAAGTTATGAAGTTTAGTCGAAATCGTCAAAATTTCATCAAAATTTTCAATTTCGACGCCATCTGCTATGAAACCTTGCAAATGTGTTACTATGTCAAAATCAACGAATTTGTTTGCCCAAATTTCAAATTTTCCCAGGGAACTGGAAAGTCTCCTTTCCTCCCACATGAAGGACCCCCACCTATCCCCATGCCAAATTTAATTGCATAAAATGATGCAGTTAGGTGTAGAGATCACGCCTGTGAAATTTCATGGATTATTTCATTCGTTTTGCCATTGAAATGGGCACGGTTGTACTTATCAAAATTTCTGTCCAAATTTCAATAAATTTCCATATAAATATTGTCGAAACGACTTCGAAATAGGATACCTCATTCCTTTCCTATATGAGACGAATTAGCAAGAACATCCACCAAATCTAACATATGTTGTGTATGAAATCTTCCATTTCTGCCTTCATGGCATGACTCCATGAAGGATGTGTCAGGGCTTCAACCACAGTTTTAGGAACACAAATAATGGAAAGCGTAGCAGTAAAATTGCCAAATCTTACACTAAGAGTAGAATTGGAACAAAAAATTCTTATAAGATGTAAAGTACAGGAGCACACCCTTTCCTTATGCTAATCAAAGTGTCCAAGTTAGAGTAGACCTGATTGGTGTCTTGATCTGCCGACGCAAATGAGGGATTTGCTGAGGGGTGAGGGAATAGAGGGAGTTGTAGTCTTGTGACTTCTTTGGTAAACCTTGAGAGGAACATTAGTAGCATGAGCAACATGTTTTGGAGATTTCGGTTCAACAGGAACCGGAAGAGGGGTATTAACGAGCATGTCGATAGATAGAGTAGAAGCCATAGTATAAAAAGATGGCGTATCCTTAGAAGTACAACATCCACACTAACAAACCATTTCTTAGCAGCCGAATTACAACATCTGTACCCCTTCTGAGTTTTTGAGTACCCCAAGAAGATACACTTTGTAGATCACGAATCAAGTTTTGTTAAACCAGACTGAAGTTTTCTTACAAACAGGTACTACCAAAACATTCTAGGTGGCATAGAAAATTGGGGAGCTCCGGGGTACAAAATGCTATATGGGACTTAGTTGTTCAAGATAGAAGAGGACATTCTATTTATTGGAAAACAAACATTGGAGACAACATCGACCCAAAAAGGTTTATGTCAACTTCGAGGAGATGGCGATTCTTTCACTCGAAACACTATTTCATTGAGTGTAAAAATAGGAGGTTTGATGAATGGTGCCAATGTTATTACAAAAAGACAAACAGACTGTTGCATGAATTCAAGGGCATTGTTTGTCTGAATTATTTTTATGGGCTTATTAAATTAAGTCTTAATTTCAGCAAAGAAGGAAATAATAATATAAAGAACATGTGCCCTTTCTTGAGTACCCTAGAAGATATAGGTGTGACTGAGCATGGTCCCCGAATATGAGCATGGACGATATCAAAAATAGATTTTAGAAAGTCATTTTTCTCCGAAAAACACATCGAGTTTGCTTTCCTAATTGGCAAGCTCACATTTAAACAAAGTTTGAGATACAAAAGGAATTAAATGCTTCAGCTTGGATGCTAATGGATGTCCCAATCTGTAGTGCCACTGAACTCCCGGAACAACTGAAGATACTATCTACCGTATGTGTTATACGTGTGGAGAGGTCACCTTATAGAGTATATGTGGTATGCGGGAGTATATACGGAAGTATATGTGGTTTTGAAATTTTTTCAAATAACAATTACTATATATAAAGAAATCACACAATTGCATATTTAATTTGTTCATTACATATTTAGACCTGAGATATATTTAGATATAAAGTTTTAATGAAAAATAAAAAACCATTTAGAATGCATTCTAGAATCATTTAAACATAAACTCCAATGAAGCATGCACAAAATGATTTAAGACAAGAACATAACAATCAATACTGACCAAATCATGCAAAAAAAATGTACGCATGTCCTAGAGGTTCAAAATAACAAAAATTAAATAAGCATGTGTCTCGTTTACAAAACATACAAAGAAATAGTACATTTAGAGAATGTTATCAATAAAAATATAATCTAGTTTGAGTCGAGATAACAAATGTCCATCTAAAAATCGCCAACTAATTGGCCTTATAAGTGGGTAAGTATATGCGGGCCGCTTATGCGGTAAGTGCGGTCTTTTTTTTAAAACACAGGAATATAGTAGCGCAACAATTTGTGGAGCATTTGGATTGTGTAAGCTGTCTAGTCCCTCATGGCTCGAACCAAAAGTTGTTTGACCATTTTCCTAACCGAAACAAGATTCAGAGGAAAACACGAAACATATAGGCAGATCTAAGCAAAAAGTTGGTTGTAGTTTGAATATTACCAACCCCATGTACTGGGGCTTGAGTGCCATCAACAATGATCATAGGTGGAATAGTAGAAGTAGTAGTCATCATGAAAACTTTAATATTTACAGAATTATGAGTAGAAGCATCATAGTCTATGACCGATTTGTTTTTACCATAAGGGTTGTGGATGCCAGAAAAATAGAATCACCATCCTGGTGCGTAGCCGATGTCGAAGTCGTGAGTCGTTCTTGCAATATTGTTTCAAATTTAGCTCAGACTCAATTCATAAAAGCAATGGAGGTTTGGGTTGTTTCGTCCTATGTGTTGTCATTAGACGTCTGATTAGCCCATGTTGAATTGGAGGTAACCAGAACAACGATCTTCATCATGATTCTTTCTTCCACAAAAGTTACAATAACGAGGTCTGTGAGGGGGCGTTGCTAGGTCAAGTGGAGGGTTGATCACGTGTCGGTCCAAAAGGGCCTTGATGGAGGGTTGATCACCCCAAGTCTAGGTCTCGATGGTCCAAAATGACCACACACTCTATCAAGGCCACGAATAGTCACAAAAACGTATTTCTAAAGCTGACACTTCAACAGAACCAACAGGTGAAAAAACAAACAGTAGGCATTGGACCCATTTTAGGACATCTCATAGTTTAGGTAGGCATCACTGGATAAGTTTTTATCCACGATTCTCCAAAGGAAGCATGTAGTCCAACGAGGAATTGTCTTGTTGTATTTCATTTCACTGTCTCCAATAAGGTCAGAACTCATCCCAGAGGGCACAACATTTATTTTAATAATCCTCAATTGGTCTATCATTAGAGAATTCTTTTTTAGCCAGATTTTTAAAGATTTCAAACACCTTTTTAGGATTTTGTTGATGTGAATAAACATGAGATAACTTATCCCACACGGCCTTAGCCATTTAAAGTCTTAAAACTGAATGACTAATTTTTGAATCTGTGTTGTTGACCATCCAGGTTATCAGTCCCAAGTCATCCTTGACCCGCAAGTTAGAGGATTGCTATGTTTCTCATCCGTAGTCTTGATAGGAGTAGCAGGTGAATTAGTAATAAGGTGAGAGTTTGGACTTGGGACTTAATGGTGTGCTCTCTGACCATGTATGTTAGTTAGAACCATCCAATTTTATTGTGGTCACACACAAAGTTCTTGAGTTATCATTAGAGGCCATGTTGGAACCCAATTCTTGCTCAGTTCACACAAGTTATCCGAAGATGTGGTAGAACAATAGCTCAGTGGAGAGGGGCGTGAAGCGTCACTCCAAATAAAAGCAACAAAGTTAAAAATGGGAACTCATGGGCATTAAGAAATTAATTAAGACACCAACTCTGCACTGTCAATTTAGACCGACATGTAATGAAGGTAAAAGGGCCCTAATAATTAAGCGAACAGAGAAGAGGTAGTTTTTATACTAGGAGGGAAAAACATGGGTTGTTGCATAGATAGAGGTGGTGGATGGTGGAGCAGGGGGCTGATGGGGCGGCAGAGCACAAGAGAGGACATGGGACATGTGGGGTGGTGGCTTCTGAGGTGGTAGGTAGGGGGTAGCATGACTGGGTTGTAGGGTTATCTAGGTGCAGTGGATGGTGACAAGGAGGTTCATTAGCAGTGGGCAGAGAGGAGTGGATGGGTGGTGGTGGAGGGGTAGCTGGTGGTGATGGCCGGTGGGTGGAGTGGATGACATGTTGAAGGGAGAATGACGGGTAAGGGTGGTGCAGGCTGAAGGCATCATGAGTTGATGGAGGGTTGGTGGCAGCGGCAGGTTTTTGCTGTGGGTGGATGGGATGGTGGTGGGAGGGTAGGAGTGGCATGAGGACAAGGCTGATGGGATTGGAAGATTCCTTTGCGTAGGGAGGGAGGGACAGAAACATATGCGGTGGGGAGGGGAGAGGTTGATCAACTATAGGTATCTGGGGAAGCTAGGAAAGGAGGAGAAACATTACATTTAGGGAGAAGTTAAGGGGAATCAAACTTCTCTGATACCATGTAGTATAATAATTGGATTCTGTTATTTAGATGAAGAATACAACACGAACCCCCTCCTTATATAGGATAGAAGTAGTCAGTGACACAAACTTTACCAATTTGGGGTAAAAGACAAGATACTACAAAGAGTACAAAATAAATAAATAAATAACATAAAACTAAATATATCAACATGCCCTATTATCACTGTGAGAAGAGGTGAGGAGGAGAGGAGATGAAACACCGAGAGATTTTTCGGCTGTAAGGAGCAACTTTCTTAAGAGGGCAATATCCGTCTCTCTGCTTTTTATATATTAGGGTAAGATACATTGTGGTACAAAGGAGAAAATAATAGAAAAACAATAAACCAAATAATATAATAAAGATAGAACCAGGAAGTAGATCGCCAATTTCCGCCACTGTTCGACTGTCAATACCATCAACAGGACTATCAATGGTATCGACAGAATGATGTTTTGTCGCTGTGATAATCTCGATACCATCGACCTCCTGTCGATGGTATCAATGGAGATGCAGGTTGTTTCACACTCCCCCTCAAGTTGGAGAGTACACATCGTGTATGCCCAGCTTGCCACATAATCTTTGAAAAGCTGTAGGACCTAAAGGCTTTGTCAAGATATCCTCCAGTTGATCTTCAGACTTGACGTATGGCGTCACAATAGTGCCATCTTTGATTTGATCATGAATAAAATGGCAATCAACTTCTATATTCTTTGTACGCTCATGAAAGATAGGATTCCTGGCAATGTGTATAGGAGACTGGTTGTCACACTTGAGCTCCATAGAAGACATAATAGTATTTTTTAACTCAGAAAGAACAGATTTGACCCATTGTAGTTCACAACATGCATGGGCCATAGCACGGTATTCAGCCTCAGTGTTGGATCTCGCTACCACATGCTGCTTTTTGCTTTTCCAAGTAATCAAATGATCACCTAGCAAAGTACAATAGCCTGATGTAGACCTTCTATCAGTATGATCACCATCCCAATCTGCATCTGAATACCCTATGAGAGTCAAAGTAGATGGAGGCACCTTGGGTTTAGAATATGTGATCCCTTTACCAGGAGCACTCTTTAGATATCTCAAAATTCGGCAAACCTCTATCCAGTGTGACTGTCGTGGTGAGTGCATATGCTGACTCATGACGCCTACAACAAAAGAAATGTCAGGTCGTGTAACAGTCAGATATATTAGCTTGCCAACTATTCTCCTATATTATCCTAGATCTGAGTACTCAACATCATCAACCGTATCCTTGATGTGATAATCCATAGGAGTAGATACCGGTTTAGATTCAGTCATTCCTGTCTCCTGTAGTAAGTCAAGCACATATTTCCTCTGAGATAGATTGACACCTGCATGAGATCTAAGCACCTCAATGCCCAGAAAATATCTCAGTTTACCCAGATCCTTCGTTTGAAAGTGTCTATGCAACCCTTCCTTCACACAAGATATGCCTATTGAATCACTACTAGTAATCACTATGTCATCAACATATACAACAATAATGATAGAGCCACAAGAAGAGTTAGAGTAGAATAAAGAGTGATCAGTCATGGAGCGAGAAAAACCCATCTGGAGTATAACATCACTAAACTTGTCAAACCAAGCTCGAGGAGAATGTTTCAGCCCATATATGGCTTTCTTCAATTTACACACCTTCTGACACTCCCCCTGAGCAACAAACCCAGGAGGTTGCTCCATATATACCTCTTCCTGTAGGTTACCATGTAGAAAGGCATTATTAACATCAAGCTGAAATAGGGACCAATCAAAAGTAGTAGCCAGAGAAATAATAATCCGCACAGAATTTAGACGAGCTACTGGAGAAAAGGTCTCAAAGAACTCAACTCTATAGGTCTGTGTATAGCCTTTTGCTACCAATTTGGCCTTCAACCTCTAAACGGATCCATCCAGATTATGTTTGATGGTGAAAACCCATATGCAACCCACTGCTTTCTTCCCTGCAGGTAAGTCAACAAGATCCCATGTGCCATTATGCAAAAGAGCTGACATCTCAAGCTGCATTGCCTGTTTCCAGCCACTGTTCTTCATAGCATCATAGTGATTCCTTGGTATATCAACAGAATCAATCCCAATAGAAAATGCGCGTGCCTTCTTAGATAAGTGGGACAGACAACACACATTTGTAATAGGATGTCTAATAGTACAAGAACGAGTACCTTTCTAAACAACAATAGGAAGATCAAGATCTGATGCTTCTGTAGGAATCTCGTGAGTAGAAGACGATGAGGAAGGCTCAGGGACTGGTGTCGCTACCTCTTCTAGATCTTGTCTGCCTCACCTACTATAAACATATGGGTATTGCTGAATAACAGGCATGTCAGCTGCCTGCTCGTCCTGAATAAAAGTATAATCAGGAATGATAGGTGGCACTCCCTCACTCTACATAGATGGTGCTACTCTCTCACTCTGAAAAATTGGTGGTACTCCCTCTCTCAATTGCTCCCCCTTACTCATAGCATCGGAGAAATATGGAGTGGTCTCATGGAAGGTAACATCCCTAGACACAAACATGCGTCGAAGACTAGGACAGTAACACTTGTATCCTTTGCTAGTACTAGAATAACCAAGGAACAAGGTTTTAATAGACTTAGGAGAAAGTTTGTCAGCCTTAGGGTCAAAATTATGGACAAAAGAAGTGCACCCAAACACTCTAAGGGGAACAGAGAAAGGCTGATCTGTGGGTCGTAACACAGAGAAAGGAGTTTTTCCTTTAAGAACAGAGTATGGTTGTCTATTAATTAAGAAGCAAGCAGTTAAAAGAGCTTCAAACCAGAATTTCTTAGGCACATTGGATTGAAACATGATCAAATGAGAAATATCAAGAAGGTGGCAATTTTTCCTCTCAGCCTCCCCATTTTGCTAAGGGGTGTGAGGACAAGACGTGTGATTGATCATGCCCACAAAACTGCAAAAATTAGACATAGCTTTTGAACATACTCTAAAGCATTATCATATTGGAGAGTTTCTATATTGCAGTCAAACTGAACCTTTATTTCTTTATGAAAATGTTTCACAATGGATAGCACAAACTCTCGAATTTTGAGAAGATAGATCCATGTCATGCGGGAAAAATCATCCACAAAGGAAATAAAATAACGGAAACCATTATAACTCTGGTCTTTAACAGGACCCCATACATCACTGTGGACTAACTCAAAAGGACAAGATGCCCACTTATTGACACGACTAGGATAAGACAACCTATGATGCTTTCCCAGCTGACATGACTGACACTCTAAAGATGACACTTGGGACAATTCAGGTTCAAACTTCTGCAAGCTCTCTAACGACGGATGTCCATATCTGCAATGCCATTGTAAGGGGGAACCACTCAACAGGATGGATGGAGTTTGAGCAGATACTGGGCGAGGCAGACTGTCACCATGAAAATGGTAGAGATCACATTTCCTAGGCCCCCCACCAATCGTCCTCATACTCTTGAGATCATGTAATACAAAGCAAGAAGGCCCAAATGTTATCGTACATTTTACAGTGTCAATCAATTTTGCAATAGAAAGAAGATTAAAAGGAAACTCAGACACAAAGTGTACAAATTTAAGATCAATCTTGGGTGTTAGAGAGACAGATCTACTAGCTAACACTCTCCTCACTTAACCATATGCCAGTGTGATAGATTGGTGAGGGATATATGAGTCAATAGAGTGGGGCAATCTCCTCATACCAGTCATGTGCTGTGACGCGCCTGAGTCAACCACCCAAGATGAAGTAGAGCCATAAGCTATGAGAGATGTAGCCCGATTACCCGCAGTAGATGCCAGGTTTGCTGACGATGATGATGACGATCCCATACTCATGTGTTGTGTAGCCTGAATGAACCGATCATACTCCTCTTGAGTGAGAGTGAAACAGGTACCAGAAGTGGTGCCCACAGCTGAAGACGGAGAGGAATCTGTAGAGGTGGCACAATGTGCTGCCCCCACAGGATGTGCAACAGGTCTCCTATGTTTCTTCCAACACTTCTCCACTGTATGTACTGATTTGTCACAGAAAGTACACTTAGGACGTGTGCCACGTCCTCTGCCATTACCAGGTCATCCTCCTCTCACCGCAGCTGCTACGGATGCATGAGACTCCCAGAAGATATAGTAGAGACAGGATTAGCAGACTCAAAAACAGACTGTTGAATTCTTGAATAGGCTTCCACTAAACTTGTAAGATGTCATATTCCTTCTCCAAAGTACCATTTGTTGTTATTTTCATGGTTCAATTGATACCTTTTTGCTTTTAAATATGCTTCAAACTTTATTGAATTGTGTACTTTATTAACGATCTTCTTGGGACTTGGCTAATTATTTGCTATTCTATTTGTTAACACTAATTATTTACAAGTTCATTTTAGCTCTATTTGTTTTTAAATTGGGATAAGGAAACTTAAAACTAGACAGTTTGTCAATTTGATTATATTTGATATTTGACAATTCTTCTATTTTGATCTTTTTAAAGCTTTACCTAGATACATACATTATCATTGGAAATATGTGATATCCTATTTGATGATCCTAATATTTTACATATCAATTTGAGCCATATTTAAGATTTCTTTTATATAAATAAAAGAACAAAAACCAGGCAATTTGTCCATTTGTTTATTTTTTATATTTGTTAATGAGAATATATTATTAATCATTTGGTAGGTGTGTATCATATGGCGTCTTCCATGTGTATGTATTCATGCATATTTACAATTTTATAATCTTTCTTGTGTATATCATGGACTATATTTTCTGAATTTCACCATAGATTTTGTCAATTGAATTTTTTAATAAAGTATATATATTTCATTAAAAAAACTCTACCTACACTTTTACGATGTAAGTTGACAATCATTCCTGTCACATTTTGTTATATTTATACTATTAGAGAGTTTGGTTTATTTAGTTAATTAAGTAATTGAGTCTATTTGCGTATGGTCCCAAGTGTGTCTTGGCACATTAGGGTTTAGTCTAAAGTTTGTATGCTTCCCCCTTCTCCTATATAAGGAGAGGGATTCCTGTCATGATTTATAATGAATAGCCTTCTTTTACTTAATAACATAGTATCCAACCTTAGCCTAGAGCACAAAAATATTTACTTCCGCCTGCGGGTGGCAACCACCGTCTCTTCTTGGCTTGGCCGCCTGCCAGGCAACATCCCGACCTCCGTGGTCGTCTCCTTTCTTCTTTCTTCATCATAAAAATCGTATCTTTTTGCTGGTGCTCTTATTCCCAGCCATGATCTATGTTTATTTACCTCTCCCACGGTCCTGTCTAGTCATCTCCTTCCCAGATCCTCCCTATCTACCTCCCTGTCTTCCTCCTATATTATCCGACGTGACACCCACAAAAACTAGTAGGGCTGTCAATGAGTAAGGGTTAAGCCGTTTACCCTTTACCCATACCCTGTAGGGGAAGGGTAAGGGTAAATGATTTTCTTACCCTTTACCTGCCTACCTGCTACCCTCCAACCCGCTACCTTAGTGGTAAGGGTAAGGGTAAGTATTACCCATACCCTCTAACCTGCTACCCTCCAATATTTATATATAATATATTAAATATATTGTCATTTTTTGTTTAAATCTATTATATATTCAATATGTTCTGGTGATCATTGAGTCATGTATACATCACCAATTTGAAGGTGTAAGACCAACATGTATGAATTATGCACCATTTGACATAATCTTGTAGAATATTACTTAGCATCATTATGATTATTTATAGTCATTCACGAGCATCTTGATACCTCACTTAAATATATAAATATATTAGGAAGCCTATTATTGTTAATATTAGCATACATTTTGGGAAGACAATAAATTCCCCGCCCCACCCGTACCCTCTCCGTTTACCCTGTGGGTAAGTGGGTAAGGGTAAGGGGAGGGTAAGGATATTGGTGGTGTGGGGAATTACCCATATCCTTACCTGCCACTCTTAGTGGGTAAGGGTAAGGGTAAGATCTTCCCCTCCCCATACCCTCCCCATTGGCAGCCCTAACGACAAGTAAAAATCCTACCTTGGACTCATCTACAACTCACACGTATCATGCCTTAGGTACGGATTCTGTTCAGGCATGTCTCTTATGAGCATCAAGACTTGTGTTTCACCTTCTATTACCGGCATTCGACGTGGCTTACAACCAACAATACGGTAAAGTCAACTACCGTATTCACGAATAAGGACAGAAGTGCCACTCACTTGAATGGGGGATGCGAAGAACGTTTTGATCTTTCCTCGCAACAAAGACAATTAGGTTTTGTATTAAATTGTTCGCACATCGTCCTTTCCTTGCAAAAATTCGTCTTTTACTTCCATTTAGAGCAGATGTCCATGGCGCAGGCTATCCATACCAACAATGAGTCAAAGCCAGAACGAGTGGGTATAACATTGTTGGGCTCTCCACTCTACCAATGGATCCAAGCCAAAATGTTCTATTTGGTTATTCATAATCACGACGCTGGGGCCGCTTATCCTGCCACTCAACCAACAAATCCTTCTCATTTTTGTGTTGCTTGCTTTTCAAAAATCCAATGTTCACAAAGAGAAGCGTGCAAGGCGGTGCGGTGGTTCACAAACATCATTTTGACGGATAAGCCACTTGAGTTCAAAGACAACCACCACTTGATGGTGGATCAGTACTTTTAGAGGGACTGGTTTATTCGAAACTGAGGGTCGATACACCAGACATCATCTTTAAGTCGTGCTATGCTTCATCGACTACAAATCATATAACTGTGAATGGCAAAATAAATCTTCGCAGGGCTATGTTCTTCACATATTAACTTTCATAAGAAACCACTAATGTCTTATTACTCATCATGAAATTCATCTCTATGGTGGCCATGCCCCCAACCCCCTAACAGTGCTACGACTCATTTTTCTGCGGTGTTACTTTATCATTGTCTACCCAACCACTTTGAATCTTTCCATGGTTGGTGTGAGGGTGAAAAATAGAGGAGAAATGAGATGAATATGCAAAATTTCTGCTTCTATCTATGAGGATCTTCTTGCTACTATATATATTTATGGATCTTTATTGCTTCTTGAAGATTTTATGGACTTCTACTATTGACGCTTAGTGCTATATGCTTCTTGGAGAACTTATTATCTGGTGCTTCATGTCTATTGCTTGCTTTTTCAAGATGATGGTCTTCTATTCAGCTACGTCAACTCTACTTTCTACTTTTTGTCTGTGCTTTATTTATATGTTGACATTGTCCATGCTTTGTGCATGTTGACTCTTTACTTGTCCATGCTTTCTTTGCATGTTGACTACTACTGTGACTGTGAACCGACACCCTATGGCCTTTTGTACTGTGAACCAACACTCTCTAGACTACGACGATAACGACTGTGACTGTGAACAAACACTTTCTCCGCCTGAATGTTTGAGCTTGTTTATATCTTGGTCAGTTGATATAGTATTTAGTTTATCCAAACTCTCAAAGAATGCATCAGTTGACTGTTTTTATTTTATAACAAATACATCATCCTGTATGTACCCCATACCTTTGTATTTCTATATGACTAGATATTAGTTCTTGACAAGGTGTTAGTGTATCTCTGTTGGTGTGAAATGGATTTCCACAAGGGTGATGTATTTCAGAGCCCAAGCTGTGTGATTTTCAAAAATTCCCCTCTATTTGTTATCAAGGCACACTAAAATTTCCTGGAATGGATACTTCTTTTTTTTGTAGCAGAAGCTCATCATGGATACACAATGCAATAACTACTTAGGGTGAAAACGTTGGGGGTTATCTGTGGCCCACTACAATAACTGCTTAGGTCAATAAGAGCATTGAATAAAATGTCAAAATACATGGTTTCCAAGTTCTCACTATTTTAAGTGTCCTTCAAAAGGTGTTGCTTCATCTAAACCATACCTAAGCACAATCATGCCATGTGTGGTATCCTAAAATGATCATGCCCAACTTTTCTTACATACATTAATTTCATATCTCTTTGCTCCCTTGGTCATTGACACACAAGCCAAAAGACAATTTATAGAAAAACTCCCCAAGGAATGTGGTATCCACATTTCTTTGTGATATTTCCTTTTATGTAGAAGGGGTGCCCCTTGTCAAGGGATGGCAAAATACGGGTGTCTGCACCCACCAACCACCACCGATCTACAACCGCAACAGTAGGCTAGTTGCGGGTACCCAACATCTACAAAATGGATGGAATGGTATTTGGAGGTGGTTGTCTGTGGCGCTACTGTTAGCTATCTGAAAGCAGTTGCAATGTAAAGAAAAGGTTTTGTTAATATATGTCTTTATTTACTGTTCTGTTAATTTACCTTTCTATTTGGACCTACATGTAATTGTTCCACTTATATATATATATATGAGGGTACACTCATTGTGTAACCCTACGCTTCCCAAATCTGTTTTGTCTCATGGTACCAGAGCAGGTTTAGATCCGGAGAGCCGTCTCTCCTTTCTCTTCTTCCTTCCCTCCCTTTCTCTCACTCCCCCGGCGCCCCGTCCCGCGGCCGTCGGTCGGCCCCAGCGCCGCCGCCGCACGGTTTCTGCTGGCCGCTGGGCCAGCCCCTGTCCGGGCTTCGCTGTCGTGCTGCTCACCCCCGTCTCCTTTTGTGTCGTGATCTGCTCGTAGTTGTAGGTTTCTTCTTCAGATCTACTTTCTGCCTGCCTGTGTAGGTCTGTGAGCCACCGTGTTTTCTACTGCACCTCGGCGTAGCCCATATTAACTGGTCTGTCCAGTGGTTCCATTGTGCCTATTGCCACCTAACTGAGGAACTAGGCAGTCCTATTCTGCCTGTGCCTGCTTGTTCTTCTCACTGTCGGTGAGTGTTGATCTGCCTGTCATGGCATCTTCACATGAGGATCTGTGTCGCCAAGTTACTATTGTTAATCTGGATGGGAGAAACTACCATCACTGGATTTGTTCCATTCATATCTATGTTAAATCTCAAGGAAAACTGTCACATTTGACACGCGATCCACCTCATGTACTTGCGGCCACCGCCGACTCCAAGGATGTTAAAGAATATGATGAATGGGTTAAAGATGATTCTAGTGTTATGACTTGGATTCTGAATAGCTGTGAGACAAAGATTAGTGTCACCTTATTATACCTGCAGACAACCAAGCAGATGTGGGATCATCTTGCTAGTACATACTCACATAGCCAGAACCCGAAGAAAGTCTTTGATATCAACAAGAAACTTAGCCATCTACACTTCTCAGGATCTGATCTTATTGACTATTTTTCTGCCTTCAAGGGACTTTGGGGGGAGTTGGTGGCCTACCATCCCTTGTTTACTGATTTGGCTACCATGCAATGTCAACGCCATGAGTTGCAAGTAGTCCAGTTCCTATGTGGCTTACCTGACTCATATGCTGGGTTTGTGGATCAGATTCGGGCCAGTGATCCACTACCCTCTTTAGATAGTGCTTTTCAACATCTACAATGCCTGTCGTCATCCTCATCCGAGTCATCTTGTGATACTGGTGATACCACTGCTCTTGCTGCTATGTATGGTTGTAGTCGTGGCCATGGACGTGGTCATTCTCACAAAACTCGTCCTCCTCTTGGTGTTGGGAGGGGGAGGAGTTCTTCTGGACATGGAGCACCTTCTGGTCCTCCTAATGCTGCACGCCCTCAGACTGGTCAACGGTTCTGCAGCTTTTGTGACTGGTCTAATCATGTTGAAGAAAATTGATGGGAGAAATATGGAAAGCCCATCTGGGCTAATGCAGCTTCTGATACCCATGCTACCACTGAGGTAGTGTCACAACCTACTACTACTGATGCATCCAGTTCTACTACTGTCGACTTCATCCGTGCTGAGGTGGAGCATCTTCTACTCAAGCGTACTGGGTCATCCTTTGGAGCTACTTCTGGAGCTCATGCTGCTACATATTCTGGTTGTGATTCTGCTTTCATCAGTGCCCCCTCACCTAGTATTAGTAATAAAAAATGGGTGATTGATTCGGGTGCATCGTCTCATATATCTAGAAATCGGTCTTTGTTTAAAACCTTATCTAAACCGGTTTCCAATTCTTCTGTTATGCTGGCTGATGTCTCCAAGACGGATGTAGCTGGGGTTGGAGACATCATTTCCCAATTTTTGTTAAAATATGCTCTATATGTGCCTCGATTTCCGCTGAACTTATTATCTGTTAGCAAAATTGTGCGTAGCCTGAACTGCAGTCTCACATTCATTCTTGGTACTTGTCTTTTTCAGGACCTTCGCACGAGGATGAAAATTGGTGGGGGCATGAAGGACCTGATGGCCTATACTATCTGGATGAATTGAAAAAGACTGACAACTTGGCGCTATCTTCTGCTCTATCTTCATCAGTTTCTGCTTTACAATGGCACTACTGGCTGGGACATCCATCTTATAAAAATTAAAGCATGTTATATCTGGTGTAGGAACACATAGTTTTCAGTGCGAGTTGTGTCAGTTAGGGAAATAGTCTAGAACTCTATTTCCTAAAAGGTCCCAGATTAGTCATAAAAACATTTTTGATCTTGTTCATTCAGATGTATGGGGTTCGTGTCATGTGCCAAGTTTATCTGGAAATAAATACTTTATTTTGTTTATTGATGATTTCTCTCGTGCAACTTGGTTGTTTATGTTCAAAAATCAGTCTGAAGTGTTGTCTACAATAAAATTCTTTTTTTCTAAAATAAAAACACAATATTCTGTGCCTATTAAAATTCTGAGAACCGATAATGCTTTGGAGTTTGTTCAGAAAGATGTTGAATTGTTTTGTCGATCTGTGGGTACTATTCATCGGACATCTTGTGCTTATACACCTCAACAAAATGGAGTTGTAGAAAGGAAAAATAGGCATTTACTTGAGGTTGCTAGAACCATAATGTTGCATTCTAATGTACCTAGGCATTTTTGGCCTGAAGCTATCCTGACTGCCTATTTTTTATTAATAGAATTCCATCGTCTGTTATTGGCAATAAGATTCCAGTTCAGGTTCTCCAGCCTGATGTTACTCTGTTTTCTGTACTTCCACAGATATTTGGCTCCACTTGTTTTGTGCGGTTACTGGGACCAAACTATGATAAATTGTCTCCTAGAGCAGAAAAATTGTGGTTACTTGGACCAAACTATGATAAATTGTCTCCTAGAGAAGAAAAATGTATTTTTCTGGGTTATAATCATACTCAAAAAGGGTACCAGTGCTATAGTCCTACTGGGAAAAAATGGTTCACAAGTAGTGATGTAGTCTCTTTTGAGGATACGCCTTTTTACTTTACTAAAGGAGATACACTAGATTATGATATAATCACAACACCATTGCCTGTTACAAGTGATTGGACCTCTGACACTTCACCTGCTGAAACTACTACTCCTCCACTTCTTGTGTATAAATGCAGGAACATGTCCCAAAGTACTCAAGACCCCCCCCATGTAGCACCAATCTTCTCCTCAAGCACATAAAGAAAGTAGCTGCTTCAGCTTTAGCCACACGAATTTTCGATATTCCTTTTTATTTGCAGGTTAAAAAATCTATTTATGGACTCAAACAGAGTCCTCGGGCATGGTTTGATAAGATGAGTAAAATCCTGACTGCTTTTGGTTTTCTGAGGTCACAGGTTGATCATTCTATCTTCACAAAAAAGACTTCTTCTGGTATTGTCATTCTGATTGTTTATGTTGATGATATTGTTCTATCTGGCAGCGATCATTCTGAGATTCAGGCCACTAAAGCACACTTGTGCAAACATTTTGCTACTAAATATTTGGGGAGGCTACGACATTTTTTGGGCATTGAGGTGTCTAGGACCTCTAATGCTCTTGTATTATCTCATAGGAAGTAAGTTCTTGATCTATTATAGGAGACTGGGATGCTTGGTGCACGTCCCGCTGATACTCCTCTGGATCCCAATATTAATTGGGATGATGATTCTTCTCCTATGTTCCCAGACAATAAAAAACATAGGAGACTAATTGGTAAGATGATCTATCTGACTGTTACTAGAGTCAATATTTCTACTACAGTTGGCCTTCTTAGCAGGTACAAGGATAAGCCTAGACAATGTCATTGGGATGCTCTATGTAATATTCTGAAATATCTTAAGAAATCACCTGGCAAAGACCTATGCTATAGAAAGCATGGACATTGTTCTCTGGAAGGCTACTCTAATTCTGATTATGTTGGAAGTAAGATTGACAGGAAATATACTTCAGGTATTATACTTATGTCGGAGGTAATCTGATCACTTGTAGAAGTAAAAAGCAAAATGTTATTGCCAGATCTAGTGCTGAAGCTGAATACAGGGCAATGGCCCACACTTCTTGTGAGCTCCTATGGGTACAATCTCTTCTGAAAGACTTCGGGGTTGAAACTTCTGCTCCTATTCCTATGCATTGTGACATAAAGCTGCTATCTTCATTGCTAATAATCTTGTATATCATGAGCGCACAAAGCATATTGAAATCGATGGTCATTTCATTCGAGAGACTATCTTATCTGGCAAGATCTGCACTCCTTTTACTTGCTCAGAAGATCAGGTTGCTAATATGTATACGAAGTTGCTGGCCAAGAAACATTTCAACTCGCTTGTGGACAAGTTGGGCATAATTGATATCTATGCTCCAACTTGAGGGGGAGTGTTAATATATGTCTTTATTTCCTGTTCTGTTAATTTACCTTTCTATTTGGACCTACATGTAACTGTTCCACTTATATATATATATATATATATATATATATATATATATATATATATATATGAGGGTACACTCATTGTGTAACCATACACTTTCAAAATCTATTTTGTCTCAGGTTTTAAATAATGGTGACAACTAATTCAAAAAATTTCAACTAGTGTTGCTTTGTGTCTCTTCAATCTGGTGCATGTTTCCCACCTTTTCAAATATAATCACATGTTCCTCCATGGATCCACTCTAAAATTTCAACTGGGCACATCTGCCTCTAAGCTTTTTCATGACCATGTTGTCATACTTTTCTGCTCGATCATGCTATTGATGGACGATGTAGAGATCTACCATGAACCCCCTTACTTGATTGTTAGCGTCAGTTGCAGTAGGAGCATTATCACTCCTCTACTTGGAGCGAACAGACTGGTTCAACCTCATGTAGGGCGTCAGACGCCGATGGTCATCATCATTTTTTTTCCGTTGTCATTGTGGATAGGATAACGGTGTGGATGTGCCAAACTAGGACGTCAAGGTAGATCTGTCCCCATGAGGATGTGGCTCCACAGAGTTCAACTTTGGCGACCCAAATGCTGGAGTTAGAAGGTTGTGTCTGACTTTGACCAGCATTGAGACAACCAACACCCATGAGGATGTGGCTCAACAGACAGGATGTGGGCGTCGACCACCCTAAAGCTCGATGTGGAAACTAAAAACAATAGAAGAGCCATTGTGTTCAAAGAGTGCAGAAAGCAGCAATATCAACAGTCGCTTGTGAAGGCTAGGAGCAGCATGGGTTCTGGTGTAGTTTTTTTGTTGGTTTGGACAGAACAAAAAAGATTGTAAGAAGATGGAAAAGGTAAGTGGATAGTTTGGATGATAACCACCAACCTCACCTAATTTCCTAAATAAATGGACATCCACATCCATCAACTAGAAGAGTAAATGGCCATCCATTTAGTGTGGTGTGGATGCGTGGTAACTGGATTGTAGCGGTTGACAGTGGATGCCTTTTCTATCACTACCCCTAGATGCCTTACCCCCTATGACGTGAACTCACACAAGCACGTTTAGGATGTTTGCCACCTTCATGATCCTTGTGTTGATCCCTACTGAAATAGTTGATAAACAAATCAGAGATTCTCAATTTTCCTTCATTGATGCTTACATTTAAATTACTCATTATCAACGGTTGTTTAAGGAGCTCGCTTTCTTGAACTGTCATGTCCTCAGTTGGGATGATTGTAGCTATTCTACTTGTTATCACTTTCTCCTCTACTCGTATATTTATGATGTACTTTGACCTTTCTGTAGTACTTTGTTTCTCCATTTTAGAGTTTCTGAGAGGCTCCCCTTCCTGTCCTGATTTCTTTTGTTTATTGCTTCGTGTTTTGTTTCGTCCTCACTCCATTTTATGCTTCCAGATACCTTTTCTGCCATGTAGCACAAGTCTAACACTTCCTCCTCTTCCTTAGAATCTTCATGTTCGTGAATTTATTCCTTTGTTGCCATTTTTGTTCATATATGATGGAATAACACAGCCCCCACATGGAGAAACCATCATCAAAGAGGACAGAGTCTATGCACGCCTTAATAACTCTAGGGGATTGGGGAATTCTATAATATGCCCCTTAGGCTGCTTCTAGGATGATTCACTTAGCCTGTTCTATGCATTATTTTGAAATCCGCATCCCAAATTCTTATGGTGTGAGTTGTCAGTTGTGCCACTCGACATTCATGTCTGAAAATGACTTGGTTTCTACATAACCAAGCTACGAGGCAGTTTGGGAACACCCTATCACATTCATCCAGTTACATTTAATAAAATTGAAGGCTCACAAGCCATCAGTAGGTGAATCCAACGTCATTACCTATCAATTGAGATGCTCTCAATAGCACCAGCAAAAGAACAGAAGAGCATGCTGTAAACAATAGTTTTTGAACCATTTTTGCATATCGAAATGTACCCTCATTGCATGCACACCTTGTTTTGAGATTGACATTTGTAGGAGGTGGTTGCCATATTAAGTGTTTCAGATTCAGGCGGAGGTTAGCAGCCCATATTATTCACTACACAGAATTATGTCCATTACGACAGATGTTCTGCCAATCCTCTGACTGACTAGTGAACCCCAACCAATAAGTAGTTCTTAGTGAGAAAAGGCAATAAGTAGTTCTTAGTGAGAAAAGGCCATCCAAAGCTTGGTACCAATTTTAAGAGTTCCATAGGGATGTAGTGATAGGGATTGTGAGGATGGCTAGAATCACATCTTTATTGGCCAAGGAATCCAACACTGAAACTCTCCAAGAGAAACCTATTATCTTTAAAAGTCATATACAATGTGGTATCTATACATCTTGTATGAATATTTCTATTTATCTTTGTTGGTTAGGGAATTCAACATTATAAGACCTCATTTTTTCAGTCTACCGACTCCAAAGTCATTACACACATTGGATGTTTGATTTTTTTTGGGGGGGTGGGGAGCCAGTAGCTACTTATATATATATATATCATAGTATATTTGTATCTTCTTTTACTCATATTTTTATTATATGTAGGCTGCCTGCATTATTGATGAGACCGGTGATGAAAATTCCGATAGTGACATTGAAGGAGATGATGGCATGGTACTTGATGAAGGAAATAATGAATGCACCACGCGGTGAGTCAAGTACAACATTATGTTTCCTGCTACCACGGAGTTAAACAATTGCATTGTACTAACACTAATACTGAAATCACATGATACTAAATAAAAATTAGGTGTGAGGATTTCCTACCCCTAGGTGTTTATGGATACCTTACTATGTGGGGCAAAAAAACACTTTCCAAAATAATTTCTAAGTAGTTGCTTTTAAAGCCCTTGTTAACTTCACTGTCTACGGATTTCTTAGAGCTCTCACTTTGGAGGCTGTACGAAGTGATTTTATTCTTACCCAACTCCCCTTGATCTTCCTCCATGCTTGTCTTGCTGCTCAACTTTTTTACTTGGGAAATATTGGATGTTTGATATTCAGCAAATTATGTAACAACGTCTTCTTTCCTGGCTTGTATAATGTCATTTCGTAAAGTATCCTTAGAACTAACCTTCTCAATCTTTGATTGCTTTGAGCTATGTGCTTCTTCGTTCATCTTTGAGGAGAGGAACATCATTTGCCTTTTCTTTGCAATTATTAAATGGTATACCGAGTAGTCAAATAAATTATTTCTATCTTGGATATTCAACCATGTCTACACACAAAATTTGGCCTTTTGTGTTATATTATATATTATGTCATGATTTTGTTTATCGCAGGATGCACAGTTGGATGTTCTTCTGAAAGTTGTTGATTTTGTGGAAGGCATGGAGGTTATACTGGACTCTTCCACAGTTCACTTATCATTCCTCTTCTCACTTGTGACTATCTCACAACATAGAGAGCAGAAAACCTGGTTGTCCTACCCCACCTTCATCCCTCTGCTCCGCAAAATATTAACTGCAAATCTACATGTTCTCTGCTTTACCTTGCTTGCATGGCACAACCTAGGCACTAGAGTCTGAATATGTGGCCATTATTCATAATATACAATTGTAAGAAGTTTTGTAGTAGAAAATGAAGTTATTTCTTGTATTTGGTAATTTATTCAAGGTGGCTCACGTCCCCCATTAAGTTAACCAATATTCTGGTCAATACAATAAAAGAAAGGGTTTGTGAATTTCCCATGATTTGTCCAATTGTGTTTTTTTAACAAATAATGTTATATAAGATATTATGCATCCATTTTGAAAACTATATAAAGTTTTTTGTATGTCATTATAACTTTTTGTAACTGAAAATTTTGTCCCAATCAACATTGACAAGAGTACTAATAAAGTTGTTATTTTTGGTATTTGTGGTAGAACTATGCTATCATGATTACCAAGTATGAAAGACAATTAAGTTGACGTTATATCCATTAGTGATAAGATACACTACCCTTCGTTATTGATAATAGCCATGGCATGAAATTTTTCGGCATTAATGATATTAACAACAAAGACCAATAAAGGAAATATGCGACCACTTATTTTTTTTCATGCTTAATAGCTATAATGGTAAATTTCTCCACGATTATGGGGGATAATTTTCATTCTAATTGTTGTATTTTTTTGTGTGAATATATGCCAAATTTTACCCAGTATCTGAGTGGTTTGAACACGCTTAATCAATTCTAATCCACTTTTTCCCATGTTGTAAACTTTCTCCCCTACTTGTAAACTCTCATTGTGGTTCCTCTCAATTTGTTGGCAGGCTAGCATCAATCAACTGCTTGTACACTTGTATGCTAGATCTCTTCTAGTGGTAAGGTTCTAGAATTGATGACTATACTTGTGGTCGAGTGTGTTTCCAAAGTGACAAGGATGGCCACTTTTCTTGTATGTGTCTCTAGTGTTTGTTGTATACGTTAAATGATTATTTGGGACAACATCTTCCTCAAGGATACAAAGGATTATAAAAATGTTATTCTTTCTTCTTAGCCTTTAAGTGATGCATGTTCTTGTTTCTCCTCCTAGTGACAAATAATAAATATATTTACTTCATTCAAAACAATTTTATCACAACTAAGAAAAGATTGCAAACTTTTGATTGATAATAGCAACTCAGGTAACATCATTTTTTCTTATGGATTTAGGTTTATAGATCTTCTCCCGTGCCTTATTCTCAACCTCACCTGTATAATGAGTGAATCAAGTGAAATTACCCATCAGCCAACATTGTGTTGTGTGAATCACCTGGGGTGTTTATTTGGATTACATTTGATTTGATCTCTTGCCGGTAGATGTTGGTCCTTATTATACTATGCAATTCAATGTCTACATCTTTAAGCCAAAGAACAAGATTGTACGACTTAGTCTTACATGCTTCCTTTCTACTCCTAAAATCACTAAGCTAATATGTTTTTTTTGCCTTTTTTAGTGTCTTGTCTTTTGTTCCATATTGGTGAACTCCTACATGCTTCCATTCTACTCCTAAAATTACCATGTCACTAAATTTAATGTTTTTATTTTGTTTTATACTGTCTTTAGTGTCTCTTATTTTGTCCCATATTTGTAACCTCTATGTTTACTGACTCCTATCCTATATAAGGAGGGTGTCTATACTTGTATTTGTTACCCCAATATTACAAATATATTCTATTCACATGGTATTAGAGTAGCTTTTTGATCCGCCCTAATCCTCGTCTCTTTCCCATCCTAGCCACCACCCTCCACCCACTCCCTATCTGCTCCATGTTCGCCACCCATCTCCCCCCCCACTCCACCTGTGTGCCTTCTTCAACTGTTGTCACCTCCCATTACACCACAATCTTCCATCCAACCACATCCACCTAGTCTTCACCACCATCTTTCCTGATGTTACTCCCTACTTCTACCTTGTACCATACACCATCCTAAGATGCCACCATCACCACTCAACTTCTCTACACCACCTACAACTGTCGTTTCCATCCCTTCTTCCCCACAACTAGCCATCGACCATAAACTTCCCGCCATCCAAAAAACCTCCACCACCCATTGATCTCCCGAAACTCCATTGTCCTTTGACACATGGACTCTTGGTCTCATGTCCTCAGTGTTTGTTGTTTATGTTAAACAATTCTTTGAGACAACATCTTCCCTAATATAAAAAGGTTTATAAAGATGTTATTCTTGCCTCTTAGCCTTAAGTAATGCATGTTCTTGTTTCTCCTTCTAATAATAATGAATAAGAATATTTCACTTCATTCCAAACTATTTTATCACAACTAGGAAAAAATGACTTGAGATTTATAGATCTTCTTCCTGGGTCTCATTCTCAGCCTCGCTCATAAATGAGTGAATCAAGTGATATTACCCATCAACCAACATTGTGTTGTGTGAATCACCTTGGATGTTTATTTGGATTACATTTTATTTGACTCCTTGCTGGTGGATGTTGGTCCTATCATACTATGAAATTCAATGTCTACACCTTTAAGCCAAAGAATAAGATTGTACAATTTACTCCTACATGTTTCCTTTCTACTCCTAAAATCACTATGTTAATATATTTAATTAATTTATTTAATTTTGTACTCTCTTAAGTGTCTTGTATTTTGTATACTTGTATTTGTGATCTCAATAATACAAACCTATTCTAATCACATGGTACGACAACACATTTTTGATCCACCATATTCCACCTCTCTTTCCCATCCTAGCTGCCACCGTCTACCCACTCATGTTTGCTCCCTTTCTGCCTCCCATTTCCCCCTACCACCCGTGTGCATTCTTCAACCACTGTCACCTCCCAACACACCACCATCTTCCAACCAGTCACATCCACCCTACCATCTCCGCCACTTGTCCTTTCCCCACTCCTACTTCCTCCCATACCAGATGTCATCCCAAGCCACCGCCATCACCACTCCGCTCCTTTACACCACTTACAATCGTTGCCGCCTTCCCTTCTTCCCCATAGCTAGCCATATCTCCATACCACTACCTTTTGTCTCTCCTCTCCTCTACACTGACCTTCCATCGACCATCAACCTTTTGCCATCTAGAAAATCTCCTCCACCCCATCAAATTCCAGCACCCAACAATCTCTCAAAACCCCCATCAACCCCCATCAGCCAATCGACATCCACCTCCACCAACCATAAACCCATCGACCTCCACCACCCCATCTACCCATCCACCTATTGCCATCCCACAACCTCTTATCTCTTTTCCATCAACCCATCGACCTCCTACCAACCCCATAAACCTCCCACAACCCTATTGGCCTCTACCATCCCATCAAACCACCATCCTTCACCACCACATCAACCTCTACCACCTCATTAACCCATCAACCACCACCTTTTCAACCCGTTGACCACCACCATCTATGAAACCCCATCAACCTCCCCTTCTATCAACCCACCATCACCATCACCCATCCACCCCCACCTATCAAACTGCCAGCACCCCATTGACTCCCACAACTACATCAATTCCAACACCCCGTTTATCATAGCACATATTTGCTCGATTCCCCGTTGTTCACTAAATCTTGGATATTCCTAGTATAAAACCCCTCCTCCCATTTTAACTTTTTTTGGGAGGGACTTGCTCCCTCCCATCAACCATCGTGACATGTCGGTCTAAGTTGATGATGTGAAGTTGATTTTATCATTCCTTTGGGTTTCTAAAATCTTTTACTTGAGCCTCGTGTGATACATCATGCCGTTCTGTATTGTCTACTTGTGAGCACTGATCCTAGTATTACTTCTCATCTTGACTTCTAATGATACCTTAAGATTTTTTTGTGTGACCAAAGTCAAATTGGATGGTTCGAATTGCCATATGTAGTCTGCTTCTTTGGAGCTATACCTCAAGGCCCAAGGCCGGTACTCTCACCTTATCACTAAAACACATGTATTCATGTCGGGAAAGTTGATGAGCAAGCTAAACTATCCTATGACTTCTGGATCAAGTTTAACTCGGAGTAATAACTTGGATAGTCAACAATATTGAACTAAAAATTAGTCTCTGTTAATGATTTTGAATGACAAAGGCCATGTGGGATCGGTTAGCACAAGTGTACTCATACCAAAAGACCCTAAGGTGTTTAAAATCTTTAAAAATATGGACAAAGAGTAATTCTCTAATGATACATATGTTGATGATGATTATTATTATCAATGATGTGACTTGTGGGTTGAATTTGAAATATACCATACCCTGACCTATGATATCACTGAAGTTCAAAGATAGTGGAATGAACTTCAATTGGTATAGTACCTTGCTAATTACCTACCTCTTTTGTTGGAGGAGTGGATCAAATCCTTTCTAGTGATTCACTACTTAAACCATGTGATGTCCTCAAAAGAGTCCAACACCTATCCTCTATCTCATCTTATCCAACTAAATCTTGTGAGGCGTCTGTTGTTGCAGTTTGATATGAAAACTCTGGTCGTGGCTGTGGTAGAGGACCTAGACGTGGTCATTTTGGCCCGTTAGGACCTGGACGTGGTCAACCCCCTTACTAGACCAGGACATGGTCAGCCTTTTGCTGGACCAAGAAATAACCCTCCTATTGGATCTCATCATTATAGCTTTTGTATCTGTAACAACCATAATGAAGATTGTTGTTGGGTGAAACATGGCTACCCAAACATATGGGAAAATGAAGCTTATATTGAGTACATTGAGGATGATATGGCCCCACCTCCAATGCTTTTACATGTTGGGTTCACACTGAATATGAAAATCTCTTCCAAAAATGAGTACAAACTTCAATGTAGGCTCCACACTTGGATGGTGATTCTGCCTTTTTAGCATCCTCGACCTCTTATGGTGGTAATATTCACAACAAAAACAATTTATTGCTCATATCGACTTTATATGTTTCTCGCTTCCCTTCGAATCTTCTTTAGGTTTGTCAAATTGTTAAACAACTTCATTGTTCTAGTAAGTTTGACTTGGATGGATGTGTATTTCATGATCTATGCACGAGGATGAGGATTGTTTCACACTATGAGGGACCAGACAGTTTATACTACCTTGATGCTCCATAAACTATTGCTCTTCTATCTTTTTATGAGACTTCAATGGAACTAAAGATTGGGACATCCATCTGCATCCAAGCTCAAGCATTTCATTCCTAATATATCTAAAACTGTGTTTAAATATGAAGCATGCCACTTAGGAAAGCAAACTTGGTGTATTTTTTCTTGAAAAACAATTCTAGGCTAAAAAACTATTATTGACATTGTCCATGTTGATATATGGGGACCTTGTAATCTATCAAGTATGTCTGGATTTGGTTACTTTATGACCTTTATCGATGACTTCTCAAGCACTACTTGGTTGTTCTTACTTAAAAACAAGGCCCGTGTTCTTGATAGTATCACTGATTTCTTTGCTGAGATTAAAAACCAATTTAATAAGCCCATAAAAAATTCTTGAATTGAAAATGCCCTTGAATATTTGCAACAAACTTTCAGCAATTTTTGTAAAAAAACTAGGGCACCATTCATCAAACCACCTATTCTTACACTTCTCAGCAGAATGAGATTGTTGAATGCAAAAATCAACATCTGCTTGGAGTATCTAGAATCCTTATGTTTCACTATAATGTCCTCCATTGCCTATTTTCTAATCAATAGGATGCTCTTGTCTATCTTGAACAACCAAGTCCCTTATACTGTGTTATACCCCCGATCCCCCCTTTTCTCCTTACCACTTAGAATTTTTGGCAATACTTATTTTCTATAGAATCTTTAGATTGGTTTAAGCAAGTTTAATCTCAAATCTACTGAGTGTATCTTCTTGTGGTACTCAAGAACTTGGAAGGGATATATATGTTATTTCCCAACAACTAAGAAATGGCATGTTAGTGCATATGTTGTTTTGTTTGAGGATACACTGTATTTTTCTGCTATCGGATTGGCTTTGTCTATGAACATGATTGTTGATACCCCGCTTACTGTCACTGCTGAGTCGGATTCCTCAAAATCTATTGTTCCATCTACTATTGTTCCTCTCCAAGTTTACCAAAGATGTCGCAAGACCCCAACTTCCTCTACGACCCCTCCCTCATCTTTGTTGGAAAATCATGATGCCAATTAGGTATACTCTTATCTGAATACTCAAATCCACATAAGAAAAGGAGTGCATTCTTGTACCTTACATCATATCAATAATTTTTGTTCTAGTGCTAATCTTGGTTCAAGTTTTGCAAACTTTATTGATGCTCTTTTCCACGGTTTATATTCCTAAAACTATGACTGAGGTCCTAATACATCCTACTTGGCGTTATGCAATGGAAGTGGAAATTGAAGATCTACACACATAATAAACTTGAAACTTAGTTGATGCCCCTAATCATGTTTCTCCCGTTAGCTGTCACCAAATATTTATTGTGAAGTATCAACATGTTGGCACAGTTGAACGCCTTAAAGATCATCTTGTTGCTAAAATCTTCACACAAACTTATGAAGTGGATTATTTTAAGACATTCTCTACTATATCTCGACTTAGTTCAATACAAATTCTTATTTCTGTTCCTATCAATAAAAGTTGGCCTCTATTTAAACCTGATGTCAAAAATGCTTTTTGATATGGTGATCTACATGAAGAAGCGTATATGGAGCAACCTCACAAATTTGTTTCTCAGGGAGTGTTCTAAAGTATGTTGTCTTAAGAAAGCACTTTATGGACTCAAATAGAGCCCAAGAGTGTGGTTTGATAAATTAAGTCAGATTCTTGCAAATTTTGACTTTCAACGCTGATATTTGGATCACTCTATTTTGTTAAAAAAACTTCTAAGGGACATGATATCCTTATTGTGGACGTGGAAGATATCATCCTTTCTAGGAGTGATCATCAGGGTATCTAGATACGTAGGAGTATTTAAGAGAACAATTCATTACTATAGATCTAGAAAAATTGTGCTACTTTTTGGGGATTGAAGTATCACATTCTTTATTTGGAGTTTGTCTATCTCAATGAAAGTATGTACTTGATCTACTACAAGAGACTAGAATGTATGGTGCCAAGCCATTCATCACACCTTTGAATCACAATACCAATTGGGATGATGATTCTTCTCCTTCTTACCCTGATATATAATAATATAGAAGAATTATGGGAAAAATCATTTATCTTATTATTACAATGATAGATATCACTTTAGCTATTAGACTTGTCAGTAGGTATCTTGATAAATCTCAACAATGTCATTCAGATTATGTGTTCCACATTCTCAAATACTTAAAAAGCTCATCCAGAATGTGTCTTCTTTAAAGAAACAATGGGCACTTCAATATTGCTAATTTTTTTGACTCAGACTTTGTTGGAAATATGGTTGATCATAAATTTACTACAAGTTACTACACATTTGTAGGTGGTAACCCTATCACTTGGAAAAGCAAAAAGCAAGTTGTTGTGTCTAGATCCAATGCTAAAGTTGAGTATCACACCATGGCACATACTACTTGTGAGCTGATGTGGGTTGGAGAACTATTAAAGGAACTTAGAGTCTATGATTCTAACCCCATTCTATGTACTATGACTATAAATTAGATACCTTCATTGCAAGTAATCCTACATTCCACGAGCATACCTACCCCATACATCAAGATTGAGGATGATCTCACTGACATCTTTATAAAATCATTTCCAAAGCATGATCACTCTCTATGGTAGACAAAAGTTGGGCATGCATGATATCCATGATCCAACTTGAGCAGGAGTGTTAATATATTTAATTTGTTTTTTAATCCTATACTCTCTTTAGTGTCATGTCTTGTATTGGTGAACTTTGTGTTTATGGACTCCTATCCTCTATAAGGATAATTTTTATACTTGTATTTGTTATCTCAATAATATAGACATTGTAAGGCCCCTAAACTTGTTTAATAAGTTGAATATGCTTAATTATCATAATTGAATTTTTATAACTGTAATATAACCTTTTTATATGCTTTGAAATCATAAGACAAGCTTAAGTTTCAAATTTGGTCCAATTTGGACACTGTTTGAGCAAGTTATGCAATTTTATGCACATTTTGGACTTTTATGCAATTTATCCAATTGAGCAGTTTTCTTTGCAATTTATCACTTGCATTATGTTCCTTGGATATTCTCTCATCATTATTAATCTTGTTGATCCATGGGTAACCTATTCAATCCTTGGTTTGAAGGTGTTTTCTTCAAGGGTATTTTAGGGTTTACCCCTTCATGGATGTGCTACCTTTAGTAGCTATCAACACTGCCTCTCTCCCCGCTCTCTCACCCTAGAGCCACTAGGGTTTCTTCCTCCATAGGTGGCTGTCTGGGGGGAGGGGGTTTGGCCGCCGCAAAGTGGTGCCCCGCTCCCCCTCGACCTCTTCTCGCCCGTCATCAGCATGGTCTCTTCTTCGGGAGGTGTGTGGGCGTGGTGTCTTTGGAGGCAGTGGTCTTCTTCCTCCCTATCATTGAGCCTGACTGTGATGAGTTTCCTATCCCCTTTCCCTTTTTCTGGATTTCTGTTTAGATTGTTCTCTTGCTTTGTCTATCCCACTGTTAATCAGCGCTGCTTTCTCTTCTCGTGGTAGATTTTTCTTTCTCAGTCAATTTTGTTGTGGAGTTTGTATGGCAACAAGTGCGGGAAAAATATCCTTTTGGAACACCAATTTGGTGCAGGTACTCTACCACATATACATACTCAAGTTGAAGGTTTTCCTCATAGAAAGCTGCCTTAGCCAGCGAAGGAGAAGAGGGATCTATACATCATTGTCCTTATCAGATTCCGATATGAGTTTTTGTGGTGGTTTGTATCTGTTCTTCATCTTTGTGTGGTCTTTTAATTTGTTTTTCTCCTCATGTAGATGCCGTATGGCTCCTCCATAATGAAATTTGTCTGTTTATATTAAAAAAAACTAATGAATTATTTGTTTTGCTTAGAAATTCAAGAAATGAGGGATGAGAATGTCTCTATTGACGGTGGGGGAGATGCTTGTGTGTGTGCTTGTATATTCTTAATAGTTTAAGGCCATGAATACTTGGAAAGATACTAGAACTTCAACTTTTTCTTTTTCTTTATCTTAAAGTTTCATATACTATCCCTATGACCAAAACGATCCATTTTCTCTCCACCACTTCCCTCCTTCTATGAACCTCATTCTCCATCTGTGCTGTTGTGAATTTCCTATCCAAGGAAGAAGAAAGAGGGGATCTTCTTGGAAAAAGAATCTAGAATTGCAATTGACTTCCTTTTAGGGTTTGAAAAGTTTCCTTCTAGTGATATTGACCTAAAAGGTTAAGAATCTTCTTCTTTCCTTCATTTATTTCTTTGTTATCCTTCCTCCTACCTTTCTCTAGGTCGGAACCTTGCTGTTCCATGGTAGAAATTTCTCTAAAGCTCTAAAACCCTAACTTTCTTTCTTCTTATGCTTAGGGTTTTCTCATTTGATGAAGAAAGGTGCTATGTGGACGAGTTGACAACTTATACTTGAATTTTCTACCTTACCTGCTCAAATTTTATTCTGTTTAGGTTAGAGGCAAGTTTTATAACTTGCTCCACGTTAATTGGTTACCATAAGCTTTCTAGCTCATGTTCTTGCTTGAAAATGATGATCCATGCACTAAAAAGCTATGCTTGACTTGGATTTTGATTTTTTATATTGTTCCCTATTCTGATTTCAGTTTTGAATGAACCTATGATCACATGTATGTTATTATTCCTAAGGTATAATATGACTTTGATCAGGTTGGTTTGACAACCTATGGTGATAAGAACCTATCAACCAATGGTCAATTTTAGGGTTTAAAGTTGATTTCTTAAAACACATGACTCGGTGGTGGTACCATTGTAACAACCGATGGTGTTGTCTTCATGACAACTAATGGTGGTGACCAAGGGTGTCAACTTACGTTCACCCTTTAGGTTAGGTGTTGGCCTAATTAGAAGCCTAGTGATTAACAACTAAGTACCCTAATGATGCTATCAATCAATGGATATATTATTTTGATATTTGATGTTGATTAATGACAACCTTCGGTGACTTAATGGTCACTAATGATGATGGATCAAGTCTCTAAAACCTATGGTGAGTTAATCATATAGTTTTAGCATCAATTAAGCCTTCTACCAATGGTTTCTTGGGTCACTTGATGCAATGGTCGAACCTATACTGTAATTGATGGTTTTAACATATGAACTTGACCCAATGGTTAAGATCTAATGTTTATTCCTCCAATAAAGTGGAATTATGGCTAATGTAATATGTTGGTCCTAATAATGTGATTTAGAAAGTTTCCTTTAAATGATCAACTTAAGGAGCTTACTTGTTGACAATGGATGACTTGTTTTAAATGAATAGTTGATTATGGGTTTTACCCTACTCTCAACAGAACCCTTATTGTTGTTAATCAAAGGATTTCCAGGTTTAAATGGTGACTTTTATAAATCACAACTCAATAACATCATATATGATTCATTTAAGGTGTTTACTTAGGTAAACGACCTATGGATTTACCTTTTCAACATTTCATGGTTAGAAGTTGATGCCTCAATATTCCCATTGTTTTGATTGAAGCATGTAGTGTAGTGTTATGATTTAAATGATGAGAATATTATGGTTCAATACCTTAAACTTGTAGTCTTACCATTTCCCTAGTATGATTATGATTTATAATCACCATAATGAATTAATGGGTAACCCTAATGAGGTATACCATGTTATACCTAGCTTTAATATAACTAAATGATGGTAATTGGATATGAATAGTCCTTGAATAACGAATGCAATCATGGAGTACTCACTTATTTTTGTTGAAACCCTAGTATGCTGTAAACTGATGGTTACACCTTGATTTATGTGTGGGTTCATTCTTGAGAATAATATGGAATGTGATGGTGATGCTTCACCTTATGCATCCATGATCCAATGGGGATGTCGTGAGTTAGGATTTGGGTATAAGTGTTGATTAGTAACATTGATATAATTTATCATGTTGAACCTAACTCTAATGCAAATAGATAAAGATGAGAATTCATGTTTAACATTCTTATATGATGGAATGATGGTGAAATAACCTCCTTAATATGATCATAACCTTATTATGTTAATTGGTGGTTATCATAGCCACATGGTTGATACTTTCTTATGTTAAACATGTACATTATGAATATGATGAGGGTTAATCATATCTATATTCCTTGCATGTTGATGTAATAAAGGAATGTTCTTAATGTTAATACAACCCTACTATGATTGTTTATGAATATCTCCAAGCTCATTAATGCAATATTGTGTTGATCTGGTGTATAATATGTAAGTGATGTTGTTGAGCCTTGTTATAAGGCATGCAAAGATAATGTTGATCTTGTAGGGAATAATATGATGGTCTTAATGACCTTTGGGCATGGTTGATCCCTGAATGAGGTGTAATCCTCTTGTGTTTATAGGGGTTGATACCCTGTGATATTGTGAAAATGATTTATATCCTGTGATAGTATGATGGTCTTAATGACCTTTTGGGCAAGGTTGAGCCCGGAATGAGGTGTAATCCTCTTGTGTTGATAAGGTTTGATACCTTATGATATTGTGAAAAGGATTTATATCTTGAGATCATATGATGACTAGTGTAGTCTCATGAATGACAAGTGATAGTACCATGTGATGATGAGATGAGATGAGATGAGAAATTGTGTTTTACATGTTTTATAACTTTTGAAGTTGTGATACTTATATGCTTGCTAGATGTGAATTAGGGTTTGTATGTCCGTTTGTTTGATGCAACTTTAATTCACCCAATTGAAGATAACTAATCAAGTAAAACTCTAATCATGTATTGCCCTGTGCCATAGAACCATCTTTAAGGTCAGAACTTGCTGGATGTTGAAATGGGTATTCATAAGGGAAACTCAGAGTGCATACTATTGAGTATGCAAGGTGCATGTTATATTGACACTAAGTGTTTTAGGAGGATGGTTGCGGTCATACCTAGCCCCTTTTTTGAGAACGACTTTGGTCAGGTCTCAGTGATTATAACATGATGTGATTATAGGACAACTGCAGTTGTACCTCAATGATTGGGTTTGAATACCCTAGATGCTAGCACCGTGACCTGTACCAAGATGGGTTAGTTACATAACTATATGTCACTATTTTGCAATTTAACTATATGTCACTGCGGTGCAGACTCGTACTGACCGAGTATGGAGAAGATCTTGGAGTCTGAGTCTTCCTAGATCCTATATAGAACTGATTGCAACCAAGCGGTGGTCAGTTGGACTTTGAGTGGTACGACTCAAACTCCCCAGGGTGTAATAAAATATGTAATATAGTCATGTAGCATATTTGTTTAGGATTATGCACGACGTTTCACATTGGATGATAACCCTTATTTGTTATCTTTATATAAAGATGATGCTTAGTGCAATTAAAAGATAGTAGATATACTTAGGTTGTGGATATGCTTAAGATTGTAGATGCATATATACAGTAGCTATGCTTATGTATGTTGATAACTATGCTGCTACTGCTGATTATAATCGTGATGCTAGCTATCTCATGTTGTTAGTTATGTTTAGCATGCTAGCCATGCCTTTATAACTAGAGATGCATATACTACTAATCATTCTTATCCAGATAGTTGTGCTTATGTTGTTATCTCTTATTATGAGGTTGATATGTTCAACCTGTTAGACATGCTGATGTTGTTAGCTATGCTTATGATACTAGACTTATTCATGATGTTAGAGATGCTCATGCTACTAGACTCCTTATACTGTTAATAGGGATATGAGAATAGTCTGGCTAATGAAGATAGTTATTATCTATTCCTCTATGTATTTTGTAAATCATCAGTGCTATTGAGCTTATTTGTTATATATGATTAAACTGCTTACACTGTCTCATTACCTAAAAATGTCGGAATCAATAAATGTTGTTGGAGGTTATATCTCTTGCTGGGACATGGGTCTCACCCTTGTGGTTCACCATATTTTTTTAGGTAATCGGCAATGACGACAATAGAATCATAGAAGTAAAGAGGAAGTACAGTAATTAATCTTTGAGAAAGTTGATTAGATATCTAGTGCGTCCTAGAGTCGTCACTGTACTCTTAAGTCTAGACATGACAAGTTTGTATATGGTATTTAAACGAACTGGACTTTTGTTAGCATGTTAATGTTTGTTGTGTGGAATATAAAATATTGTTCTCATGTGTATATATGTTGTAGCTAAGGTGATAGAACAATTTGTATCAAATTCATGCTATAGTATGGATAAAAGAAAGATGTTGGGCTCTTATGCAAATGTTTCTACGTTGAAATCAGTTTTAATTTACCCATATTTTTGGGTATGTGGTTAATTGGTGATTTGATTGTGTTTTATGTTTTGAGTAATCTCGTTCAAAGAAACAGGCTCTCACAAACATGTTGTAATCACACACTAAACCTTAGATGTTATCCAATCCAAAGAACATAATTATCTTTATATGGTATAACTGGAGCAATCTAGACATAGATCTGGGTGCATGTATGTCTTATGCATCAAGGAGGTTACAAATTATTACCCCACAAGGGATTCATGTAGGAGACCAAGTGTCCATGTGTTGTACCCATTTTACTTTCTCTAAAGAAGGATGCTAATTGGAGAATGTTTTAGCAAGACCAAAGAAGATCACCTTGAACACATTCAACTTTTTCTATGAAATTCTTAGATTTTAAATCATACATAAAAAAGAAGTCTGCTTTTCTCCAATAAATATTCACTTCTTGTGGCTTCATTGTCTATACTCTAAGTATTGAGGTTGATACCGACAATTTGAAAGCTTGATAGTGTCTTGTAAGTAAATGAATTTAACTTCACAATTTCTAGGACCACATAAAAGGTGAATGATGTGTAAATCAAGCTTGGCATGAAGACATAAGGGAGAATTTCAAAGTTATTATTACTTAATAGAGGATACAAGACCTAAAATGTGCATGTCATTCCTAATTGTACTACTAATAATTGTTGATGGGACATATCTACTTGATTTTGGGGTAGAGAAGTTGATGCTAATAGTTATGGATCCAAGTAGATACATTATACTGTCAATATACCGGGTCATATAGAGGTATTCACATACAAGTCCTGGTTGATGTACCGCTGTGACTTTAAGAAGATAATGAAAAAGGAAGCTACAATGGATAAGGATGAAGATAAGGCTACATATTGTTATTTCATTTATAGCATTACAACAATTAGGCCTTACCACATGTACCTGATACATGGGATTTTGACCTAAGGTGGTACTAGAACCATGTCGATTGGCCAAATTGGTGATCAACTTGGTTTCAGTAAGGGGTTTGCCTCAATGTCTAGATTGGTCAGCCATTAACCCTACCCTAAACTTTGGAGAACAATTTGTCAAATGCATTTCTCTTATCACCTAAAGGTCGACGCGCTTTAGCTATACTGTCAAGACTTTGATAGGTGCTCTATTATTGGGCAATCAACATACGAGATTTAGTTGGTGGGACATCTTATTGACATATGAGAATTTAAACTCGTAGTTGACATCTTATTGACATCTCTCCTATATTTGGAAAACCTCATCTAAAATAGTATCTAGGTTATCTTGTGACCATGTTTTCAATGTGTAGGGTAGTGTTTGTATTCTTTGAATCCTTGGATAGTGGGTGGAAGGAGTTAGTGCCACTTATTCGATTGCATGCAATTACTTGAAACAATGTTTTTTCATTCTAGTTTGATGATATATTCCTATAAATTACTGGCTATCTCCAGCTTTGAGGTCCCCTCCCTTCCCCTTTCATTATGACCAGTCAAATATGCAAACATTTTCCCACATGTGCAGATAATTACTTGTAAACTACAGTCTCTAGTTCTCATTCTCGACAAGTTAGCAAATGCTTGAATTCATGTATTTGGCCACTCTCTTAATTCAAGTGGTATTGACAATGCATATCATTAGGAAAAGATGTGATATGAGCATGTACTGGCACTTGCAAAAAAGTGAGATATCCCACATAGTGTATCCTTGACATGGAGAATGGAGACCATACCCATGAAGAATGTAACTGTAAAGTTGTAGTTTGTAATAATATTTCACTACCTCAAACTCAGAGGAACTTAGATTCAAAGATAATGATATTGTCAGGTGCTTTCTGCTTGTAGTCATCAGTACTATCTCGTTGCATCTAGATAGGTGACTCCAAAGATCAAGATACACGATTGTATAGATTGGTGTAGTAAAATTGGTAATTGGTGAGAGTAACTAGGGGCCTACATTAAAGTTTATATATTGAAGTATTTATCTTGTGCATTTGAAGCTCCATTCTGTGTCATATTAAAGTGGTAATGCGATAATACATGGCATGATATAGAAGAAATTTTCAAGAAGCAACATTGTGAATCCCTTAATTAATAATGCTATTTCTTTTATGATCCAACCAACATAGGTAAATGAGTACACAAGTGAGATTTGATGTCAATCAAGGATATGAGGTACATCCATCTTCTACCATCATACATGACACATGTATGAAATGTTTTGTATTCTTGCAGTTTGAATTTGCCACCTTCTAGAAAGAATGTTTAAGAGATAGCTATTTCTACGACATTGGTCAGATAAGATTATAGGTACCTATTAGGGATTGAACAATAAATCAATGGGAAATAAGAGTAAAACTCAGCCAAGGAAAATGACCTAAACATTGTTGGAATTTGGGAAATATCATATTTACCACTGTCATCCTTAAGCCTCCATCCTAGCCCAAAGTCTCAAGGTCATGTACAAAATCCCACTTGACATCCCAACTATGGTCTATCAATGGCTTAATGAAATGATCCAAAACCAAATAGAAGCTTAGCCTTTTGAAGACGCTTCAAACCATCCACTCATAAAAGTGGACTGTAAAAGCTTGTAGGAACACCTGTGGTATTTGCTGCTTGTAGGTTGAAGTTCATTGCCTTGCCTGAAAGTAGCAACAAATGATACTAAATCCGTTTTCGGGTACGGGAAGCAAAAATTGGCACCGCCCCACAACTCTAACAATCACCAAACCCTTGAATATATCATGAGGTTTCACAATGACATTTTCTACTGTGACCCCATCCATCATCAAATCCGACCCTCTTCATATTCTATTAAGAACTATGATTCCTCAAAAGGAATTTTATGTTGTGGTTCATTCAGAGTGATCTGAGAGCCCAACCCGTATTGGCTTCTTCAGCAGAAAAATCTATGATACCAAGTGCAAATATTCCATTTATGACAAGAATTTGTAAGTCATCATTTAATCTTTGTGTCAGTAGCCTATCTATTTAACTAAGAATTCATCTTGTGGCATGATGATCAAGCGATATGCTTGATGAACTCCCAAAAGAGTTTGAGTGTCTGTCATGCTCTGATGTTGACATATTTCCTATCTTTTCTTAAACTAGTAAGTCGATCTACATGACCTCTTGGCACAATAACGTCTAATCATGATGTGAAATTTCTCATCTATTTTTAGAAGATACAGTGAAAAAACTAGTGATGATGGTGATGGGCCATTGAATTAAGCATTTAGTGTTATTGTGTGGATTTATCCCCATCACTATCCTTCAAAGCCTTTACTATCTTTCATGGGTAGTATACGGTTTAGATAATTTTGGTGGTATCCATCATGCTCTGATTAATGATCTTCTTTAATTTCTTTGTGAACTATGTCTTTTGTGCCTAGTTATATAAGCCCATATACTATTGTGTGTATTCCTATTCATTTCTCTCTGTGAATTGGGAATTATCTATTGTCGCCCCTCTTATGAACCTGGTCACCTCTATGCCAGATCCTCCTCCTCACCAAGTCACTACTATTCAGTTGCATTGTAGAATAATTATCCCAAATGACATCTCTCAATAAAGATTTATGCCACCCTTCATGAAAAGGTCAAGCATCTTGTTGATAAGTCTCTTGCATTGCCAATTGTGATTGCTAATTTGTAGAGAAATAATTGATTTTCTCCAAATGTAGTGTTCCCTAAGATTTTTTATGACTCTTGCAATTTATAGTTCGTATGAAATTGATGATTGGTGAGGAATAAGGGTCCAAATGATGTATATTACCCTAAAGATCACACTAAGGTGCTTTCCTATATCACTTTTAATTCCTTGGTATCAGCATCTCATTGGCATTATTGAATGGGCCATCATGTCTCCTCTAAATTGAAGATTTTGTTTCCTAATTTTTCCAACTAGGCAATCAATGTTGTACTTCCTTTCCATGCAAATTTCTTTACCTAGTTAAGCTACTTTTGATCCCATACATTCTTATGTGTGGGGACATTTATGGTTCCTAGTTTATTTGATTACAAAAATTGACCTCCTCTATTAATGGTGACTTTAAGTGATACTTGGATTATTATGCCTTTTTTCTCACTATTTAGGCTCTAAAAGTTTTATCATGGGAAGGGTCTCTGTTATGGCAAAGATTGTCATTATGATATCACTGCCTTTTCGAACTCTAACTATGTTGGTAACTAAGTTGATAGGAACTCCACCTCATGATTCTAAACTTCCATAAGAGAAAATGTCATTACATGGCATAAAAAAAGTAGGTTGTTGTTGCTTGGTCTAGCGTTGAGGTAGAGTATCCAACAATGGCTTATACTAGTTGTGCCATGATGTGGATTTCAAATTTTCTTAATGAACTTTTTTTGTTTCTCAATTTTTCTTAAGGAACTTGGTCTCTCACCATCTATGCATATACCAATGTACTACGACAATGTAGCTGCCTTATTTAGCCAACACCATAGTCTTTCATGAGAGGACAAAACACATTGAAATGGGCAGCCACCTTGTTCAGGAAGCGATTCATATAAAGACTACATGCACATTTTTTTGGTATGTATGCCCAGAGAGCAAATTATATGATGATTGTACTGGGACATTAGATACTTGATTTGATAATGATAAAGGTAATTCCATTTATTATTTCTATCTCAATCATGAGATGGTGACACAAACATAGTAGATATCTAAAGAATGATGTTACTTGGATGACATATGTCTTTAGGTTGAGGACTTGAACAATGATCTATATCATATGTATGATAAGAGTACATACATTCTTGTTATGTCCCTAGCCAGATATTACTGTGGAAGGAAAATAGACAACAATAATACATAGGACTAGAGTGTGTGTTGGTTGATGACAGAATCTCATAAGTCATGATATGTAATATTAAACCAAGCACATAGGTACTTGTTATAGAACAATGTACCAGACAGACCCACCTTGATAGTGAAACATGGAGACCATGGATTGGTAGTCAGAATCATCTCTCCTAGTGATAGTGGTGATTGTGGTTGTTTGACCTAAAGTCACAACACTCATCACATGTCGTTCGTTGTACTTAGACATCATCCAATGTAACCTTGAATAAGGGTTGGATAAAGATGATGCTCATGTACTTTGTGACACACTCGGATTAAGTGTTAGTGTTGTAGATGAGATTTGTCCCTCCAATAGGAGATTGATATCCAAACCACTTTATAAGTGAAACTGAGAAATGTATGGCCATACTCATGTGACTCAATATGTGACATGTGAGCTCACATGCATCTCAGACAATCTTCTCTAGTTCAAGGAACATCGATTGATAGTTGAAGAGGATGCCAATTCCATGATTCATATTCAATCCAGATATCAGAGACAAAGGAACTATACAATGTTGGCAACACTAATCACAGGTTGTAGGTTGAAGTTTTTCCCCAACTTTCAAATTACTTAAGTAGAAATGATGTGCTGCTAGACACTTCTATTTGCTTGTGATGTCATAAATTGGTTATGGACATTCATTGCCAAGGTAAATTGAGACCTATAGGGTCACACACATTGGATGCACTTGGAATAGGACTTTATATTCATGAATGATGTTTAACTTGATTAACAAAAGTATTTCAGCATTCAATTGAAACAACTGGGGTTGAAAATTGAGTGACTGAATTGTGAACCAATGAGTTCAGGTGTTGAACCAATCAATTCAACTGTCAGGTCAATTGGAGCTAATAACTCATGAGTAAGGGACCATTTTGTAAGGAATTATCTCACGAATGCATCGCAAAAAGAATCTCAAAAGAAGACTAAGAATTGAACGAGAAATCCACAAATTACCAAGCTGCCGAACCAACGCCTGTTTCCTTAGCCGGTGGGAGGTAGAAGATGCAGGACAACCATCCAATCAAATATCCTACGGTCCTCGATGCATGCGAAATAAAAAATAAAAGATTGCATGAAAAAATTAATGAAATCCTAAATCGAATTGGAATGAAGTGTGAATGCATTTATTTATTATTTTCTCTCTCCTCGATTGAGGGTGCAAACAATCTCCAAATTAAATGAAATTTGGCACTGAGCCTATTTTGGACATGAGGAATGTGAATTTAGCATTAGTTTTCACTTTTGAAGACTCTAGATATTTTGTTTAATTATTTTAAAGTAAATCATATTTTCTCTTTCTTATCACATTAGAGACTTCTAGAAAACACCAATTAATGTGAAACATCACTCTTAAGCATATCAAAACATGTGGAAAATGAATTGACCATTAATTATATTCTTTGGGATTATTTTGCTCATTATTTAACATTTTGGACTTTTAAATACTTTCTCTCTCCTAATCTACACATGTATATTAAAGTTTATCCAAATTACATGAACATTCACCCAAAGACTATTTTTAATGTGTAGATTATGAATCCACTATTATTTTCCACTTTTGAAGTCATTAAGTATTTTATTTCATATTTTGAGGAAAACTCATGTTATCTTTTCAAAATAAAAGAGATATAGTTATTATTATTCTGAAATTATGAAACTTGGCATCCAAGACAAAATAAACCTAAGGAAAACAAATCTCAAGTTATCTTTAACCAGCTAGCCTTCCTTTTATGAATTTTGGCCTATTATCCACTATTACCACTTTTTCTCATATTAAATAATTCAATACCACATGAATGTTTAAAACATCATTATTGATTCCTTTTTCTCTTCCTTCTCCGAAAGGCTAAGGAATGTTCTAGAACAAATATATTTTATCATTATCTCACATAAGTGGTAAATTTGCATATTGGACCCTTATTAAAATGTTAACTGAGGTATTTGTGTATAAACCAATACATTGGCATAAAGGGTGATCAAATTCACCCCAAACCACTAATAATTCCACAAATTCAACATCAAAGATAAAAGGGATAGAAAAGATAGGAAAAGTTTGGAAAAGGGCCAAAAAGAGAATATGTTCAAGTTTTGGTATGTTACAAGTTGTCCCTTTGAACATCAATCTACGTGGATTGATTCACTCTCCCAATTGTCTCTCCCTTATTGTCCCTCCATTTTACGTGTAGGACTTACTCAGTCTCTCTTGGTTACCACAACTAGAAAGGACAACAATTGTTAGAGTTTATTGTTGTGTCACAAAAGCCCCCAATACTCCTCTGTTTATAGGAGGGTCAAGGTTTCCAATCCATATGGGAGTCGAAGGGACAATTTTTCCTAAAGTTTTCAGATGCTACGATAAGTGAACCAATTCATTCATTGGTGAATTAGTTGGCTCAACCCTTGAACCAGTCAATTCAACATGTGTCCTATTTGCAAATATATCGACTTTTAATATCCAATTAATGCACATCATTATGTCAGTATAATTCATTGATCATGATCATTGAGATAGACAGTTCACAACTTGAATTGGTCATCTCAAACCTTGAATTAGTGGTTCACTAGGTGAACCGGTCGGTTCATGCCCTAATTTAGCCAATGTTGTTTCCAATTGACATGACACTTGAATCGATAGGTTCAACACTTGAACTGGTCGATTCACAATCCAATAAGTCAATTTTCACTCTCAGTTGTTCAAATTAAATACCTAAACATTTTAGTAATCAAGTTAAACATCATTCATGAATAAAATCCTATCCCAAGTGCATCCTATGTGTATGACCTTATAGGTCCCAAGTTATGTTGGCATTGAATGTCAATAACTAATATATGACATCATGAGCAATGAGCGGAGTCTAGCAACACATCATTGCTATCCAAGTAATTTAGAAAGTTGGAGAAAAACTTCAGTCTACAATCAATGATCAGTGTTACAATGATTGTATAGTTCCTTTGTCTCTAATATCCAGATTGAACTTGAGGCATGGAATCAACGCCCTCTTCAACGTTCATTCCATGTTCCTTGAACTAGAACAAACTGTCTGAGATGCATGTGAGCTCACATATCATATATTGAGTCACATGAGTATGTACATTCATTTCTCAGTTTGACTTATCAAGTGGCATGGATATCAATCTCTTATAGGAGGGACTGTAGGGTTTTAGGGGAGGCAGAGAAGGCAGCGGAAATAAAATTTTCTCCCCCAAACCCAGAACAAGGAAACGCATCAACGTCTATACAATAGGAAAGGATGGTTTGTGGAATCATAGCTTGTCCCAAGGCTTGCTCGGAGACAATACATCGTGCCTTGCGCGGTCTTCACCTACGGTCTTGGACGGTGTCTGTGCAGCTCCTGGTCGCACCAGGACTCACGACTCCTGGCCTTACCGGGACTTTCGGGATTGACAACTGTCGTCTGAGCGGCAGAAACCTCCCACCTCTGAAGTAGTCCACACGGACCACCTGGAACTCCAATCTCCTTGTCCCATAAGGAATTTGAAGGATTCGCACCCTCCTGTCAGTGTACTAGTCACCCACACACTCTCTTTCCATCAATTGCTTTCTATAGTTGTCTTTCCCTTGTTGTGCCTCCCTTATCGGGTAGCACTTGCTCGGGCTCTCTCTCGGTTACCAAAACCAGAGAGAACGACAACTTCACAGAGCAACTGGTTGCACTGGGTTGTACTTTGAGAAGCCCCCAATACCCCTATATATAGGAGGGTCATGGGACAGGGTTCTCTATCCCGAGCAATATGGGACTAAAGCAGGAGTAGAAGGGTTCGAGATTTTCCACAAAAACAACCAACTCGCAACCTGAACCGATCGTTTCATTTTTGAAACGGTCGGTTGGGGACCTGAGCCAGTCAGTTGACACCTCAACCGATCGCTTGACACCTCAACCGATCGGTTGGGACACCTCAACCGGTCGGTTCACTTCTGAACCGGTCAGTTCACTTCTGAACCAGTCGATTTGTGGTCCTGGTCAGTTCCTGATTGACTTTCCATCTTTTGTTTCTAATTGGTATCAAATTCCAATCCTTGTTCCAATCAAATTGGGCAAGTGAAACGAAAGGAAAATTCTCACCAATCCGACTTTCCCAACTTGCTCGGTTCCACAAGTTAAACTGATCATTTCAACACTTGAAGCAATCATTTCACCCTGATCATGAGCTGATCGACTCACTACCTGAGCCGACCGGTTCACCAAGCTCAGCTGATCAGTTCATCACATGAGCCGATCGGTTGGGAGTGCAGATTGTGCAGAATCAGTCAATTGCAGTTTCAATCAATTAGATACTCCAATCAATGCGTCCAACACCTTGAACATTATGATATTGAGCTATCAATTAATTGAGTGTTTAATTGAACTACTAAACTCTTTTAGTAATCAATCTAAACATTGTTTGTGGACAAAACTCCTCTTCCAGGTTAAATCCTATGTGTGTGACCCTGCAGGTCCATTTCACGTTGGCAGTGAAAGTCCATAACACTTATGACTTCACAAGCAAAGAGCGGTGCCTAGTCACACATCAGTGCTACCCAAGTGAAAAAGAAAGTTGGAGAACAACTTTCAATCCTACAATCCGTGAATGGTGTTACAGTGAATGTATAATTCCTTTGTCACTGATATCCCGAATGAACTCGAGGCATGGAACAATCATCCTATCAACGTTCATTCACTTTCTTGATCTCAGAGTAGATTGGAAGAGATATGTATGACATCAATATCACATACTAATTTACACATGTGTGTGCACGCCTATTTCAATACTACTCATCAAGTGGCCTTGGATATCAAACTCCCTTAGGAGGGACAAATCCCATATCTATCACTCACCCCTCAAAAGCCCCATGTGTCAAAGCCACCCAATCATCACCTTTATAACAACCCATGTTTCAGGACTGCGTTTGATGATGTCAAAGTGTACCCAACGACATGTGTTAAGTGTAGTGATTTCAGGTCAAAGAATCACACTCACCACCATCACTGTGAGTACTGACTGTGACTACCATGTCATGGTTCCATGTATCAAACTCACGGTGGGTCTGTCCGGTACACTTGTTCTCTAACAAGTACCTATGTGTTTGGTTTGATATCTCTATATCATGATTAATGAGATTCTGTCATCAACCAACACCACAATCTAGTCTTGTGTGTCATTGTTGTCTATCTACCTTCCACAATGACATCCGACTAGGGACATAACAAGAATGTATAAACTCTTAGCATCCGTATGATCTCATCATTCAGGTCCTTAACCTGAAAGCATACGTCATTGAGTACTTGTCATTCTCTAGACATTCAATCTGTTCTATCACTATCTCATATGACTGAACCAGAAAGAATTGGAAGCTTGCCTTTGATGTTTATCAAATCAATCTTAATGTATCCCACCAATCATCCCATGATTGGCTCTCAGGGCATACATACCAACAGACTCCCACTTGCACTGTGAGCGAATCACCCTTGAATCATATTCATAGTGATCTTCAAACATGTCCCACATGTTACTATGCTCTAGTGCGAACATAGTGAGTAATGGCAACACCTTGCCAAAGTCAGTATTAAATTGCATGTCTCTCATCTCTTCGCTATACGTCACACGTATGAGATTGAGTTGCTGTAATATGCGATCTATTATTCCTTTGCTAACCTTTAGCCACATTGCATGATCAAGGATTCTATACTTGTCATCAATGACCAAAATATCTATAAGTTCATCTCATGAACTTCCAGATCCATATAGTATCCACTACTATTCTCTAACATATGGATACTCGGCATTTCCTTTTTAAATGGTTTTATTGGAACACTTCCAATTATCAACAAACTTTCACTTTTATATATCCTATATATATTTTGCGATTAATTTTCTGTCCTTTTCGGAAGTTCGCATCAATGTAACTCTTTACATTGAACTCTTCCTTATCTCCATAGAACTATTACTTCTCAAGTACTTATCAAGTTCTCATGGTATTCCGGTAACCCTTACTAGAAGTAGACAGAAATCCACTCGTCATGTCTCACATACGAGTTATCAGGATGAGCACATCATTTTGTCATGTCCTACATACAAGATGATGAATGCATTTTATTCTTTCAATATCCATACATGCAAGATAAAGGGATGCTTACATACATGATAGATCCATATCTATTCTTAGTGTTTCCATTCTTCATAAGAATCAGACACTTGGCCTTGGGATACTAACTCCATGTAACATGGACAAGTTTTCTCCCACTGAATCTGTGTACACTGAACCCTTCAATCCAGATTGCCAATGTATGCTCTCTCTTTTCCAGGTCAAGAGGTATTCGAGAACTATCTCTATAGATCTCTATTCCTATCACATAGGAAACATCTCTATCTTCCTTAAAGATAATTTCCACTTTTGGATTTCCATTCTAGAACATTTCCATTTCACATCAACATGTGGAATGTGAATACGCTCCCACTAAATCACATATCTCTTCTTTATCTTTGACATATCAGTCAAACCCTTTGACTATATCATCAAAGTAAAGATTCAATTTTGAGTTGCTTGTACTCAATCAATCACATTGATTAGTCCATTGTAACTTATAGACTTCATTTGCATTAGTGGATTCATAAACCTTATAGGTTGTGTCACGTACACATCCTTGTTTTATTCCTCATAGGAATGCGGTTTTAGTACCCATATGCCAAATGTCTTAGTCATTAAGTTGCAATCAACAAGCATCATCCTTCTCAAAATGTTATCCATGTGTCTTAACATTTAAGACTTATTCGCACTTATGGATTTTATTCCAATGGGTGCTACCATCAAGGTCATACCTTATGGTTCACATGGATATCATTTAGGATGTAATGGTCATAAACCAAAACTCAAAATTCGGTTCCTCATATTCATCTAGATAATTGACTCATCACATGAACAACTCATCACATAGATAATTGAGGTGTATCTGTCAAGGATATAAGAACTCACAACTCCTTGTGATTCTCAATGTCCTTTATTAGTGTGGGGTATTCTTAAGAAGAATTTAGTTATTTGATAATCATTCTCTAACTCCTTAGAGTATGATTCCTTCTTGATTTAGAAATCACCATGCCTTAATCATGAGTTTACTATGATACACTATCATAATCACTCATAAGTATCCCAAACATTTGGTCCAAGTATTTCATTCATTGATCTCATCAAGAATTAACACTTTACCAAAATCGTACTTCATCTATGATATTCTTGAACACTTCAAGATATTCATATTGGTATTTCTCTAAACACCTTTTGATGTATTAGCCTTTGTTCTAATAGGTATGTAAATACATCACATGTATTATACCTAATAGGATAATCATTCTCCCACTACCATTAGTGAAGATTGATTAATCATGTCCAAGATATTCATGTCTCTTACTGGTTCTCTAACCAAAAGTGTCTAGATTTATCCATCATATGGAAACTAGAAATGAATTTCTCATGATTGATGCTAATTTGATTGTTTGAGTTATCTATAACTTTTAGGTATCATTTTATCTTATGCATATCAAATATCACAAGATAAACAAGGCATTGCCACAAAGATCATATCTTTAAAAGATTGAAACATCAACTTTATTGATTGCCTTCATTGTCATACAATATGCAAAAATAAAGTGTTTCTATCTATTGGCAAATATGAAATAGTAGTTCATAACTGTATTACATGCCTTTTAGGCTGAAAATAAACTAAAGTACTCCTTTCTATGGCGGAAACATTTGCCCCATTTATTGAGTGCTTTACACTTTACATCTTGGTATCATATACCTCAAAAAGTGTTACAAGTTTACTTTCATGACACATTTAAGTAGAGACGTTTGTCGCCTCCTGCTTCTTTTGTTCTTCCAGATAGAGAGGACAATTCCTTTTCCAATGTCCTGGCTTTTGACAATGGAGGCAATTGCCTTTCTTGGTCACGCCTCCCTTGGCCTTGAGAGCTGAAGACGACTTGGGCTCCTGGCTAGCATCAGAACCTTTCTTAGCTTTGCCCTTGCCCTTACGCTTGGACTTGCCTTTATTGCTCATGATCACCATCACAGACTTAGGCTTGTCCTTCTTCATCTGTATCTCGGCTATCCTCAACATGCCCAACAGCTCTAACAGTGGCCTATCAAAGTTGTTCATGTTGTAGTTCATCACAAACTAACTGTAGGATTCTTGCAACGATTGCAGTATCACGTCAGTAGCCAACTCTTGGCTCAGTGGAAATCCCAGTCTTGTCAAGTTCTCCACATACCCAATCATCTTGAGTGTGTGAGGACCAACTGGATCTCCTTCTGTCATGACGCACTTGAACAGTGCCCTTGAGACATTATATCTCTCTTGCCGTGCTTGATCTTCGTACATGTTCCTGAGATGTTGAATCATCTCAATGACACCCATGTTCTCATGTTGTCTCTGCAACTCGTGGTTCATAGAGCACAACATCAAGAACTTTGCATCAATGGCATCATCAAAATGCTTCTTGTAAGCATCCCTTTCTGCCTTTGGTGCATTAGGAGAAGGTTCCTCTAGAATTGGAGTATCCAGGACATAGAGCTTTCACTCTTGAGTAAGAACAATTCTCAATGTCCTATACCAATCGTGGAAGTTTGTCCCATTTAGCTTGTCCTTTTCAAGGACCGATCGCAAAGAAAAGTGATTTTTTTTTTGAAATTGGTAAGTATATTGCCAAAAAACGCAACCCGATAGCTACGCTATCATGTACAGCTTACAAAAAGTGTGGAGTATACGGGGTGTACTCTACAAAAAACCCCAATATAACCTAGCTATGGGGATCATGCCCTTACATAGGCCTCTCTTGGCCTTGGAAACCATCTCCAAGTCTAAGTTAACAAAATGGAAAATATCCTTCGTATAAGCGCACCCATGGAGACTATGGTTGCGTGCTTTCCAAATTTTAAAGCATATGTTTGTACCGCAAAGGCCTACAAACATCTCCTCATATTTTTTAGTTACTTTGTTTATCATTTTTTCAATCAGATCTTCAAAACTAGCTGCACTAAGCTGGTCCCATCCATTTTTTAGCCACACCCGCGCCCACACGTATTTAGCCTTGGGGCATTTGAAGAATAGGTGTGTGCACGTTTCCTCCTCGTCACAGAACTGGCACTTCGGGTTGATCGGAATCCCCCACTTTACAAGTCTATCCTTTGTAAGGTGTTTACCCGTTACTACTTTGTAGCATGCCACACTCCATTTTGGGACATGCCCTTTGCCCCAAAGCATTCTGAACCACGGAACAGGAGCCCCCCTCCACGTGCTAAGCCACGATTTCTGTTGGTTGATCAGTGAGTAACAACCATTGTCCTCCATGCGGTATAAGTGCCCTACTTCTCTCCATGCCCGGACTAGGCCTACCCAAATCCTAGACGTGTGATTCTGAGTAGTAGGTATACTTCCATATCTGGCCTTCATCCATCTCACCCAGACCCCCTCTTGCTCAGTAAGGAATCTGTGGAGTCTTCTTTGGCTGCATTGGAACACCAAGTCTTCGACCTTATTAATGTTGAGTCCACCTTCTTTGTAAGATTTTGTCAAGGTATCCCAGGTGATGCCCCTCGCCTTGCCACACCATATGAAGTTTCTGATCACTCTGGTTATGCTATTGATGGTCGGATTAGGGAGGATGCACATCTCGCACCAGAATCTCACCATGGCCTGGATCACAGATCTGGTAAGGAGGAGACGCCCCGTCATCGGCATACGTATCCTAGACCAGCCCGCAATCTTATTCCTCACTCTATCAAGGCACATGAGGAAATCCTTCGAGTAACCTCTGCTTCCTGCAATGGGCACGCCTAAGTACCTGGTAGGCAGAAGGCCTACTTGTATACCCATGGCTTCCTTCAGTCTTCCCCTCCTGGGATCACAGGATTTAGATAGAAAGATGTGTGACTTGATGTCACTGATATAGAGACCCATTGATCTACCGAACCTCATAAGCAGCTTCTTGTACTCCCTCGGTCTCTTCGCATGGCCGATTGAAAACAACATCACATCATCTGCGAAGATGAGGTGTGTTTTCACTTTGATTCCCCTGATCTTATAAGGTTTAATGAACTGTCTTTCCTCTGTGTCCTTGATCATAGAGGAGAGTAAATAAGAGAGGTGAGAGGGCCCCCCCTGTCTCAGCTCGTTTGAAGCTCTGAACAAGCCTACAGGGCCCCCATTGAGCAGGACAGAGAAAGAGGTCGTAGTTGTGCATTGCTTGATCAGATCTATCCATCTGGTACTGAACCCCATTGCCATCATGATCCTCCATAGGGTATCCCATCTAAGATGGTCGTATGCCTTTTTTAAGTCAATCCTGATACATGCTTTAGCATTCAAGTTCTTTTTGTTGAAGCCCGTTAGGAATTCGGCAGCGAGCAAGGAGCAATCAGCAATTTTGCGCCCTTCTATAAACACACATTGTTCTTCAGATACAATCGTAAGAAGCCTTTTCTTAAGTCTGCCAGCAAGGATCTTAGCCCAAATCTTGTACACCGTGGTGCAACACGTAATGGGTCTGTAGTCGTTGATCGTCCTCGGCCCCTCCACCTTGGGGATAAGCTTGATGAAAGTATGGTTAGTGGCTCAGACCATGTTGCCCCCCTGATGCAGCCATCTCATGGCCTTCACAAGATCGTTTTTGGTATGGTCCCACAATGCTTGGAAGAATTTGTTGTTCATTCCGTCAGGCCCTGGCGCCTTGGAGGGACTGATGGAGAACAAGGCACACCTGACCTCGTCCTCTGTAACCTCTCTGCAAAGGTCATCATTTATCTCAACTGTGATTTCAGCCCTAGGGAAGATGTTGCCATCAATGTAGCTACCGTAGACATCTTCCTGATTGTATAACTGCTGAAAGAAGTTGATGATATGGTCAGATAGATCTTCCCTGTTCTCCGCCACTTCACCTTGCTCATTTCTGAGTTGGTGGACCATCTCCTTCATCTCCTTTTTCTGGACAGCAAAGTGGTATAATCTAGTATTTAGATCTCCGTCATTGATCCACTGAATTCTGCTCCTTTGCCACAAAAGCACTTCCTCGGCCTTGAGGAGTCTTCTAAGTTTGACTTCGGCCTGATGCCAAGTCTTGGCCTTGTTCTCATTCCTGGGGTCATCTCTGGCTTCCACTGTAGCTTCCTCGAATTCACCTTTTACAGTATCAATTCGGTTCTTAAGGTTTATGACTTCCTTGGACCACTTCTTCAGCACCTTCTTTGCATTCTGGATCTTCTTCATGACCACGAAAAGAGGGTTGCCATCTACCTGCAAATCCCAGGCCTCCTTAGCCACTTTCTCAAAGCCATGCCAGTCACACCACCAATTACAAAACCTAAACGGTTTGATGATGGTTGGTATATTCACGAGGTCCAATTTCATCCAGCAGTGATCACTGAGGGGTTCATCGCCGTACTTGGTGAAGGAGTGGGGCCAAACCTTCAACCAAGACGAATTTACAAAGCCTTTGTCAAGCACACTAGAAATGCGCCTACGCCCCTCCTGTTTGTTCGACCATGAAGTTTTTCCCCTGACCGTGCTCAGCTCCACCAGGCCGGCTTCATCCATGGTGCTGTTGAAAGCATCCATGACCCGATCGTGTATAGGGCAGCCACAAATCTTCTCATGTGACCTCCTGACATTGTTGAAATCACTCCAAACAATCCAGGGTTCCTCCTCTTGGGCCGTAGTTCTGATGATCTCCCACAACCTCTTCCTGTCGACCTCCATATTTTCTCCATAGACCCCCGACGCAATGAAGGCCATCCCTCTGTGGTTACAACAGCTTAAAGTCACCACCTGGTTCGAGGAGTTTATCGTGTCGACATCCCAGACCCGTGGATCCCAGCCCACCGCTATGCGCGCTCCGTCTCCGTGGTCTAGGTTCGATAAGGAAGACCAGCCTGCAGGAAAGAGGGAGACGATGCGATCGGCGACGGTTGTTCTAATCCTCATTTCATAGCAGAAGGCCAACATTACCTATTCCCGTGCTATGACGTTCCTTAACCTCCTTTGCTTCTCGGCCAGGGAGGCTCCTCGCACATTCCATGCGAGGACATACATCTAGTTCCGGTTGGAGCCGCTCCCTTCTGTGGGGCTACTCCCGTTCTTCTTCTTCTTGTTTGTACTATGGGTAGTTTTGGGGCTCCTGCTCCTTCCAGTGGAGTAACCCTCCATCACCTCCTCATCACCCTGGTCCTTGAGAGCATCGAAGCGGTTCGTCCTTGCGACTGTTGTCGTTTCCCCTAGTTCACCGGGCCTGGGAACGCCCCCTCCATCTACTGTAACAACTGGGTGAGATATGGTGGTGTCGGCTTCCATTTCTTCCTTTCCTGTGTCGGGCATACTGTTAGCCACCCCGCCGTCATCTCCAAGTGGAGGCGGCTCCGCCATGGTAACAGCCTCTTCTGGCACCACCGGGTTTGGATTGACGACAACCACTGTTGCTGCTTGTCCCCCTCTTCCTCGTGCTGCTGGACCTTTCGACTTGCCCCATTTGAACCTTCCTCGAACAGGATCAGGAACGATAGGAGGTGAAGAAGAGTTAGCGTGTCTCTCCCTAGGGCACTGCCCTGTATCGTGTCCAAAGATACATTAGGTGGAGCAACGATCCAGCAGTGCATCGTACTTCACCCTGACCTCCCACTCCTCACCACTCGGTAGTTCTATCATGACCTCCGACAGTGGCTTCTCCACCGCTGAGATGTCGACGCAGAATTGCGCACACCCCATGGTAGTGTCGTTGGCTTTCCTGTCGAGCGGGTGGTGACCATGATGAGATGTACGACGACTAGGCAAACCGATCGGTTGGAGGAGCCAACTGATCGGCTGGTGGCACCCAGCCGACCAGTCCGATGGCGAGCCAATCATTCATGTGATGAGTTGATCAAACCCAAAAAGGCAAAGCAAAGAGTTCATCTTGTACAGGTTGCATGTGATGTAGACCTAGATGACCGTGATTCATCTTGGCTCGAGGAATCACATTAGGATGGCCATAATCATCGCTTTTATCATTTTGCATGTTTTCTGTGGGATATAGCATGTATATGATATGTACTATGTATTGTGGTGATTGGATATGTATATGTATATAAAAACCAAATCCCTCATTAAATATTAAGTTTTAGATGCCTTCCAAATGCGACACACTTGAAAAGCTTGATCGACCAAGTGTGGGCACGCCCTAGCGTGGTGCACCGTCTATCTCGTGGAAGCGTGAAGGATGAATGTGTGGGTCTGCCCTAGCAGGGTGCATATTCATCGTGTTTGCTTTGGGTCAGACTTAACAAGGTGATCTAGATGGGATCTAGTACCTTGAGGCATGGAGATGATCATGGCAAGGAGTTGCATATAACATCTTATCAAGAGTTGCATATGATGCAATTGGCAAGAGTTGCCTACCTGAAAGATCTAAGTTGTGGGTGACAGCCCTAGCTGGTCCATGACTTAGAGGATTTGAGGATCTTGCCCACTAGAAGGTTGTACACTACAATCTTCTGAATTGATGGTGAGGGCTATCAATTTGAAGCAAAATAGTGGGAGCGATAATTAATTAAAGGCCTAATTATATCATCAACTTTTCAAATCAATCAAATAAGTCAAAAATGAGTTTTTGGACTAAAATTGCATATTTTCCTTTTGTAGTACAAATGGCAACAAACAACAATCACTTTTCTAAGGACCTGGCGACACAAAGGTAAAAAAAAACGTGTGCCTTACACGATTCCCGTGGTCAAGGTAAGCCTAGAGGAGCGGCGCTATGTAGATTGGGGGCAATCACCCTGTCCCCCCCACCCCCGATGAAGATGGCTAGTTTGCGTCGGCGGCAGATGTCACAGTGGCGGGAGCCTGGGTGCGTGCAGTGGCCGGACCTCCTCCCACCTTCAAAGGCGCTGATCATGCGGATCCAAAAACCCCTTTCATTAAGGAAGGGGACTCGAGGAAATGGATGAAGATGACGGAGTCAATCCTGGGAGAAATGGAAGACTACCACAAGCACTCAGCGATTGTCCAGATCCTCAGCAAGAAGAGCAACCCAATTCAGCTGCGAGGATGGATGCTAAGGACCTGGCGACCCAAAGGTGAGATGGAGCTTTTCACCCTCGACAGAGGTCTATACCTGGCGAGGTTCATCTCTGAAGCTGACCTCAACCGAGCTATGTTGCGAGGACCCTAGTTTTTCGACAATCAACTGGTTTTGGTTAGAAGATGGACCAAGGAAGCTGATACGAGGCATGCATCTTTCACCTCGGCCCCGATCTGGGTGTCGCCTATGTTCCATGTGACTTTGTCATTATGGACGTAAAATAAGATGCCAGATACCCTCTCATATTTGGCTATCCATTCCTTGCCACTGCAAGAGCTCTGATTGATGTTGAAGCGGGAAACTTGCTGCTCAGACTAGGCAAAGAAACTCTTGAGTTCAAAGTTTTTGAAAGTATGTGAAGACCAAGCATGCAAGAAGAAGTCTACTTGATTGAGTGCATAGAGAAGATGTCACTCCTCACGCAAGAGGAATATGAAAAACCACTGGGGGGTGAATAGGGTTTTATAAATATTTTAACAATAATTCAACTCAAACAACCACAATTGAGATAAGGAGAAAGAGGCAAGGTGTTTAGATTTGTTCCACCCTTAGCAAAAACTAAGGGATTCAGTCCACTACCCAATTGTTTCCAATTGGGATTTTGAAAGTATTTAAATTTTATTACCTCGCAAGGTTGTTACATAAAATTACAAATACTTTCACCACCCTTTAAACAGCCTTCACCTAGAAGTAGTCTCACCAACCTTGAAGCAGCCTTCCTTGAAGTAACTTCAAGCTCCCCCTTGAAGTAGCCTTCCTCTTGAAGTAGCTTCCCATTGAGACAGCCTTCTTGAAGTAGTCCAAAGTCCTCCTTCTCCACTGAGAAGATCAAACCCTCTCCAATCTGCAACCTCCAATCCTAGGAGTAGCAAGGAGAGTACAAGCAATAAGAAGGAACAACAAGGAAAAATGGAAATTACAATTACCGTTGTAGCACAAGGCTTGATTTCCTATATCAAGCATTTTGATCTCCTAACCAATGTGTATAGAAGTGTAAGTATGGTTGAAAGGAGATTCTAGTCTATAGGACATGAGCTTGTAGCAATGGGATGGATTAGCAAATGCTAGAGTTGCTCAATTGCTCACAAGAACAGATTGTCAATTGCAAGTATGTATGCTCAAGTGTTGCACAAGTGTGTTTTGGGTGTCCTAAGGCATGTCCTATTTATAGGAATGGCCTATGAGTGCTTAAGGACGTTCTAGACACTTTCTAGGGGGTTCTTAGTACTTAACTAGCCATTAGGTATCCACTAATTGCTTTAGCAATGGCTAGTTAATTAATTCTGAAAAGTGCAGACAGACACCTTCTCGGTCGAAGTCTTTATCGACCAAGAGACTCTTGGTCGAACTCTTTATCCACCGAAGGATAGTCTGGAGAAAGTGTATATAACGTTTGATTCCAACTCCCAACTACCTTGTATACTGTATCTAACGGCTATAGAACCTATTATAAGAAATAACCCAGGAGACTCGGTCGAGAAGTTGTTTGACCGAGCTTGTCTCGGTCGACAAAGAGTTCAACCGAGAGTGTCTCTATTTTGGTGGTTCTAAATGAATACTAAGTGTGTCTGAGTGTGTAGTTGTGACACTATTATAGGGAATGACCTATCTAAGTGTTGTGAGTGGCTAGGGAAGATCTAAACGCTTGATTTACATGATATCTAAGTACTTGTACATTATATACTTGTACAAGTTTTACATTTGATTACAATCATGAAATTTACACATTGTAAGCATTTAGATCTTCCAAAGTTGTATCATCCACCTAGTTCCTACAACACTCAAATAGCATGTTAGATCCATAAGAATGAAATGTTTGTCATTTTCAAAACAAAGGAATTTTGATGATGTCCATTTAGCCAACAGAATATGAATAGGAAGATCCTTTAGAAGTTGCTCTGACTAATCCAAATGCAGAATGTTCGGTTGATGAACAAATGGAAAATTTTGTTCACCACCTCGACACTACTGAAGAAGATCCTAAAGCCAAATTTAAGGAACTCAGGGCTATGAATTTTACTAAAGAACCAAGCGAGAAACCAGAAGCCCCTAAAATGAAACCCCTACCTGAGGGATTGAAGTATGTGTTTATGGATGATCTCAAGTTCTGCCCAGTCATTATAAATTTTGACCTAACAACCGAACAAGAAGATAAACTCCTGACGGAATTAAAGAAAAGAAGAAAAGCCATTGGCTACAAGATGAGTGATCTCACCGGGGTAAGTCAGGTGCATTGCATGCACAAAATCCCCATGATGGAAGATCACAAGCCAACCATTGAACATCAAAGAAAGCTAAATCCAAACATGAAGGAAGTAGTTTGTCAAGAAGTCATTAAACTACTCACTACTAAAATCATTTATCCGATATATGACTTACCATGGGTGAGTCCCGTGCATGTTGTCCCAAAGAAAGGTAGAACTATTGTGATACGGAATGAAGAAAATGAACTCATCCCCACTCGAACGGTCATCGGGTGGAGGATGTGTATTGATTATAGGAAGTTGAACAAGGCGACACAAAAAGATCACTTCCCGATGCCTTTTCTTGACCAAGTCTTAGAATGGTTGGCTCACCAAGAATATTTCTTCTATCTCAATGGTTACTCTGGATTCTATCAAATTCCTATACATCCAGATGACCAAGAGAAAACTACTTTTACCTGCCCGTTTGGAACATATGTCTTTAGAAGGATTTCATTCAGTATCTGCAATGCGCCTGCAACTTTCCAACGTTGCATGGCAGCCATATTCGATGGTCTCACTGAAACTATCATGGAAGTTTTTATGGATGATTTTTCCGTATATGGAGATTCATACGACTCGTGCCTGAAGCACCTCTCCCTTGTACTTAAACGGTGTGAAGAAGCACATCTTGTGTTAAACTGGGAGAAGTGTCACTTTATGGTAAAGGAAGGCATTTTCCTTGGTCATAGAGTTAGCATCCGAGGGATCAAAGTAGATAGAGCAAAAATCGAAGTGATTTCCAAACTCGCTATCCCTACAAATGTAATAGGAGTTTGCGCTTTCATTGGTCATTCAAGATTTTACAGACAATTTATAAAGGATTTCTCCAAGATAACCAAGTCAATGACGAATTTGTTGCTAAAGGATGTTGATTTCCATTTTGACGAAGAATGTGTCAAGAGTTTCAATAACTTGAAGCATGCTCTTATAACAACACCGATCATTAGAGCTCCCGATTGGGATCACCCATTTGAAATTATGTGTGATGTCAGTGATTATGTTGTGGGTGATGTTTTAGGCCAATGTATAGAGAAGAAACATTATGTAATCTACTATGCATCTAAGACTGTAACAACCCAGGATTTGAGGCCTCGGATAACATGATCTTAAAAGGAATGATTGGACTACCCATATCACCAAGGTGCACCTCCTTTTCCGGGAGCTCATCTCTAAGAAGTTAAGGCTAGTGGTGGTTTGTGGGGCCAGTCGTCATTCCTGAAACCCTACTAGAACCTTAGGCAGTGGGCCCAATCATTACAAATGGTATCAGAGCCAGGTTCCCCTCCAGTAGGTGTGGCCCACATGGGCATGGCATGCCAGTCTTGAGCCGTGCGGTCCAGGCATGTAGGAAAGGGTTGTCCATGGTTGACGTAGCCACCATTGCGCTGGTATTCCGTGATCGGGAGCTGGGTGTCTATGGGCCATTGTGGGTCTGCACTGAAATGGAGAAGAGATTATGAGGCCTTATAGTTGAGCCTTGACGAGGACGTCAAGAGTCTAAGTGGGGGAGATTGTAACAACCCAGGATTTGAGGCCTCGGATAACATGATCTTAAAAGGAATGATTGGACTACCCATATCACCAAGGTGCACCTCCTTTTCGGGAGCTCATCTCTAAGAACTCCATAGTTAAGCGTGCTTATCTTGGAGTAGTACTGGGATGGGTGACCAGTCGGGAAGTTGATCCTGGCTTGTGCGTCAGTGTGGACAAAGTGCGCAGTTAAGGCTAGTGGTGGTTTGTGGGGCCAGTCGTCATTCCTGAAACCCTACTAGAACCTTGGGCAGTGGGCCCGATCATTACAAAGACCCTCGATGAAGCTCAGAGGAACTACATGACTACTGAAAAGGAACTCCTTGCAGTCGTGTATGCCTTTGACAAGTTTAGCTCCTATCTCATTGGTTCAAAAGTCATTATCTATATGGATCATGCTGCTATCTGTTACCTCCTGGCAAAGAAAGATGCTAATCCCAGGTTGATTAGATGGATTCTCCTCTTGTAAGAATTTGATCTGGAAATAAGAGACAAGAAGGGTACAGAAAATGTTGTGGCAGACCATCTTAGTCATATTCACACTCTGGAAACTGAGAAGATCCCGATTAACGATTCTCTTCCAGATGATCAACTAATGAAGATTTCAGAAGCTACCCCTTGGTACTCGAACTATGTGAACTACCTCGCTGCTGGTGTCACCCACCCTGAATGCACCGGAAATGCACTGAAGAAATTCATGCATGATGTGAAGTAGTGTCATTGGGATGAACCGTACCTCTTCAAGATTTGTGCTGATGGTCTCTACAGACATTGTATCGCTGAGGAGGAAGCCCAACTCATTATAGAACAATGTCACTCAGGCCCAATTGGAGGCCATATGAGTTCTAAGAAAACTACTTTGAAAGTTTTGCAATGTGGTTTCTTTTGGACAACCATATCCAAATATTCCTACAACTTTTTTCTATCATGTGACAAATGTCAGGGAATGGGTAACATTATGGAAAGAGATGAGATGCAACTTAAATTATGGCAAGAAGTCAAGATTTTTGATGTTTGGGGTGTGGACTACATGGGTCCATTCCCACCTTCCCATGGATTTTCCTACATCCTAGTTGCAATGGATTACGTCTCAAAATGGATAGAGGCCATACCAACTGTAACTAGCAATTCCAAACCAGTTATCAAGATGTTCAAAGACATTATTTTTCCCCATTTTGGAGTCCCACGCACTGTGATATCCGACATAGGTTCTCATTTTTTGGAAAGAAGCTTTGAAGCATTGTTAAGAAAATATGGTGTGACGCACAAGGTAGCCTCTCCCTACCTCCCACAAACAAGTAAACAGGTAGAGGTTTCTAACCATCAACTCAAGGCTATCTTGGAAAAGATAGTAGGCCGCAACTGCAAAGATTGGTAAGTGAAAATCAATGACGCCTTATGGGCCTACCGCACCGCTTTTAAGTCTCCTCTCGAAACTACACCATTTTGTTTAATCTATGGAAATTCATGCCACCTGCCTATATAACTCGAACACAAAGCATGGTGGGCAATCAAACAACTAAATTTTGACATGAAGAAAATAGGCAAAGCCATGATTCTGCAACTTCAAGAGCTGGAAGAACTCCAGATGACAGCTTATGAGAATGCACGAATCTACAAAGAATGCACCAAACTTTGGCACGATGGTCATCTAAAAATAAAGGACATTCAAGTGGGAGACCAAGTTCTACTATTCAACTCAAGACTGAGGCTATTCTCATGGAAACTCCATTCTCGCTGGTCTAGACCTTACATTGTCAAGAGCATCTACCTGCATGGTGCTTTCGTTTTATGGAGCGAACAGTCGGGAGAATTTGTAGCTAACAGCCAACACTTGAAGAGATATTTCACCTAAGCCGACATAGGCACTAAAGCAATGATGGATCTTACCAATCCAATGTATCCACCAGAAAATTGAAGGACTCACATCGAGCCATCGACGTAAAACAAAGGCGCTTGCCGTGAGACAACCCGATCAATAACTTCATTTTTACTTTTAATTTTGAATTAGAAATTTTCCTTACTTTTGTTTTAAAATTTTAGACAACTTTGCACTAAATAAAAAAATTGCATCGCGAGATGCTATCTTGAGTTCTGATTAGTCTTCATTTTTTAGATTTTCAGATGGAGGATACACGCTGATTGGAACACAACCACATCTGGTGGTCCAACCGGCATGAATTTTCCCCTCCATCTCGGATTTAGAGTTTTCTCAGGATGAACAAATTTCTAAGTTCGAGGTGGAGGGTGGGTGGTACATACTTTACTTTCCACCTTCACCCATCTATTTCAGAATTAAGATTTCATCGTTGCATTTTTTATCAAATTTTCAAAATTTTTAAAGTTTTCAAAGAAATTGAACAGAAACTTGATGAAATTTTGATGTTTTCTATTTCAATAAAAGCCATTACCTAATTGGCTAGTTTTTCTCTCCATGCTTTTCTTTTCATCATTATACACTCCTTATTCAAAGCAGATCCTTAATAGGGCCATTTTCTAAAAACTAGCCTATTGATTGAAATCATCTTGTGAAGCTTATGCATCCTAACATCATGATCCTTCTGCAAAAATGGTAGGTGTCTGTCGAACTGATAGGGATCAAATGCGTCATGCTTCCTAACTGATAAGTAGAACAATAATATGGAATCTCCATCGGATCCTCATCAAGTCATTATTTGAGCAGAGTACGATAAAGAGAACCACCCACTGAATTTTAAATCAAGTTGCGTTCTAATATGAACTCTCTTCTACACTTCTTCTACCATCTTCGTACCCCTCCATCCATAAAAAAGAAACAAAAATAGCCAAAATAGTGTCAAACCCTAAGTTCGGGGTGGCACACCACCTCCCTCTATATCCGTTTCTTCCATACCCGTCGCTAACAAATAGGGGTGTACCACCAAGAAAAGATGTCAATGTGCACACAAAAAGAAAATGTAATCTTGAGTCATATAGAGGAGAGATTTGCACAAAAAATACAATCAATGAAATTGCAATCATAAAATAAAAACCTCGATTCGAATAGAGGAGAGATTTATTTCTTCCTTTCATACCACCATTCACTCCCTTTTCCACCTAAAGGCACAATGAATTCCTCCACCATCCTGAAATACACCAGTGTCAGATCAGGTGTACACTTGTTATTCTGTGGGTATCTCTGGACTCTTACAAAACTCTTAAAAATGCTTGTTGTTGGAAAAGTGAGGAGGAAGTGATGTTGGAAAACAAACACGGGAACGAAGATGTGGTAAGATGTGTTCAGTGATCTCAGGAAGTTGAGATGCTTAGTTATACTGAGAAGAAAGGAAACAATCATGATGTGAAGAGGAAGCAATCACATGATCCGAAAGTATTCATTTGGCGATTGTTTCAGATTTTTTGTTACTTGAGGACGAGCAACGTTTAAGTTTGGGGTATTCTGATGAATCCAAATTTATCACAAACTTTCATTCGCCATTTTGGGCCCAATTTGACTAAATACATTTGATTTCATCTCCTTAAAACTTACAATGTGCAATTTTGCTTAGTTGATCACATTATCAAGTTATTAACTAGTTTTATACTCCAAAACCGATCAGACAAGACCGTGAAGATCCCAGGACCGTTTGATCATCCGAAACTATTTGATGACATACGGTCCTCAAGATCGTGTGGCGGCAAACGGTCTCCAAGACCGCTCAACCAGCAAATACCTGCAAGACTGTTTGGGGCGCAGACCGTTAGGTCCTCAAGACCGTTAGGCCAGCTGAGGGCACAAGACCGATCGGAGGCAGCAAACCGCGAGCAACCAAGACTGTTTGGAAGTAAAGCCCAGTTGGAGTAGAGACCGTTTGGACACATCAGAGCAAACGATCGTGAAGATCGTTAGGATCCAAATACCGCCAAAGCCATGAGACCGGTTGGGCACAAGACCGATTGCCCAAGACTATTTGGGGGCATGACAAAACTGTTAGAAACCAAGACCGATTGAAGCAGTGAGGAAGAAAGACCGTGAAGAGAAACTGATTGGAGACCAAAATGTGAAGATCCTCACAAGACCGTTTGGATGAAAGCAGCAGACCAAGAAAACCCTCACGGTCTCAAGACCATGAGGAAGTCTCACGATCCCAAACCATGAGAAGACGAAATGGTTTCCAAAACTGTTAAAGCAAAATTGTGTGGATATTAAATGGTCTCGAAGACCATTTGGACGTGAGTCCTCAGACCGTTAAGAAAAACTAAACGGTCTTCCAAACCATTTAAACTCAAGACCGTGAAGAAAGTACTAGCAGGTCCAAACCGTTCAAGACCCGACCCAAGCCTATAAATAGGACCAGCATGGTCCTCATTTGGGCATCGAACCCAGGACGTCGATAGGCTACTTGAACACATGTTCGGTCCACATTCATCCATGCCATTGCCACTTCACATGTTGCTCCTGTTACAAGCAAGGAGGTCAAGATGAGAAAGAAGGTGGAGAAGAAGATCTTCCTGGTCTGCCTTAGTGGTTCTTCCTCCTCATCCAAATCCTCTCCGACACGATGTAGAAGACCACATCATATTCACCGAGCTGTGACTACCTTCTGCATCATGCTCATGGTAGAACCTTCCCTCTGTCTTGTTCTTCTTGTTTCTTGCATCATGAGTGAGTAGTTCTTTTTCACTGGGGTGCGAGGACTAGCCCCGCTGCCCATGCAAATATGTTCTCTTGTTAAAAATTACATGGCAATGTATATAACTTTTCACTTCGTTGTTAATCGTTTATGTTTGTGGGTTGATTACCTACTTGCTTTTATTTTGTTCTTCCCTATGTTCCGAGAACTTTTATATGTAGGGTAGAATGTTGATTAATGAGGTTGAATCCCAAACTAGAAATAGAATGGGATTCCTTGAGGTCATAAGTGTATGATATGTGAGGGGACGAGCCATCTAGCACATGGTGATGCTTCTGTTGCCTAAACATCCCGTAGGGAGGGCCACAGCTTTAGTTGGATATCTATATCTTCATAGTTAATCATCGATGTTTGCTTGTAGATTAATCTCCTGCTTGCTTGTCGATTAGCATGGTTGACTCCCTGACTAGAAATAGAAAGGGATTCCTTGAGGTTGTAAGTGTATGATCCATAAGGGGATGAGCCATCTAGCCCACGGTGATGCTTCTTTGTGCCTAAACATCCCTCATGGAGGGCCATAGCTTCAGTTGGAAATATATATCTTCGGAACCATAAGTACATGATTCGGATGGCGACGAGACATCTGATGCCTAAGGTGATGCTTATGCGAACCTAAACATCCCTTGGGGAGGGTTCACAGCAGTTCTATTTGGATAGTTAGATCTTGCCTTGTTTGAGATTGGATGTGTTTATATGTGCAGTGGTGGTGAAACCTGGTACCATCCTAGCAATTCCATATCATTAATCTAGATCAACTTTAATTATGCTCTTTACTTTCCTGTATTTAGTTTAATTAACCTCAATTCAACCAATCATTTTAATATTAGCCTTACTTGAACTAAACTTGGCTAGCAACGATTCTTAAAAACATTGTCCCTTGGGATTCGATCCTTAACTATACTACGATAAGACCTGTCTGCTTGCGGGTGGTATTATTGCACAAGTTTTTGGTAAAAGCTCAGGGATTTCAACACTGAGTGAATTTGTTAGTGCGATAATAAAACCATTTCATAGGTCAAAGTTAACTATCAAGGTAGATGGTATATGTACTAGTGTGGATGTTGGTCAAGAAGTTAATGGTTACCAAATCACCCAAGTTCCCTATGGGTCCAACATTGTTTTGATGCATAAGTCTTCTGTAACACAATAGTGATCCAATCAAGCTTGTAGATCAGTCCAGGTTCCCCTTATTTCATTAGATCTCCCTATGTCTCTAATGTTTAGTTAATATTGTGATATTCTTAGGTTGTTGGGATATATATATATATATAGAGAGAGAGAGAGAGTCAGGTTGAGAGAGAGAGTCAGGCTAGAATACACTCGAGTGTATTCGGAGTAGAATACACTCAAGTAGTTTTTCATGATGCAATATTTTTTTTCAAAAATCTAATCCGTCAATCTTCTTAAACATCTTGTGAATAGCTCATACACAAAATTTGAGCACATTTGGACATTTATAGGTCATATTATAAAGACCGCAAAAATTATGCATTTCAAATTAGTTTCGCGTGTCGATTTTGTTTCCCTTGGTTGAGAGACTAACACTCATCCAAATGGGCTCAAAATTTGTATGTATCCTAGTTATAGTATGACGGTGAAGATCAATTCTTTACATTTTGCAAAAAATATTCTTGATATGCAAACACACTTGAGTGTATTCGTATGATATGTACACTCGAGTGTATTCTAGCCTAACTCTCTCTCTCTCTCTCTGTATATATATATATATATATATATAAGATACTAGGATATGTTTTTGTTTAGAGCAAAACTTAATGTCTCCCTATTTCAAGTGTTGGAGATTGTGTAGAGCAACAAGAGGGAGGTTGTAAGGTGTTCTAGCCTACATTGACCTTGAAGAAGGTTATTATATATTAGATATTGGTTCTTTCCTTTCCTTCTATTTTTGTTCTTCTTTTCCCTCTTTGGGACCGCAGAAGAGCTATTCCTAGGGATCTAAAGTTTTCTTCCTCTTCCACCCACTTTTCTTGGTGATTTGGATTGCACCAAGATAGAAGAAGGTGTTGTTGGACTTTTTGATGGTTGCCTTCTTTTGGTTGAAGATGAGTAGTCATCTAGTTCTAGTTTTGGAGGCAAGAACATGAAGAAGTATTTTGGTCCATTCTTGCTATATCTTGAAGGAAGGGGTTTATTTTAACGAGACACATGCAAGATGGTTTCTCCCTCTTTGTGATATATACATACAATGGCTTAAATAGATAAAAAAAACTAAGTTTCAAGTATAATGCTTGCTAAAATGCCATAGGTATAAGGCCGAGATCCATACATTTCTTGAAGAATACAAACCTTACTATTTCAAGTGTGCTTTTCCTTGTTTGCATGCATACTCTTATGATTCTAAAATCTCAAAAGTAAACTTTGAATGACGTTGTTGCTCTCGTGGGCGTTAAAATGATATTAAAATATTTAAAATAAAGATGCCCTTTTCTTTCGAGTAGGATCATACTAGTCTAGACTGAATGATGCTCTAAAAATGCATTTGAATTTGGGTCGAGTTCATGGAAATAGGTCGAGTTCCCCATGGGTCATCTATCACTTTTATTTTAATGCTCTTTTCTTGCTTAAAATGGATGATTGTTGGGCGAATCAACGTTTATCCTTCTTATGACAAGATATACATGTCATTCTTACTCTATATGATAAAATCCTTAAAAACAAAATATCCATTATGCAAAATATAATAGGTTATGGAATTTTATGTTACCACATTACTTCTCTCAAATGTGAACATGGAAACAACATGAAAAATTGTATCTAAAAGAAGGCTTGAGTATGAGTGATTGATAATGAATTATTATTTAAGCAAGGGTGGGAAGCCTTAAGAAATTAGTCACATATAGGGATCTTTCCTCCCAAATAAATGTTCCATGCAAATACTCCTCATTTATTTCTTCTCACACTATGTTTTGAACTAGAATAAGATGACATGTGAGATATATCTTTGTCTAAGGATTATATAAATACATGTAGAATGATGCCTTTTGGGCAATGCTATGTGTTTTTCACCTTGGGTTTAGGGAAAGGAGGGTTGGATAAGTTGTCAACCTAATGATTGAAAATAAGTAAAATATTTGAAGAGAGAATGATTTAATAAATGTTGAGGTTGATAAATAAATATCCTTACATGCTTTGGTACACTTGGTTTCAAATTTTCCCCACAATATTATCATTAGGTAGGCCTTGGAAAATAAATGTAAGCATGATTAATTGCTTGATAACTTGATACTCCTTGAGATATATTTGCATTAGAATAATCTCCCTCATAACCCCCTCACACCTTTATAATGATGATTTTTGTAACTCCTAAAAAATGATGAAGTGACCCTATTATATGTGTTTATTACATGAAATATTGAATATGAATGATGTTATGAGAAATACTGATGTTGATTATATGATAAATGAGATTATCTATTTATTCTGACATGATAGGGTATGTACCTAGAGGATAATAATGTGCCTAAACAAACTGAGATTACAATACATAATGTGATGGACACACTCTATTACAATAAATCCACAAGTGCACAATCTTGGTACTTAAGTAAATATGGTAAGTCTAGGTCTAATCACAAGGACAGTGAAGGTGCTAGAACTAAGTTCATTCTCTAGGTTCTAAGATGCAGAGGTTAGGGTTGTTAGATTTTAACTTGGTTTTGGTTAATTAAACTAATGGGGGCATGAAATGAAGTAAAGGCAAGGTGAAAATTAAGTTAACATTAGTGATAAGGGAAAAATATCTAACAAGAAAGAAACTAACAAATACTTCATCAATTGTGATTAAATATTCTAGATTAGAAAGCCCAATTGAAAATAAGTAATGCAATCAACTAAATAAGAACTACACTAAGCTATCAACTAAGCAAACACAAGTAACCACAATTAAGAACTAAAGACCCTAACAAAGATAATTCACCATTTACTAATCAATTATCACTAATAAAGAGATCCCTAAATAGTAAGAAACGTAGCAATGGGTTTTAAATAGTAAATTATTAGAGTAGCTTGTTTGGGGAATATGGAAAGATCAAAAAATCATACATGAATATTCAACAAGCACTTCTAGTCATTTTTCTACCAACCAAAACAACAAATGGGTATGTTGGTTAGTAACTTTATCCTAATAATTGGTTGTGGATGGCACATATCGCATTGATGGGAACTATGGAAAGGGGCGATATATGTGGTAGGAAGATGATGTTTACATCTTATTACCATTTATTTAACCTCTAGGCACGCTCTTTACCAACGGAATGTGAGATCCAAACCTAGCTACTTAGATATCCCACACAATATTGGTTGAATATAGGGGTAGAAGCGTAGATAGGAAAACAAGCTAAGTGTCCACAAGTGGACTTGGGCTTTTTTTTCCCTTTAAGCCTCTAAATACATCCTTTCTCTATTTTAGGGGGTTCCACAACTCAAATAAAAAAGAAAGAGATAGAAAGATAGAGCAATCACGATTATTACACTAATCAACAATAGATTATGTTTTACATAAATATTTCCAACAACGTAGTGTCACATTCCCATGTTATGTTTCCAAGCATCCCACAAAATTGGTTGAATTGTAAAAGAAGATACAAAAGGAGAGGAGAAAGTAGAGTAGGAGTCTAGGGAATCTCAATGAAGAAGCTCCTACTCATCACTTTTAGTTGGTAGAAGCAAGATCTCCTTCCTCCAAGATGAATAATGGAGCGAATGGGTGGTCAAAATCCTACAAAAGTAGGGGTTTTGTGGTGGAAATGAGGTAGAGGATGAACCAGAGTAGGTGGAAGGTGTGGAATGTAATGAATGCCAAAATCCTAATCCCAAATTCCATTGAGCTTTTATAGGGCCTAGGAGTAGCTAGGATTGAGTAGGGGCAAAGTTGGAAATGTGTATAGACATAATTAGGGTTTTAGGAAAGAATGACCATTCATTCTGGCCAAAGTCATGGTGTCGTATGGGTGGAATGGTTGTGGTGAATGGGTAGGTTAGGCCAGGGTTGAATAGTAAAATATTGGTAGCACAATCTATCTAGATTAGAATGGTTGTGGTGGGTATTAGGTTGAAAGACTGTTCAGGGTGAAAGCATAGTTGTAGCTTGAAGGTTGACGATTGTTCTAAAGAAGAAAGGTCATGGTGGATAGGTAACAATTCACATGGAAAATCAAGGAGTTGGAGCTCTTGCAGAATGGATGGAGCATGCCCCTTTGGGCATGCATGCCATGATCGTTCTCTTTCCTTGGGTAGACCATGTTGAACACTTCTTAACTATATTATCCTAATGTAATTTGATCTTTGGATAATGCGCATCTTAAGTGCCGTGACAATTTTGAGGGATTTGGGATGCACTTCAATTATTCAAGAGTTCTTCCATGGAGTCATTTTCTTCTATGTAAATCTTGAGCACTTGAGATAGGGTTGGGGATGATTTTTGTGGCTCTTTGGGCTTCCCTAAGTGATGTGACCCAAACCTGCTAACCCGAATTATGAACCGTCAAGGAGGAATTAGACTAAACATCCTCTTTTAATCACCAACTGATTAACTTTTTTTATTTTCCTTATATTAACTAGAATTAATAAAATATCATGTTAACTAGAAATGTGACATCTTTATTTATGCAAACACTGAAAGGTTATAATAGAATTCAACTTTCACATAAAAGAAAGAGTTCTCATTTAATATACATTAAGTACAACTCACTACAAATTGCTCTCTTATCTCGCTCTCTCATTCCCAGGATCTAGAGGAAGGATAAGAGATCATATTACTACTCTAACTATTCCTCTTGAGACCTAGGTAGTATATTCATGTTGAAAGATAGCTTCTTGATCCTCTTGTAGAGCTTGACCCTTGCTTAAAAAATGTTTCAGTAGATTGTATGAGCTACTTTCTTAGTGCATAGAAAATTAACAAGAAACCAAGTTAATTCAATTATATGATGTTAGCAAAGTTTATAACTCATAAGACTACTAGCATGGTAAGTGAATTCTTAAATCATATAACAAGACTGGAAATACTGATAATTGATTGTCTATTTAACAAACAAAATCCAATCATGATTTCTTTTAAGACTCCTTTTATTATATGCCCTAGACCCACATGAGGTGTACCACAACATGTGGAAGCATTGTATCAAGATATGATCTCACTATACAAGACTTAGAGTACACTCAGGGACTCTAATTCTATTAACTAGCTACCCAGTCTACAACGGGCCTTGCCACGGCTGGCCTAGGTAGCTTATGGTAATGGCTAGATTTTCTAGACTCCTCCTCTAAACCTGGGTACTCAGGAGCAGAGACAAAGCAATTTTGATTAACTATTTGCATATTGGTTCAACAAGGGCTGACCAACTAACACACATTACTATTCTCTATACTAAATTGAGTACTAATGGAATCTTTGGTAAGTTTTGGGTACTCCACTATGTTAAAGAGTCTTTCCTAACAAGACTTAAACTCCCATACCCCTTTGGTACGCTCTAGATACCTCATATTGAATGCTTCCAATCGATAAGCATGATTCATCCTTCATCGTGCAGACCTTTGTGATGGATTCTATAGTGATCTGGCCATCCAAAGCCGAGTGATTCTTTAGTTTCACAAGCAATAAACCAGTATCTTCTACTTCTTATCTTTATCCTATACTCAGGCCATACTATGTTCTAGCATCAAATAAATTAGTGGTGTGATAGAAAATAATATTAAATTGATAATTGGGCCTTCTCAATTAATCACGAAAATATCATTATCACTACACCTTATACTTATGAATGGAAACAATATGATTCAATAGTTGTAGAGATTAGGGCAATTTCGGGTCTCTAGTGCCTCTAATTCTACTATTAGAATTTACCAAGTCTTATGACAAATCATTACAAGGTGCATTATCTATAAGACACCTCAAAAGATTGTACCAATCAATATTATGTCTGAGATTTAGCATTCAATACCAATAAAAACCATAATATAAATCACCAAGAAAAATAATAAAAATATATTCATTCTATTTGACATGATTTCTGAAAAATATAGGTTTGGAGATGATTTTCCACTCACTTAGATTTGATTCTAGGTCACTAGTCTCAAATTTAAACTTTGATGTTCGCAATTTGTTTTATTGATCTTAGATTTGGGATTAAAACCTCCAAACCTACCCTCTATCGATCTATCCATAGATCTACTACTCTAAGAATGGTCTATTAGAGTAAGAAGATGAAGAAGGGTGTGAGAAGCACTCCTCAGATCAGCCCCACACAGATATTGATAAAGTGAAAGAAAAGAGAGAGACGAAAACTATGATCAAAACTAACCTACCATAAATGAGTCATGGCTAGGTCGTCGGCCTCTCAATGTTCTTTGTGTTCTCTCCAAAAATCACCCTAAAAATCACTTCATAGTTGACCTCTTGAGAATTTTAGGGATCTGGTTGTGTGGAATTGAAATACAAATCCAAAAACACAAATTTTGTCTAAGTCGGATATGCATAACAAAAGTTATGGTCATTTTACTAATAGGCTGTCCTGGGTGGCTGCACACTCCATTTTTGTTAGTATGTGTGCTCATCGGTCTGCATGACACACTGGTCTACATTTACCATCAGTCTATGTGTCCATCCTCATGTGTGGTCATCAGTGTGTGTGACTTTGGTCTGCTTGGCAATCAGACTGACGAAACTGCAACTAAAGCCAATTTTGCACATGTTTGCTAAAACTACCATAACTTTGTCATTTCAACTATGACTTGGTTCACTCCTTTTTCATTGGATTAAATTTTTGAATTCATTCAATCCTAAAATATATGTTTACTAATATTCTCAAAAATAATTTCTTTATAATTATTTTTGTCATATATTTGTAGTTCTCTTCCCACATATATGTGTGGGATACTACTATATCAACTGGAACTTAGATCCCTAAACATGCCTGATCATGATTATGACTTATCCAAATAAAGTCTTAAGATAAATAAGGATAAGATAATGCATGAGGTAGACATGTATTAATAAATCATAATTAGCATTATGTTTATCTTTGACCCTAAAATTAGCACTAAGGAGAGTTATGATGTAACAACCTCCCCCTCTAATAAATATTTCATCAAAAAATTTCTAGAAGAGGAAAGGATTCTTGTTAAGCAACTCGTACTCTACTTACCATGTAGCTTATTATACATCATGATTCCTAAAGAGGACCTTCCCTATGGATATTTCGCTCGCTAAGCTTATGAATTCTGTAATGTAGAATTTATATAGGACCTTTAACAAACGAGATATCCTTTATTAATTGTATAAGTTTTAGATCTATGACCTTGTTTGTAATTGTATGACACTTCTTCAACATAGATACATGAAAGACACCATGTAAATTGTCTAGCCCAAAAGGAAAATCAAGTTTATATGTCATTGGGCCAATTCTCTGAATGATTGGATAGGGGCCTCTAAATCTAGGAGTTAGTTTGCCTTGCTTTTCAAATGTCAACACACCTTTCAAACTTGATCCCCGACATCAAATTATAATGGTATATATCTTTACTCTGTATAATTTTTATATCTGTCTTGTGCAGATTTCAATAGTGGTATATATCTTTACTCTGTATATGCCATTGGGCCTTTTTTGTTGTTTCCTCTGCCAATTCTGGACCTAGAATTTTCCTCTTTCCAACTTCATACTAGCAAATTAGATATGTATACTTTATCCCATGAAGAGATTCATAAGGGGTTATGCCTAAAACATGATGATATTTGTTGTTATAGGCAAACTCCATAAGGCTAAGATGACTATCCCAACTGCCAATAAATTTAAAACACATGTTGTCAGCATGTCCTTTGAGGTTTGAATTGTCCGTCCTGACTATCTAATTGTTTGAGGATGGAATGTTGTGCTAAACTTCAAACCTATCCCAAGGCTTGATGTAGATGATTCCAAAATCATGATGTGAACTTTGGATCTCTATTATATATAATAATAATTAGTATTCCATATATCTTAATATTTCATCTATGTAGACCTTGGCTAGTTTGGGTGCATTACAAGCTGACTTAACATGGAGAAAATTAGCAAAAAAATAATATATCCATAATCACCCAGATTGAGTAAAAAGCATGTGGTGTTTAGGGTAACCCTACAATGATCCATTGTAATATGTTCCCACTTCCACATAGGAATAGGTAGTGGTTTTAGGATACATGTTGGCTTTTGGTGTTTAGCTTTAATTGTTTGCACACACCACACCTAGCTAAATACTTAGTCACATCTCTCTTCATACATTGTCACCAATATAGTTCCTTAAGGTTTTGTACATAACCCTTTTTTGCTTCTGGTAAAATCAAAGTGGATTATGTAATTAACTTCTTTAATGTTTGAAAACTCTTCTCACATGTTTTAGACCAAATAAAAGGATCATCCTTCCTTGTTAAACATGTAAGAGGTGCAGCAAGTTTGATGCATGGGTTTTAAGTCACTTTTATAGGCTTATTTTATATCTGTTTTATGCATGTATTTGTCATTTTCTTGATTATATTTGCATAATTCACTATAGTTGGCCTTTAAACTCTTTTGGCATCAAATTATACTTCTTTTATCATATTTATATGATTTTATATAATCCCTGGACTTATACACATGTTTTGGCACTTTTTCAGGCACTTTTGCATTGTCCGGAGTCGATACTATCGACCCCCAGGTCGATAGTATCGAAATTTCATAAAAAAGAAACCCCAAAATGCGATCTTGGAGGGAGTAACCTGTGCCATGGTCGATACCATCGACCTAGGGTCGATTTTATCGACAGCGTCGGGATCTGGCGATTTTCAGCACTAAAACAGATCGTTTTAATCCGACGGTTGAGCTTTTTCGGAGCCGTAAAGTGGTCCTATGAGCTAAGAAGAGCACGGACGGCCCGGGGGATCTCATATTGTGTTGCACAACATCTAAGAAGGAGAGGGGGAGAGAGGATATGAGAGACGAAGGTTGTCAACCGAGCGATCTGGGCACCTCTGACGGGCGATTTTGCTGCCGGAAGACTGCAAAACACACGTTTCTCGAGGAGGATCTCCAGGAACACCTTTGTATTAGGGGTTACACGAGTTTGCTCCATGTTTCCCACATTTTTCTTCTCTACTCCTATGTATTTCATTGAGATGACCATGCGGGGCTAATCCCCTTTGTCTTTAGGACCGGGAGTAGCCCGAGGATTCATTGTATGACAACTTTATTGTAGTAATTCATCGTTTAGCTCTTAATCCGTGGTATGATTTCATTTTCTCAATCCTATTGTTATGCTTGATCACCATAATAATAATCTAATACCCTTAATTGCTTTGAAATAAGAATTAACGGTTGAAAAGAGACGAATATCACATTAGTTGACAAATCCCTTGAACAAGGTGGTGTAAGGTTAATGGTGGATACCGAGAGATCGATTCTAATGCACCTAGTTTAGGGTATAGGTTACTACGACGGTGGAACCGACCTAGACATAGGTAGTGAATTGTACCACGACAGTGGGCAATTTTAATTTCAGGCCACTACCCTGATAGAGAGATAAATATGAGTGACTATATAGAATTTGATACAATGAAAACCCGTGGTGAAACCGCAATCCTAAAGATCTCATCTTGAATTGGTTAAACTAAACATTTAATCGATTTCTTTGTTTTATTTTATTTTCTTTTCTTTTAATTTTACAACAAATCCCAACTTTTTAATCGGTCTAGCCGATTGCGAGTAGTTAGTAGTAGTCTCCGATAATTCACGTGTCCCTGAGTTCGACTCGGGCCTCACAAGGCCTATATTACTTCGACACGTTCACTTGCGTTTCTACGCACGGTAAATTTGCGTCAAGTTTTTGGTGCCGTTGTCAGGGACACGGCAACTATCGGCACTACGAGTGCTGCGAGCGGCCACTCTAGGCCACATTTTTATTTTATTATTTTGAAATCATTTCTAAAATTAACAGTCTATCTTTCCAATTTTTGTATTCGTCTAGCACGGTACTGAACTCAAATTTTCATTTTGCAGGTACTGTTTATGGTGCGGACGCGTAGCAGTGACTACACGCGACAAGCACCCGAGGTTCCACTGTCGGGACCTGACGACGAGGAGGAGTAAAATCACAACCAACTGGAAGATATCGATTCCGAATCCGAACAAGAAGAAATGGCAGAGGAACAGATGATATGGGAGAAGATCAAGGCTTCTTCTTCATCCGCTTCAAAGGGCCCTATAAAGAAGCAGGCAATCAACATACCTACTTATAAGATTGATCCGGCGTTGATAAATCTAGTGAAATCAAATGCTTTTCATGGGCTCAAGAATGAGGACCCCGTCGCGCACATCAGCCAATTTGTTGAGAACTGTGACATGGTAAAAATCGATAGGTTTCCACAGGAGGCACTGTATCTCAAGCTTTTCCCGAGTTCATTGTCGGGATCCGCGCGAGAATGGTTACATAATTTGGATGATGAGTTTGTGGAGTCCTGGAACCATATGGTGGAGGTTTTCTTTGAGAGGTTCTTCCCTCCTGAGAAGACTAACGACATGATCTGGAAGATTCACAACTTTACCCAACAGGCCGGTGAGACATATTCTGAGACCTGGGAGAGATTTCAGGTCATGCTGAGGAGGTGCCCGCATCATGGGCTGGATAAGGAGACACAGGTAAAGATCTTCTATTTTGCTCTCTCTGAGCACGATAGGAGCAACCTTGATTCAGCGGGGTCAGGATTTTTCTGAACAATACAGACACCAGATGCTGGGAAATACTCAAGAACATGGCTAGAAAGCAGTCCTGGGGTGAAAGAGAAAGAGGCACGGTAGAACAAGCGCAAGTCATCAATGAATCCAAGGCAATGAGAGAGCTGAATGAGAAGATGGATCTTCTCGCAAAGAAGCTAATGCAGAAGGAGGATAATGAGTCTGAGGATGAGGCTCAAGTCAAATACATGAGACAACAGCAAGGGTACAGAAACAATGACTATGCGTGGAGGAAGGACAAAAAGTTCTCCTGGAAGGATCCTAAAAATTTTCTGCAGGATCCGGAGGCGAAGCCACAACCTAGAGCTGAAGATAAGAACACTGAATTACTGAGTCAAATGGTGCAGCAGAATCAGGAGATGATGGCTATGTTTGGTAAACAATTGCAATCTCAAGGTGATATTCTAACCAAATTTGAGCAGACGTTGCAAAGCCATGGATCACAAATGCGGGCATTAGAAACCACCGTGGCACATATTTCTAGTGAAGTGGCGGCCATCAAGCACGCCAATCAACAGAAACCGGCCGAGAATGCAAACGTGGCCCAAGCACACCATCAGGTCAAGTATATGTCTGTGGTAAGCAATGAGGAGGAATCTCAGGTGCAAGAAGCTAAAGAAGAAAGAAAAATGACTTTTAATACGCATGCGTCACCGGCGATACCGTATCCACGCACTTACTATGGACTGCCGGGCAGAAACCCATTCTTCAGAAAATCACAGCGAGTTATGAATATTGCATCTCCATCTAGGCAGGAAGAACAATTGAAGGATGTTTGTGCACGTGTGGAAACATCTAATGCGAGAGAGAAACCACAACAAGCTATTGCTGTTGATGATGTCTCGCCCAAGCCCACGTCAAAGGGAGTGATTGAAGCAAGCTTCGGGGAGTTGGCCCCGAAAAGCTCATATGTGCCACCTCACAGGCGTGTGAGTGCAGCAGTTGTGTCAAGTCCAGGAAATCCAGGGCCAAAGAAAGAGCATCGTCATTTTAGGAAATTCTTGGAAATATTCCGAAAACTCCACATCAATATTCCATTAGTGGAGATGATTGAGAAGGTTCCCGCCTATGGGAGGTTCATTAAAGATATAATCAACAAAAAGAGGCAGATCAAAGATACTGATGTATGCAAGATGAATGAAATGGTGAGCTCAATCATTCTTGGGAGCTTACCAGAGAAGAAGAAAGACCCGGGGAGTTTTTATATCCCATGTTCAATAGGAGGCCAACATTTTCCACAAGCACAGTGTGATTCGGGCGCCAGCATTAATCTTATGCCTCTGTCCACATTTCAAAAACTTGGGTTGAAGGAGATAAAGAAATCGGCGGCAACGATTGAGTTGGTGGATGGGTCCATTGTTTGGCCATATGGAGTGTGCGAGGATGTACTCGTCAAGGTAGACAGGTTCATCTTCCCAGTAGATTTTGTTGTCATGGACATGCCACAGCTCCAAAGTTGCGAGATGCTATTGGGAAGGTCGTTCCAAGCTACGGCTGATGTCATCGCTGCCATTGGGAGAGGTACATTGACCTTGGGGATTGGACAGGATCGAGTTCAATTCAAATTGCCACATGACTCATTGGAGACATCTCTTGACAACCCAGGTTAAAGATATCTTTATGTCAAGCCTAGGACATTAAACAAGGGCGCTTGTTGGGAGGCAACCCAACTTTAGGTTCAATTTTATGGTTGGTTATGTTCTTTTATGTTTATGTACTTAGTTTTTGCTTAGGTTTTGATAATTTTTGTAAAAATGGTACCCTAACTCGTGTTTTGAAGTGTGCAGAATGTTAAGGTCGATACTATCGACACCCATGTCGATAGTATCGAGTTTGGATCAGTAAACGCTGAAGAAAAGTCGATACCATCGACCCTAGGGTCGATAGTATCGAGATTCCTGAAGATTTACAGAAAAATTGGTGCCAGTAAAGTCGATACCATCGACCCTAGGGTCGATAGTATCGACACTTTTGAGTTCCCAGGCTTTTAGATGCATCGATTCAACAAAATTGCTGAGTCTGGGTCGATACCATCGACCTTGGTCGATGGTATCGACACCTGCAGGACAGCTACATAAAATAGGCCGTAAAAGGTATCGAAACAAGATTTTTTCGAACCGTTTTTTGCGGAGGAAAGATGGATGAAGAAAGTCACGTCTTAGAACCACTAAGACACAAAAATGGGCCACAAAAAGGAGGGAGATAGCAAGCATCACTTGGTCTACTTGAGCATCTAACCATCCTTCTTCACCACACTTCAAAGCGAACAGTACCGTTGTTCCACCTCTTAAGTGAGAATGTTGACTATGAGGCCATAGTCATATTCAAGCTTGGGGGGGGTGTTGGAACAGCCCTCTATCTTAGTTTTTACTTACTTATTCATGTTGCTTTTATTTTTGAAATATTAGTTGTTTTTATTTATAGGTTTACCGCTTTTGTAGGATCCACATCTATCTAGTGTAATCTGTGGAGCAATAAATGCATGGTTTCAATTGGGAGTTTTACTCTTGGGTTGTGGGAACATGAAAATATGAGCATATTGAAAACTTTTTGAGCTTATTCTTGTGAGTAATTGAGTTGCATAACTGAGGAAGTGCTTGGGTGAGTCAGCTTCAGGACACGGGGACATGAATGACCATCTTTATTGTCTAAGGAAAAGTGATTGACAAGGATGTTTGAGCCCAAACCGACCAAATGCTAACGTGACCTTAGACTAAAGTTTAAGAGAGAAATCCTTCAGTTACCCTGTACACAGGTCTTTAGAGAGGGACATATGATATTTTCGAAAGGTTCTATCAATTAGTCTTGTGATCTGATCCACCGCAATTTCATTCACACTCCACCATAAGAAATGGGAGCACATTACTGTCTTTCACTCTTTGATTGCATACCATGTAGATAGGTCTTGCATTACAACTATTTTCACATTTTTTGCATGAGAATGAAAAAAAAAATAGAGTAGTTATACATGCACATTATCCTTAGGTGCATGTCATAGTAGTTGCATAACTGTCATTATGTAGTTGTATTTACATCTTTTGAGCATATTGTACACCATGTATCTTATGTTACTCTGAAAACATTAAAGGTGATGAACTTGTTCCATACCCTCCAAATAGAATGCTTTAGATGCACAAGTATGTAACAAGAAGTGAGCCTGACAAATAATTCATTGTCATCTATGAAAATAAGGGCTTGAAAAAAAAAGTGAAAAAAAATTGAAAAAAAGAGAAGAAAAAAAAGAAAAAAAGAATTGAGAAGTAATAAAGAAGAAAAGGGAGAAAGGAACATGTTCTCACTTACATACTAAGAAGAATAAGCACATGGTGTAGTTTTCTTAGATATTCCATCTCACCTTGAGACGGAATGATAGTGCATGCATCATTCCACCAAAAATGTAACATTAGGACATTTTCACTTGCATTTTGCATCATGATAGGTCATTGATTTTTGTATTGCATGATTGACTATTATGTGCTTCCATCTCTTCCACAACCACCTATCCCATCCACCCGTTGCTCTAATCAGTAGGCCACCCATGATATTCTCCTCATTCATTAATATCAGAAGATCTACTTCCATTTAGATGGTAGTTAGGAAATGAGCAACGTAGATAGGAGATCACAAGATGCATCAAGTATGGACCGGATGAGTTTATCATATTAACTGCTTTAATTGATAGTGTTTCACCGATTGGGTGATAGACATCTTTTACATAGGTCTTTGGTCACCTGGATGGCAGTTAGTGTTCAGTGGTCAATGAGGGCCGGTTTGTGGAAAGAAAGTGGGGATGATGTAGATTCATTTCATGTATTTATGTCCTGTTGCTGACTTATCTCAACCAGATCCAAAGTTTTGTTGCTCGAGGACGAGCAAGGTTTAAGCTTAGGGGAGCTTGATGCATGGGTTTTAAGTCACTTTTATAGGCTTATTTTATATCTGTTTTATGCATGTATTTGTCATTTTCTTGATTATATTTGCATAATTCACTATAGTTGGCCTTTAAACTCTTTTTGCATCAAATTATACTTCTTTTATCATATTTATATGATTTTATATAATCCCTGGACTTATACACATGTTTTGGCACTTTTTCAGGCACTTTTGCATTGTCCGGAGTCGATACTATCGACCCCCAGGTCGATAGTATCGACATTTCATCAAAAAGCAACCCCAAAACGCGATCTTGGAAGGAATAACCTGTGCCATGGTCGATACCATCGACCTAGGGTCGATTTTATCGACAGCGTCGGGATCTGGCGATTTTCAGCACTAAAACAGATCGTTTTAATCCGACGGTTGAGCTTTTTCGGAGCCGTAAAGTGGTCCTATGAGCTAAGAAGAGCACGGACGGCCCAGGGGGGATCTCATATTGTGTTGCACAACATCTAAGAAGGAGAGGGAGAGAGAGGAGATGAGAGACGAAGGTTGTCAACCGAGCGATCTGGGCACCTCCGACGGGCGATTTTGCTGCCGAAAGACTGCAAAACACACGTTTCTCGAGGAGGATCTCCAGGAACACCTTTGTATCAGGGGTTACACGAGTTTGCTCTATGTTTCCCACGTTTTTCTTCTCTACTCCTATGTCTTTCATTGAGATGACCATGCGGGGCTAATCCCCTTTGTCTTTAGGACTGGGAGTAGCCTGAGGATTCATTGTATGACAATTTTATTGTAGTAATTCATCGTTTAGCTCTTAATCCGTGGTATGATTTCGTTTTCTCAATCATATTGTTATGCTTGATCACCATAATAATAATCCAATACCCTTAATTTCTTTGAAAGAAGAATTAACGGTTGAAAAGAGACGAATATCACATTAGTTGACAAATCCCTTGAATAAGGTGGTGTAAGGTTAATGGTGGATATCGAGAGATCGATTCTAATGCACCTAGTTTAGGGTATAGGTTACTACGACGGTGGAACCGACCTAGACATAGGTAGTGAATTGTACCACGACAGTGGGCAATTTTAATTTCAGGCCACTACCCGGATAGAGAGATAAATATGAGTGACTATATAGAATTTGATACAATGAAAACCCGTGGTGAAACCGCAATCCTAAAGATCTCATCTTGAATTGGTTAAACTAAACATTTAATCGATTTCTTTGTTTTATTTTATTTTCTTTTCTTTTAATTTTACAACAACTCCCAACTTTTTAATCGGTCTAGCTGATTGTGAGTAGTTAGTAGTAGTCTCCGATAATTCACATGTCCCTGAGTTCGACTCGGGCCTCACAAGGCCTATATTACTTCGACGCGTTCACTTGCGTTTCTACGCACAGTAAATTTGCATCACAAGTATACCAGGAGTTACTTATAAACCTCCTAAAACATCCTACTAATCCTAGAAAACTTTTGATCTCTAGTAGGAGTAGTGGGTTGCTCCCACGTAGAACATATTTCAATTTTTTAAGGTCTACATTGACTCCTTCTCCTTATATGGCATGTCCAATAAAGGAAACTCCTTAAAACTAGAACTCACATTTGCTGAACTTAGCGTAAAGTTGATGTTGTCTCAAAAACTACATGGCTATCCTCAAATGTTGCTCATTTTGTTCTGCATCTCTAGAATATATAAGGATGTTGTCTATGAACACTACTATAAACTGATCTAACTAGGGTATGAAAATTCTTTTCATTGTGTGCATAAAAGTTATCGTGGCTTTTTTCAATCCAAAAGACATGACTACAAACTCATAATGCACATACCTTATAATGAATGATGACTTAGGTACATCTGATGCATTTATCCTTAACTGATGATAACCTAACATAAGACCTATCTTTAAATATATTTTTGCTTCACATAGTTGACCAAATGGGTCATCAATCCAAGGTAGATGATATTTTTTATTAATGATTATCTTATTTAGTTGTCGATAAGCTATGTAAAACCATATAGTGCCATCCTTATTTTTTCCAAACAGAGCTGGAGCTTATAAGGTGTTGTAGCCGGTGGAAAAAAAACCCTTATCTAGTAACTCTATTAACTAAGTTTTTAATTCCTTTAACTATGCAAGTTTCATTCTATAAGTAGGTAATGCTATTGGGTGATACCAGGAAGAATTTTTATCTCAAAGTCTACCCCTCTCATGAGGAAATCTTGGTCATTCATTAGGGAGGACATCTGGGAAATCACATACTATTGGAACATTCTCTATATTGATTATTCTTTCTCTTCCCTAGCATCTACCACATGTTCTAGAAAGGCCTCACACCCCTTTCTCATCATCATATCAGTTATAACATCTGATATTATACATGTGGGTAAGACTTTTCAGTCTCCAGTAAGACACATGAAAAGCCACCTTGTTGAAAGATAGATTCTTTCTTCCAACAATCCAATTGAACATGGTATGTTTCTAGATAGTCCATACCCAAAATAATTTTAAAATAATTAATGTCTAAGGGTATGAGATTAACCACTATGGTATACCCACTAAAACTCAATAGACATCTAGAACTTCTATGGAAACTATTGATCACCTAACAACACTCTTAACAACAACTTATTGTTGGATAAATTGGATATTATGATAAATCCCTTTGTTTCGATGATGACAAACATTTCATTCTTATTAATCTAACGAGCTACTTAAGTGTGTAGGAACAAGGTGATGACAAAGTTCTAGGGAATCCTTACGCTTGAATGTTTATAAATGTCATGCAATGTAATCATATGTAAACTTGTACAAATATATAATGTACAAGTACTTAGACTTCATGTAAATCAAGCGTTAGATCTCCCTAACTAAACACTACACTTAGCTAGGACATCTCCTTCTAATAGGATCACATAATGCACACTCATGCACTCACTTAGTATCTTAATTGAAAGATTGAAAACAGAGTCAATCTCGGTCGACCACACTCCTCGACCGAGACACTCTCGGTCGACAAACTTCTCGACCGAGATTGACCAAAAGTAGTCGTTAGACACAGCAGTTGACAGTTGCAAATAAACGTTAATCCAGAGAGCCTGTCGGTCGAAAAATCCTCGACCGACCGGGCATCTCGGTCGACAAGTCCTCGACCGAGATGGTCTCTGACAGCAACTGCAGAATTAATTAACTAGCCGTTGCTAATGCGCCTAACTTATTCCTAACGGCTAGTTAAGCACTAGGAACCCCCTAGAAGTTGTCTAGAACGTCCTTAAGCATACTTAGGTCATTCCTATAAATAGGACAAGCCATAGGACACTAGAACTTACTTACATACTCAATTGTGCAATCTTTGAGCATACACTACATTGGCAATCTGTTTAGAGCAATAGTGCAATTCCCACACTTGTTACACATTCATATTGCTACCATTTCGTGTCCTATAGACTAGGATCTCCTACACATAATAATCACATTACTATATATCTTGGTTGGGAGATCCAAACGCTTGATATAGGAAAATCAAGCCTTGTGCTTACAACGGTATTGTAATTTCTGTATTTCTTTCTTGTTCCTATTTATTCCTTGTACTCTCCTTGCTACTCCTAGGGTTGGAGGCTGCGGATTGGAGAGGGTGGACTTCTCAGGTGGAGAAGGGGACTTCAAGCTACTTCAAGAAGGCTATCGCACGGGAAGCTACTTCAGAAGGCTGGTGCAACGGGTGTTGGTGCATCTACTTCAAGGGAAGGCTGCTTCGAGTTGGGCGATTACTTCTAGGTGAAGGCTGCTTGGAGGGTTTAGGGAAAAGAAATGTATTTTATGTAAAATCCTTGTGAGGTAATAAAATAATTTCTTTTCAAATCCCGGTTGGGTAAGCAACCGGGTAGTGGACTAACTACCTTAGTATTTGCTAAGGCTAGGAACCACTCTAAACCCTTGTGTCTCTTTGTCCAATCTTTCTTTGTGGTTGCTTGAGTTTAAATTATTTTAAAATCTCTATAAAACTCTATTCACCCCCCCCCCCTCTAGAGGTTTTCAATTGGTATCAGAGCAGGCTTCAAGGAGCCCTAACAAGGTCTTGAAGAGATAAAGGGAGGAGGTGACTACAACCACAAGAAAAGGAGCATGGACCAATGTGCGACAAGTTGCAATTGGTGCTTAGGAACAAAGCACTCTACGTCTAAATGTCCATGGAGGTCAAAGAAAGGAGATGCACATAAAGAGTGTTTCGTTGCTACAATAAGTGAGGAAGAAGAAGAAGAAGAGGTAAGCTTGCTTGATTTACCCAAGGAGGAGTTAGTTGCTATTATTGAAGAAACACATAACAAATATGTTGAATACAAAAAGAAATTAAAGAAATCACATAAAGAAAATGATGATCTAAATGCTAGACTTCTTGAGCTTACATCCGAAAATGATGATTTATATGCTAAATTGAATACTCTTGGTTTTGAAAAAGATAGCATTATGTCTGACAATCGTACTTTGAAATCATCTCTGAGTAATAGTGAAGTGAAAATTTTCACTCTAGAGACTAACTATGATCTTCTATGTCAAGAAAAGACTGAATTGCTTGCAAAGTTAAATGATATTAAAAAACAACCTATATTGTGCACCCATGTAGATTATGACAATATAGTGAAAGAAAGAAATATGTTATCATCCAATCTAGATCAAGCAAAATTAGATATCAAGAAAAGAATGGATGAGATTGTTAAGTTGCAACAAAAAGTTAGTAAGTTAAGCAACAATGGAATCCTTGATAATATACTAGAAAATTCCTATCATCAAATAGGGAGAAGAGGACTAGGTTATAAGCCTAATGAGAAATCCCATCAACAACCTAGAAGGACACAAGCGAGTCAATCTGCTTATATACCTAGAGGCACAAAAATGTATATACCCAAGAATAACCTAAATCAAAACCATAGAAAAAGGCTTGAGGTTGATTCAATTTGTTGTCATTATTGCTCACGCCTTGGACATTATTCTTTTTCATGCCCATACAAGAAAAAGCATGTCGAAATGGTATGGGTTCCAAAAATCCCAAATTAAATAGGTTCGACTAAGTTGAGATATGACCATAGACCTTAATTTGTATATCCTTATGTCTATCTCAACTTAACATTTAGGGATAATAAAATCAAAAATTAAAAAAAAAAATTTAATAGCACCTTGATACACATACGTTTATCTCAAACTGCTGTAAATCTTTACATTGTATGTGAAAATTATTCTTGAAAGATTCTTGAAAGATTATTCTTGAAAGATTCTATTTAATCATTCTTTTATTGCACATTTTTTTTTCAGAAATACTTGCAATGAATAAAATGTTTCAAATAAATTTTTGTGTGCTTTTATATTTTAGTCTATCCAAAGTAATCTTAAATTCATGAATGGATATTATTCTTGAATATGCTTCACCATATTTGATGTCCTTATTAAGCTCTCATAATTAGTACACTTTAATGTGTCTCAAATTGATATTTGCAAGCTATCTGCAGAACTCATACTTCGCATATGAATGATTCATACTGGAAACCTGCAGAATATGCCTCTTGGTTAAAATAAAAATTGACCAAGGGGCGCTATGGTCGTAATCAAGGGCAACCTAAAATAAACTTTGATAAAAATTGTTTATTTGAACATTATTTTATTGAACTTAATCTTAGCATATTTTTAAATCAAAACGTCAAATCATTTGTGGTAATTAGAAGCCTTAAATATTATTACTCCCTTGGAATATACATATGCTCTACAAAAATGTTCTATGATTTGCATTAAAATTCAGCCAAAAATTGAACTCAGTAAGTTAGTCGGTCGACAAATGCTCGACCGAGAACCACTCGGTCAGCCCACCTCACTCGACCGACAAATTCTGAACAGACTCAGTATCAGACAAACTGTCGGTCGACGAGTGCTCGACCGAGACAATGTCGGTCAACAAGCGCTCGACCGAGAAATAGCCGTTGGATATGACCGTTGCGACCCGACCGTTATGACCGTTTTCTTTACCGTTGGAGGACCAAGTGGCGCGTCTGCAACTCGACCGTTGCGGATGCTCGGTCGACGAGTCGTCGACCGACCGGGTCGCTGGAATTCTATAAATAAGTGCAAAAACGAGCCACTTACTCACACTTGCATTTCCTTGCTTCCATAGTCCATCTCTAGTGCAATTTCGTGCAATCCTTCAGCACTCTTACCCTCAAATCTTCCTTGCTTCTTCTCCACTCTCAAGAAACACAATGGCCTCATCATCAACTGTTCGTGGGAAGAAGAAAGTTGCTGGAAGAAAAAGAAGAGAAGAGAGGGAAGCCACTCCGCCACTGACGATCATCAATGACATAGCTTTCGTCGACGGAGATGCTGGAGATAGATACTTTCGGCTTTCCTCTAAAGCTCCTCTTCCCCGACGTCCGGTCGAAGTGATGGACTTCATCAACATCGTAGACCTGGAGCATCTCTTTGGAGTACAAAAGCTGAAGGACTTCATCAATCCATCCTTTCCTTCCTACTCCATTAAGGTAGTCAACGAATTCTATGCCAATCTTCTATCCCACACCGAAAATGACACCACTTTCTTCTATACCATGGTCAATGGGCATAGTTTTAAATTTTCCGAAGGGGATATTCTTGACATGCTTGAAATTGATATAGATGAATATCAAGATTTCCTTGACCTTTCCACCGGCAATCCAATAAATCTATTTTCCCATGATGACCACACCACTAGTCTTAGTGATATAAAAAGAGCCATATTTCAAGCCAATACCACTTGTCATGAAGATAGGGGAACCTATTATGCAATAAACCTAAAACCGGCATGTAGAATAGTAAACCTCATTGTCTCCACCAACATACATCCACGAGCCAATAAATCTGAGGTTCCTATCTTCCGTATGTGTCTAATTTATGCTATCATAAAAGAAATTCCCATCAACTTCATTCGCATAATACTTAAAAATATGCTTGAGTTTTCTGGCAATCCACCATATGCCGATTTTGTGTGCCAGATTACTCAACATTTTCTTAAGTCAAACATTGAAGATATGGGATACATATGGGAGCGTAGACCACCAAAGATAAGTAAGAACACCGTAGAGAAGATGGGAATTGACTTTGGCCATAAAAGGGCAAGAGTAGAAGGAGAGTCATCACATCAGGATATACCACCCCCTCCTCCTACTAACCTTTCCATTGATCCCATCCAAAATACCCTTACTTATATTGCTGGCTCCCAATACCATCTTAGTAGACAATTAAACTACAATCACCATGCCATGTCATACTTAAATCAAAGAATGCAAAACCTTTCTCCTAACCAAACTGATGAATATCCGCATTCTTTAAACCCTGGCATGCTCAACCCATTTAACCCCTCATACAACTACTATCAACCTCCACCTTCACCCTCAATGGATCTTGCACATACTCAATTTTCTTCCATACAATTGCAAGACATAGCTTCTCACTTCCGTTTTGACCGAGTTCCCACTTTCCTGGAAGCATATGCGTTGACTACAACTGGTGCTTTGGATTGGAAAACTCTGGTCCAATACTATGGAGCCGAGCCATTTCTTGGGAAAGATCCGGACATTGATGTAATTCTTAAATCCTTCCTGTGAAGTGTTGGAGTTGTAATAGTTGTATTCTATATGATTGTAATCTTCTTCATGCCATTGAATGAAATTTGCCATTTTTATTTTGATTCACATGGATATTTGTTTGGCATATGAGACTTCTTCAAAATACGCATTATAAGTTCATTATTGTAGAGCATAGCAAATAAGGGAATAATAATAATTAAAACAGGCAACTATTACAAATTAAAATTAAATTCTCAAATAACCAAATAGTTCTCCAGAAACATTCTCGGTCGAGCAACTAGTCGACCGAGAACATTGTCGGTCGAGCAACTGTCGACCGACTGGGTTTCTGTTTTTCCAGATTGATATAATTGCATACATCTTTGTTAAAATCTTGGACATTTTATATATTTGCTCAGTATTCAAACTTTCATTTGAGATATCTATCGAAGGGGGAGCAAAGCATAAGAAAAAGGGGGAGATCATTAAAACTTTGATCATTGTTTAAAAGAGGCTTACAAAAAACTTTGAAATCACTATGTATTTGATATATGAGAAATCCATATACATTTCATCATATGCTTAAAGGTATCTCATTTCATTTCAAGGCTTAACATCCTTTGCGAATGATTGAGCAACAAATTATGGATAAATTAGATAAAAATCAATGTTCCTAATAGGATATCTAATTAAGGGGGAGCATTATATTAAGGGGGAGAAGAAAAATAAAACATTCAATTTTGGATATCTTTTTTTTGAAATGACAAAGGGGGAGAAAGAATATAAAAATATATATAAAAGAGTTTCATCACATAAATGGCTACAAAAGGTAAATTTTCAGGTATGAAACTCATATATTTTATATTTCCTTATTTCATATTTAGGAAATGTTTGTCATCTTCAAAAAGGGGGAGATTGTTGGATAAATTGGATATTATGATAAATCCCTTTGTTTCGATGATGACAAACATTTCATTCTTATTAATCTAACGAGCTACTTAAGTGTGCAGGAACAAGGTGATGACAAAGTTCTAGGGAATCCTTACGCTTGAATGTTTATAAATGTCATGCAATGTAATCATATGTAAACTTGTACAAATATATAATGTACAAGTACTTAGACTTCATGTAAATCAAGCGTTAGATCTCCCTAACTAAACACTACACTTAGCTAGGACATCTCCTTCTAATAGGATCACATAATGCACACTCATGCACTCACTTAGTATCTTAATTGAAAGATTGAAAATAGAGTCAATCTCGGTCGACCACACTCCTCGACCGAGACACTCTCGGTCGACAAACTTCTCGACCGAGATTGACCAAAAGTAGTCGTTAGACACAGCAGTTGACAGTTGCAAATAAACGTTAATCCAGAGAGCCTGTCGGTCGAAAAATCCTTGACCGACCGGGCATCTCGGTCGACAAGTCCTCGACCGAGATGGTCTCTGACAGCAACTGCAGAATTAATTAACTAGCCGTTGCTAATGCGCCTAACTTATTCCTAACGGCTAGTTAAGCACTAGGAACCCCCTAGAAGTTGTCTAGAACGTCCTTAAGCATACTTAGGTCATTCCTATAAATAGGACAAGCCATAGGACACTAGAACTTACTTACATACTCAATTGTGCAATCTTTGAGCATACACTACATTGGCAATCTGTTTAGAGCAATAGTGCAATTCCCACACTTGTTACACATTCATATTGCTACCATTTCGTGTCCTATAGACTAGGATCTCCTACACATAATAATCACATTACTATATATCTTGGTTGGGAGATCCAAACGCTTGATATAGGAAAATCAAGCCTTGTGCTTACAACGGTATTGTAATTTCTGTATTTCTTTCTTGTTCCTATTTATTCCTTGTACTCTCCTTGCTACTCCTAGGGTTGGAGGCTGCGGATTGGAGAGGGTGGACTTCTCAGGTGGAGAAGGGGACTTCAAGCTACTTCAAGAAGGCTATCGCACGGGAAGCTACTTCAGAAGGCTGGTGCAACGGGTGTTGGTGCATCTACTTCAAGGGAAGGCTGCTTCGAGTTGGGCGATTACTTCTAGGTGAAGGCTGCTTGGAGGGTTTAGGGAAAAGAAATGTATTTTATGTAAAATCCTTGTGAGGTAATAAAATAATTTCTTTTCAAATCCCGGTTGGGTAAGCAACCGGGTAGTGGATTGACTACCTTAGTATTTGCTAAGGCTAGGAACCACTCTAAACCCTTGTGTCTCTTTGTCCAATCTTTCTTTGTGGTTGCTTGAGTTTAAATTATTTTAAAATCTCTATAAAACTCTATTCACCCCCCCCCTCTAGAGGTTTTCACTTATAAGATAAATTTTGAGTTAAAATATTTAATCCATTAACTAATGATCTATCTATAAAAGAATGTGTTACAACATGATCCATCAAAAGTGGGACCAAAGTGATGTTAAAGAAAAGCATCTCACCTATGACAACTCTGGGAAAGACTACTCCTACTGATTGAGTCATAAAGAAGAATTGTCTTGTAGTTCTCCCTTTTCTGCTATGTCCTTATTGTCCACTTCTGGTACTAGGTGCATTCCCTCTAGAGCCTAAATCCATTGAAGAACTTTCTCTTTGAACTTCTATCTGCCTCTATGAGGTTGATATAAAGTTTGTGAGCTTTGTGCCGGTGCAAACTAAAGCTTTGGACCATCCTTCTTAAAGTGTCCCACCTGTACACAATAGTGACATCCTTAAAAATTGGTTCCCGACATTGACCAGAGTGTACTCCATTATTATCCTATATCAGTGGTTCTATCATTGATTTTGATGACCTTGAAGGCCCTGAATAAGGTTCCCACCTAGGTGGTGTGTTCCATCTTCTAGGGCTAGATCTTGCTCTACTATGAGAAGATACAACATCACTTGAACCAAATCCTTGTCTACCATAACAACCAAGGCCTCATCCTGACTTGGAGAAGAAACCACCACTTCCTCTATATCCACTACTACTTTGTCCTCCTCTACCAAAATCTTCATATCTTTTCTTGCTCTCAGAGTGCTTATCAGCATAACTAATTCTTCAATACATCTTGTGGCTTCAACAATTTCTCTAAAATTTTCTTTATATCTTCTCCCCATAGTTGATATGATATGTCTAATCTTGGATTTAAACCTCCATCAAATCTCCTAGAAAGGACAAAAGTTAGCCAACTTTGTGAAATATGCCTCATATTTGCCAATTGTCTGATCTTGTCGCTTAACAAGGTAGGATGAAAATACTTAAGGAGAAACTCATCCAAGTCCCACCATATCATCATTATATTCCTCATCTTATCTTCCACTCCACACTGCCACAATTTAGCATCTCCTTTGAGTAGATAGACAACATGATTTATCTGCTTATCCTCTGGTAACTCCATTAGGTGGAAATCCTTTTTCATCTATCAGAGCCACACATCTACCAAGTTGGGTCTGTTGTCCCCAAAAACTCAATTCCATTGATCCTCTTCACCAACTCATAGGATCTGATTGGGTCCTTAATAGAAGATGAAAACCTCAGTCACACTTGTATTTTTTTGTATACAGAAAAAATATGGTACATCCTTGTCGCATCATCCCTATCTTGCCCACCTTGAGCCATTGTTTGAGGGTCCGGGCCATAATGGCTCTCATATTTTCCTCACCAAGTCCATGTCTTCTTCCTACCATATGTATATCCATAATAGAAATTACTATTAGAAATTGAAGTTTAAAGAGGATCCTAATCTTATTGGTATCTTATCGCCCATGTCCCAAACCTAATATAAATCTAGTTCAACCTATGCTCTGATACTAAGCTCTTGAAGTGACCCCAAACCTGCTAATCTGGGTTTGTGCCCGCCAAGGAGGGATTAGACTAATCATTCACTTTTAATAACTAACTTAAAATCAATTGTAAATTTGTATTTTCCTTAAATTAACTAGGACTAATGAAACATCATGTTAACTAGAAAGGTAACATATTTGTTTATGAAACCCATGAAAGATTAAAATAGAGTTCAACTTTTACATAAATGAAGAGTTCTCATCTAATATACATAAAATATAGCTCATTATAACTGCTCTCTTTTCTCACCCAATCATTCCCTTGATCTAGAAAAGGATAAGAGACCATCTAACTACTCTAACTATTCCTATTGAGACTTCATCTAGTCTACTCCTATCGAAAGCTAGCTTCTGGCTCTATTTCTAGAGTTGAACCCTCGCCTGAAAAATGTTTTAGTAGATTGTATGAGATATTGGCTTGGTGCATAGAGAATAAACAAGAAACCAAGAAAATCTAGTTATACGATGTTAATAAAGTTCATAACTTAGAAGACCATAGCATGGAAGGTAAAATCTTAAATGATCTAACAAGACTAGAAATACTAAAAAATTTCTATATAATTAAACAACTAAATACAACCATGATTTCTCTAAGAATCCTTTTATTATATACCTTGGACCCATGTGATGTGTACCATGACATGTGGAAGCATCATAGCAATCTACGATCTAACAATAGAAGACTCAGAGAAGAGTCAGGGACTCTAATTCTTCTTAGTAATGATATCTTTCAAGAACTTCCCTTAAGATGGTATTTGTTCAATTGCATCAATCAAAGGTATGTTCATCAATAGTTTTTGAAAGATGTATAGAAACGTCTTGAACTGTCTATCCATCTTTGTAGCCTTCAAACTATTTAGAAATGGCACCAGAATTACAGGTGCCCTCGGGTGAGGTGGAATGTATGCTCGAGTCTTGCTGCCACCTGCCTCATCAGCTTGTTCCTATGTGGTCTTCTCTTGGTCTGTAGTGTCTACTTCTTTTACTTCCACTGGATTAGCTTGAGTGTATGCATCTTCTATCACTACATTCTGTGGTGCTCCATTCAATATCTTTCTACCACTATGGAGTAGAACCGCTTTCTCTAGTTGGTTTCTGAAAGGTACATTGGTGTTCGCCGAAAATCCCTGCTGCATCAGTTGCTTCAAAGAATTCACATCCGTTGCAATCTGGGATATATGTGTCTCGATACTGCGAATGCGTGCCCCCTGATTCTACAAGTCCCTCTGTGTTTGTGCAATCTGCAGCTCATTTTAACTCACCAACTTGCCTAGCATCTTCTCGATCTTATCAATCTTCTATTGTTCAGGTGTGTATTTGGCTTGACCACTGAACTATTGTGGTCTTGGTGGCTACTGTTGTGCTTGATAAGGATCTTGTTGGAAGATATTGGGGTCCATTTATGAGAACTTGGAGTCTTTCCTCCATGAATAATCATTATTCATGTACTGACCCTGACACACGTATTTGCACTCCTCTTCCTCTTCTTCATTAGGGCCTCTATCAGGAGCACATGGTCACTTAGCAATGAGATCCAACTTCTCATTCAAGAAAGATATCACTTTAGATTCACTCACACTCTTTATTGTGGCTAGTGTCTCTCTTTCTTCTCCCCAAGATTGATTCTTTGACATGTTCTTGAGGATCTCTAAGCAACGAGCGGGCTTATTGTTCAGAAAGAACCCTGCTCCTACATTGTCAAGGGTTGTTCGCTCCCCTTTGTACAGACCATAGTAAAAGATCTTGGCTTGTCCCTATAGATCAATGCCATGATGAGGCACTTTCCTAAGCATGTTCTAGAATCTCTCCCATGCCTCAGAATATGACTCCTCGTCTTACTGCTTGAAGCTGTAAATCTTCTTTCCTAGATCATTAGTCTTCTGTGGCAGAAAGTAACATTCAAAGAATGCATTAATCATCTGGTCCCACGACTCCATGATCTCATCATCTAAATTATTGAACCATGACTTTGCCCCATCTGTAAGTGAGTATGAAAACAACTTGAGGTAGATTGTGCTAGCTGATATCCTGTCTATTTTTACCATGTTGCAGCTCTCTATGAAATTTCTGATGTGTGTCATTGGATCTTCAAAAGGATGGCCATGGAATGCATGGGCTTTGACTAGAGCAATGAGTCCAGGCTCTATCTTATAGCTACCCACGTTTATAGCTTGTCTTTTGATGGGCCTTTTTTGGACTGTAGACGATGAAGCTTTGATTTTATCCCATATAGTTTGCTCTTCTGGTTCCTCTACTCTGTCCCCCATTTCTCTCAGTTCAGGTTCTACTAGTGCCAGTATTTCTTCTAACATAGGAGGATTCGGTGAAGGCGTTCTGCTGAACCTGTCCACAGGTCTGCCCTGCACTCGCTCTCCCTACAAAAAGTCTGCTAGCCCAAAACCTGGTGAAGATGGTTCACTATAATCTAGAGCTCTAGTTCACACCATGCACTAATGTACTTAAAACAAAGAGAATTAATGTCATCTTCAGAAGATTATATTTGAATGAAGTGATTATTAGGATTCAGTTTGAATAATAATTAAAAAAATGGCCTAGAGTAGCCGACTACAACACTCGTAGTGATGGATGTTTTCACTTCCCGGCAACGGTGCCAAAAACTTGACACGTGTTTACCGTGCACAAAATACAAGTGAACGTATTGTAGTAAAAATGGACATGTGAGGCCCGATTCAAACACGAGGAGTGTTTCTCCAGATACTACTACTAACTACAAATTGATCAGCTAAGTCGATGATGGTTGTTTGAGTTGGGTTGAACTACTAAATTAATACTAAAGCAAACAAATTAAATGATTTGAGTAAATCATAAAGAGAACGAGTTCCTTAGGATGATGTTTTTGCCACAGATATCACTTACAGTCTATCCTACACACTAATACCTATTATCTCAATTCCTAGATAAGGAACATGTAGCCAGAATTACCTGCTTCTACAGTGTAATTCACTACCTATACTAATGCAAATCCCACTTTCACGATTATTGGTTTGATTAGTTAGGTGCTTTACATTAATACTCTGGGTTTCTCCCCTCGTCTATTTGTCGCTTTTCCCAAAGGGTACAATAAATGAGTAATTCTATGTTTTCCAATCCTTAATCCCTCTCCCGAGATAATTAAGTGTCTATTAATCCATTCATGGTGATCAAGCAAAAATAGAACAAGCAACATCCATAAAATTATATCCAGTAACAAGAGATAAATTGATATTAATGCATAGAGATCAACTGCAGTGCATATCTGGGCTACTCTCAAATCCTAAAGAACAAAGGTTTTTAGCCTTGCATGATTTTCATGACAAAACACACAGAAGGGAAGAAGAAAAATGTGGGGAACATAGTAAAAACTAAGGTAACCCCTGGATCTTTGGCTGTCCGGATGATCCCCTCCGTAGTACATGTGGTCGGCTGTCTTCTGGCAGTAGAAACATCCTCTGTAGGTGCTTAGATCACTCCCAGTGAAGCTTTTGGTCCTTCGTCCTTCTCTTCTCTTTCTCCAATTTCCGTACAATGAAAACGGGTCGCTCCTTAGGTCTGACTATCGTCCCCCTAAGTCATAGGCACAACTTAGGGTGCAAAAGTTTGTCCACCGTTGGATTAGAAGCAAATATATGGCTGGCCGGATTGGGCAGACTCAGGGGTATCGACTTGATGTGTCAGTGGTACCGAGTCACTTAAGTTATGTCACGCGATCCCATTCCCGTCGATACCATCGACAATGTCTCGGTAGCACTGACTTCTTGCAAATTCAAGCTGCCTCCCTGACATCAACTCGGTGGTACCAACTTATTGGGTTGGTACCACTGGGTTTTCTTGATTCACACGGGGCTCTTTGATGGTATCTCAGTGGCACCGACTTCTTGGGTTGGTAGCACCGAGATCTGGGTTGTTTTCGGGTGGCTCTCTGAGGTCAAGTCAGTGCCACCGACTTTTGTGGTGTCGGTAGTACTGACTTGTGTCAATCTGCCTTGTACCTAAAAACACATAAAGCATCATAAGTGCTCAAAATGCATAAAATGCTAGTCATAGATGATTGGAATCATATAATTTGATGCAAATACGGAAATATAGGCTAACTATGACATTCCATGCATAATAAGTCATATAAATGTCCAAACTACACATCAAAACAAAGGAAAATGAGCCTATAAAAGCAACTAAAAACATATGCATCATGACTCTAAAGTGATCAACCAAAAGCTCCACAAAGGTCACAGCTACCATTTCAAACCAAAACTTGTTGCAGATCTTACAAGGCAAACATAGAAGAGATATCATCAGTTTCTAGCAGAACTTGATTCACTCAAGCATGTTGTTCTTCTTATAGAACTTCTCCTCTACATGATTATTCCTCTGACAATAATTTTAGCTGCTACATGAGAACCATAAGAAACAATAGAAGATGAATGTTACAAGCAAAAAGAGAACTAAGCAACTGAGCACCAAGAGACAATAAAGAAACAAAGATGAAATAACTTTGTCACTTGACAAAGCAAAATAACCATGTTGATTGGTGAAACGAAGGTATCTATATGGACTCCGTGAAAATGCTTTGTAGTTGTTGCTCATGGGACAAAATGAATAGAATTCCCAATTAAAAGATAATTTATAAGTTGAAAACAAAACCACTTTGGAGTGTATTCCAATTATGTTATAATTACGCTATCATCAAGAATTTAATGGTTTCTTGAGTTTTAGGGTGTGGTTTATCTATAGTTGATCCCTAGGAGTGATGATCAATATGAAAGATAGTAAGCTCAAATGCAGTTCTTAAAAAACAATAGGTTTCCAATAATGTTGTTATTGAAAAGAAAGGCTATGCATGTAAACTAAAGCTTATTGTGAGTACTAGCATCCAATGAAAAGAACAAAATTTTATTTAATTTCCAATAAGATATACAAGTGTATCTTAAAAGAATCACATTTATATCAAAGAACTCAACTGTATATAAATATGAGACATTCTATAAAACATAGAATAATTTGATATGATTAAATTCATCTGAGCTCAATAATATTTTTTGGACACAAGAACAAAGGACAAACCATATATACGATCTTAGAATAAGTGAGAAAAACCAGACAAACACATGTTATATTGTCACAAAAATGTCATTTAAGAAACAGTATTTGTACGAAATCTAATTGATACGGCTATTGCAAAAGTACAAGGATAGTAAGAACAAGAATTACAATTTCCACAAGCTAGTAAAACACATTTTTTTTCTTTTCTACAAGATGCAATGCACGAAATTTTGGATTTTGGCATGCTGGAAGTATTATAGATATTATATATGTCAATAGACAAACAACAAGACAACTAGAAACTTAGTCAAAATGTTTGAGATTTTTATTGATATTGCTGTCTTGGGGTTAAATTTGAATTGGTATTCAAAATTTTTGCATACCTATAAAGTTACAAGCTATGAATTTTTATAGTCACAAGTGAGAAGAGGAACGCTAAGTGAACTGTGGAAAAGTCCGTTATAACCTCCATGCCTTCCACAAAATCAACAGCTTTCAGAAGAACATCCAACTGTGCAGCCTGCGTTAAACAAAATCATGACATAATATATAATATAACACAAAAGGCCAAACTCCGTGTGTAGACATGGTTGAATATCCAAGATAAAAATAATTTATTTGACTACTCGGTATACCATTTAATAATTGCAAAGAAAAAGCAAATGACGTTCCTCTCCTCAAAGATGAACGAAGAAGCACATAGCTCAAAGCAATCAAAGATTGAAAAGGTTAGTTCTAAGGATACTTTATGAAATGACATTATACAAGCCAGGAAAGAAGACATTGTTACATGATTTGATGAATATCAAACATCCAATATTTCCCAAGTAAAAAAGTTGAGCAGCAAGACAAGCATGGAGGAAGATCAAGGGGAGTTGGGTAAGAATAAAATCAGCTTCGTACAGCCTCCAAAGTGAGAACTCTAAGAAATATGTAGACAGTGAAGTTAACAAGGGATTTTAAAGCAACTACTTAGAAAATATTTTGGAAAGTGTTTTTTTTGCCCCACATAGTTAGGTATCCATAAACAACTAGGGGTAGGAAATCCTCACACCTAATTTTTATTTAGTATCATGTGATTTCAGTATTAGTGTTAGTAAAATGCAATTGTTTAACTTTGTGGTAGCAGGAAACATAATGTTGTACTTGACTCACCACGTGGTGCATTCATTATTTCCTTCATCAAGTACCATGACATCATCTCCTTCAATGTCACTATCAGAATTTTCATCATCGATCTCATCAATAATGCAGGCAACCTACATATAATAAAAATATGAGTAAAAGAAGATATAGATATACTATGCTATATATAAAAATCAGTTCAACTGATAATTTTTAAGGTAGAAGCTTTGCTTTACTAGCATTGTGGACAACATCAACTTCAGCCATCTCTATTTCAGTCCGTCAAGGTTGACCAAGAGAAGCAAATAACATTTATACATTTTAGAAAATAAAGCATAGAATGGCATATAACCACCACAATAGTGCGGGATAAATATAAGTAGCTAGTGGCTCCCCACCCCCCCCCAAAAAAAAACCAAACATCCAATGTGTGTAATGACTTTGGAGTTGGTAGACTGAAAAAATGAGGTCTTATAATGTTGAATTCCCTAACCAACAAAGATAAATAGAAATATCTATACAAGATGTATAGATACCACATTGTATACGACTTTTAAAGATAATAGGTTTCTCTTAGAGAGTTTCAGTGTTGGATTCCTTGTCCAATAAAGATGTGATTCCAGCCATCCTCACAATCCCTATCACTACATCCCTAGGGAACTCTTAAAATTGGTACCAAGCTTTGGATGGCCTTTTCTCACTAAGAACTACTTATTGCCTTTTCTCACTAAGAACTACTCATTGGTTGGGGTTCACTAGTCAGTCATAGGATTGGCAGAACATCTATCATAATGGACATAATTCTATGTAGTGAATAATATGGGCTGCTAACCTCCACCTGAATCTAAAACACTTAATATGGAAACCACCTCCTACAAATGTCAATCTCAAAACAAGGCGTGCATGCAATGAGGGTACATTTCAATATGCAAAAATGGTTCAAAAACTATTGTTTATAACATGATCTTTTGTTCTTTTGCTGGTTCTATTGAGAGCATCTCAATTGATAGGTAGTGACGTTAGATTCACCTATTGATGGCTTGTGAGCCTTCAATTTTACTAAATGCAACTGGATGAATGTGGTAGGGTGTTCCCAAACTGCCTTGCATCTTGGTTATGTAGAAACCAAGTCATTTTCAGAAATGAATGTCGAGTGGCACAGCTGACCACTCACACCATAAGAATTTGGGATGCAGATTTCAAAATAATGCATACAACAGGCTAAGTGAATCAGCCTAGAAGCAGCCTAAGGGGCATATTATAGAATTCCCCAACCCCCTAGAGTTATTAAGGCATACACAGACTCTGTCCTCTTTGATGACGGTTTCTCCGTGTGGGGGTTGTGTTATTCCATCATATATGAACACAAATGGCAACAAAGGAATATTTACACAAACATGAAGATTCTAAGGAAGAGGAGGAAGTGTTAGACTTGTGCAACATAGCAGAAAAGGTATCTGGAAGCGTAAAATGGAGTGAGGACGAAACAAAACACAAAGCAATAAACAAAAGAAATCAGGACTGGAAGGGGAGCCTCTTAGAAACTCTAAAATGGAGAAACAAAGAACTACAGAAAGGTCAAAGTACATCATAAATATACGAGTAGAGGAGAAAGTGACAACAAGTAGAATAGCTACAGTCATCCCAACTGAGGATGTGATAGTTCAAGAAAGCAAGCTCCTTAAACAACCGTTGATAATGAGTAATTTAAATGTAAGCATCAATGAAGGAAAATCGAGAATCACGAATTTGTTTATCAACTATTTCAGTAGGGATCAGCACAAGGATCATGAAGGTGGTGAACATCCTCAATGTTCTTGTGCGAGTTCACATCATAGGGGGTAAGGCATCTAGGGGTAGGGATAGTAAAGGCATCCACTGTCAACTGCGACAATCCAGTTACCACGCATCCACACCACATTAAATGGATGACCATTTACTCTTCTGGTTGATGGATGTGGATGTCCATTTATTTAGGATGTTAGGTGAGGTTGGTGGTTATCATCTAGACTATCCACTTACCTTTTCCATCTTCTTACCATCTTTTTTGTTCTGTCCAAACCAACAAAAAAACTACACGAGAACCCATGCTTCTCCTAGCCTTCACAAGCGATTGTTGATATTGCTGCTTTCTACACTCTTTGAACACAGTGGCTCTTCTATTGCTTTTAGTTTCCACATCGATCTTTAGGGTGGTCGACGCCCACGTCCCGTTTGTTGAGCCACATCCTCATGGGTGTTGGTTGTCTCAATGTTGGTCCAAGTCAGACACAACCTTCTAACTCCAGCATTTGGGTCACCAAAGTTGAACTCTGTGGAGCCACATTCTCATAGGGATAGCTCTACCTTGACGTCCTAATTTGGCACGTCCACACCGTTATCCTATCCACAGTGACAATAGTGAAAAAACAATGACGACCACCTACGTCTGACACCCTACATGAGGTTGAACCAGTATGATCGATGCTCCTACTGCAACTGATGCTAACGATCAAGTAAGGGGGTTCTTGGGTTCCACAAAGTGATGCTACAGCTGCTCTGGTATTTAGAGCCCTCTTCTTCTCCAACTCTATGCCCAAAATCCTCAGATCTTTTGTCCCTGCTAGCCGCCCCAAGATGCATGTCGCTTAACTCAGCGGACTACACAAAGATATGACCAACTTCATGTTACTTTCCTCATGGTAGATCTCTACATCGTCCATCAATAGCATGATCGAGCAGAAAAGTACAACAACATGGTCATGAAAAAGCTTAGAGGCAGATGTGCCCAGTTGAAATTTTAGATTGGATCCATGGAGGAACATGCGATTATATTTGAAAAGGTGGGACACATGCACCAGATTAAAGAGACACAAAGCAACACTAGTTGAAATTTTTTGAATTAGTTGTCACCATTATTTAAAACCTAAGACAAAACATATTTGGAAAGAGTAGGGTTACACAATGAGTGTACCCCCATATATATATATAAGTGGAACAATTACATGTAGGTCCAAATAGAAAAGTAAATTAACAGAATAGGAAATAAAGACATATTAACACTCCCCCTCAAGTTGGAGCATAGATATCAATCATGCCCAACTTGTCCACAAGTGAGTTGAAATGTTTCTTGGCCAGCAACTTGGTAAACATATTAGCAACCTGATCTTTTGAGCGGTTAAAAGGAGTGCAGATCTTGCCAGATAAGATAGTCTCTCGAATGAAATGACAATTGACTTCAATATGCTTTATGCGCTCATGATATACAGGATTATTAGCAATGAAGATAGCAGCTTTATGTCATAATGCATAGGGATAGGAGCAGAAGTTTCAACCCTGAAGTCTTTCATAAGAGATTGTACCCGTAGGAGCTCACAAGTAGTGTGGGCCATTGCCCTGTATTCAGCTTCAGCACTAGATATGGCAACAACATTTTACTATTTACTTCTCCAAGTGACCAGATTACCTCCAACATAAGTACAGTAGCCTGAAGTAGATTTTCTATCAATCTTTCTTCCAGCATAATTAGAATCAGAGTAGCCTTCCAGAGAACAATGTCCATGCTTTCTATAGCATAGGTCTTTACCAAGTGATTTCTTAAGATATCTCAGAATATTACAGAGAGCATCCCAGTGACATTGTCTAGGCTTATACATGTACCTACTAAGAAGGCCAACTGCAGTAGAAATATCGGCTCTAGTAACAGTCAGATAGATCATCTTACCAATCAGTCTCCTATATTTTTTACTGTCTGGAAACATAGGAGAAGAATCATCATCCTAATTAATATTGAGATCCAGAGGAGTATCAACAGGACGTGCACCAAGCATCCCAGTCTCCTGTAACAGGTCAAGAACATACTTCCTCTGAGATAATACAAGAGCATTAGAGGTCCTAGACACCTCAATGCCCAGAAAATATCCACAAGTGTGCTTTAGTGGCCTGAATCTCAGAATGACCGCTGCCAAATAGAACAATATCATCAACATAAACAATCAGAATGACAATACCAGAAGAAGTCTTTTTTGTGAAGACAGAATGATCAACTTGTGACCTCAAAAAACTAAAAGCAGTCAAGATTTTACTCAGCTTATCAAACCATGCACGAGGACTCTGCTTGAGTCCATAAATAGATTTTTTTAACCTATAAATAAAAAGGAATATCGAAAATTTGTTTGGATAAAGATGAAGCAACTACTTTCTTTATGTGCTTGAGGAGAAGATCGGTGTTGCATGGGGGGGGTCTTGAGTACTTTGGGACCTGTTCCTGTGTTTATACAAAATAAGTGGAGGAGTAGTAGTTTTAGCAGGTGAAGTGTCAGAGGTGCAATCACTTGTAACAGGCAATGGTGGTGTGATTATATCAAAATCCAGTGTATCTCCTTTAGTAGAGTAAAAAGGTGTATCCTCAAAAAAGACTACATCACTACTTGTGAACCATTTTTTCCTAGTAGTACTATAGCACCGGTACCCTTTTTGAGTAGGAGAATAACCCAGAAAAATACATTTTTCTGCTCTATGAGACAATTTATCATAGCTTGGTCCAAGTAACTGCAATTTTTCTGCTCTAGGAGACAATTTATCATAGTTTGATCCAAGTAACTGCACAAAACAAGTGGAACCAAATATATGTGGAGGTACAGAAAACAGAGTTACATTAGGCTGGGGAACCTGAACTGGAATCTTATTGCCAATAACAGATGACGGCATTCGATTAATCAGAAAACAGGCAGTCAAGGTAGCTTCTGGCAAAAAATGTCTAGGTACATTAGAATGCAACATTATGGTTTTAGCAACCTCAAGTAAATGCCTATTTTTCCTTTCTACAACTCCATTTTGTTGAGGTGTATAAGCACAAGATGTCTGATGAATAGTACACACAGATCGACAAAACAATTCAACATCTTTCTGAACAAACTTCATAGCATTATCGATTCTCAGAATTTTAATAGGCACAGAATATTGTGTTTTTATTTCAGCAAAAAATAATTTTATTGTAGACAGCACTTGAGACCAATTTTTCAACATAAACAACCAGGTTGCACGAGAGAAATCATCAATAAATAGAATAAAGTATTTATTGCCAGATAAACTTGGCACATGACACGGACCCCATACATCTGAATGAACAAGATCAAAAATGTTTTTACTACTAATCTAGGACCTTTTACGAAATACAGTTCTAGACTGTTTCCCTAACTGACACGACTCACACTAAAAACTATGCGTTCCTACACCAGATATAACAGGCTTTAATTTTTTAGAAGATGGATGTCCCAGCCTATAGTGCCATTGTAAAGCCGAAACTGATGAAGACAGAGCAGAAGATAGCGCCAAGTTGTTAGTGTTTTTCAATTCATCCAGATAGTATAGGCCATCAGGTCCTTCATGCCCCCCACCAATCTTCATCCTCGTGCGAAGGTCTTGAGAAATACAAGTACCATGAATGAATGTGAGACTGCAGTTCAGGCTACGCACAATTTTGCTAACAGATAATAAGTTCAGCGGAAATCGAGGCACATATAGAGTAGATTTTAACAAAAATTGGGAAATGATGTCTCCAACCCTAGTTACAGCCGTCTTGGAGCCATCAGCCAGCATAACAGAAGAATTGGAAACTGATTTAGATAAGGTTTTAAACAAAGACTGATTTCCAGATATATGAGACGATGCACCCAAATCAATCACCCATTTTTTAATTACTAATACTAGGCGAGGGGGCACTGATGAAAGCAGAATCACAACTAGAATATGTAGTAGCATGAGCTCCAGAAGCAGCTCCATAGGATGACCCGGTATGCTCAAGCAGAAGTTGCTCCACCTCAGCACGGATGAATATGATAGTAGTATAACTGGATGGATTAGTAGCAGTAAGTTGTGACACTACCTCAGCGGTAGCATGGGTATCAGAAGCTGCATTAGCCCAGACGGACTTTCCATATTTCTCCCAGCACTTTTCTTCAAAATGATTAGACCAGCCACAGAAGCTGCAGAACCATTGACCAGTCTGAGGGCGTGCAGCATTAGGAGGACCAGAAGGTGCTCCATGTCCAGAAGAACTCCCCCTCCCAGCACCAAGAGGAGGACGAGTTTCATGAGAATGACCACGTCCACGGCCACGACCACGGCCAGACATAGCAGCAAGAGAAGTGGTATTGCCAGTATCAGAAGATGGCTCGGATGAGGATGACGGTAGGCACTGTAGACATTGAAAAGCACTCTGTAAAGAGGGTAGTGGATCACTGGCCAGAATCGGATCCACAACCCCAGCATATGAGTCAGGTAAGCCACATTGGAACTGGCACTACTACAGAAGTGCCTTTTAGTGTCGGTTGTTTAACCCCCTTTGGCGTCGGTTTCTGAACGATGCCTATGTGGGCGCCGCTAAAAGGTTGGACACTTCAGCGTCGGTTAAAAAACCGACGCCTATTTAACATAAAGGCGTCGGTTTATTATAAAACACCGACGCCAAAAGGGTTCGCGCCACAGAAAACGGCGTCATCTAGGACGCTTTCTGCGTCGGTTATATACTAAAAAACCGACGCAGAAAAGTGTCCTAGATGACTCCCATTTCCTTTAGCGCGAACACTTTTGGCGTCGGTGTTCAACAAAAAACCGACGCTGTAAGTCTGTGCTGACGGTTATCGGTATATAACCGATGCCTATATCTATTTTTTTTTTATAAATCTGTTTGCAGGCCTGCTGTGGCTGGTCAGCAGGATGAGAACCTGCAGTTCAGTTTTCTGAACTGCAGGTTTACGACATCCATTGATATCAGCCTACAAACAGGCCACAAACCTGCAAAATTAACATAAAAAGATTCACACAAGTAGATACATTCAGACATCAATTCAATTGTCACGTTCACACATATAGAATCATTCAAATACATGTTTTAACATTCAGAAACATTCATTTACAAAGTATCATTCATCATCACTATCAACATCCCAATTATATCTTACAGTTGCCACTGTTTGTACAACTATTGCCCATTCTTCTCTTACTTCATCTAATGCTTCCCTCGTATATGGAGCATGTACATTTTTTAAGTGTTTGCCTATAGTGTGGTCAGTTTTAAACACCTGCAAAGAGAATGATGTATATAAGTAATAATATAAAAATAAGATTGATATATTTTATACTAACTAATGAGACTATATATAATACCTCATGTATGGTATCGATGTCTTTCTTCGCCTGTGTATGGTATAGAACTCTCCTCCAGTATCTCCCTCACAGACTCCTGTGCAGAGAGGGACATTCCAACTCGAGATATCATCTTCCGTTGCCTCCTCCGCAGCAATATCCTTATCTCTGAACGTTTCTCGTAGGATTCTGAACCCCTCCTTCCCTCTACTACATCGAAGCCATGCCACAGTTGAACCCTTTCACCGAGCCCTACCCGGCCAAACAGACGTCGCCTGAAGTACCACCGTCGTCGTCGTCTCCACCTCCATCGCAACTTGCTGTGCTAGTCCTGGCAGTTTATCACCCCACATGCTTTCCTCACCAGTTCCTGCCGCTAGACGACCACACAATGGAATCCAAGAGGATATGCAGGCGTTCGCCACAGACTATAGGATGAGTATACTCAGCTTATAGTCTTTGGCGAACTCCTGCATATCCTCTTGGATCCATTGTGTGGTCGTCTAGCGGCAGGAACTGGGGAGGAAGGCATGTGGGGTGATAAACTGCCAGGACTAGCACAGCAAGTTGTGATGGAGGTGGAGACGACGACGACAGTGGTGCTTCAGGCGACGCCTACTTGGCCGGGTAGGGCTCGGCGAAAGGGTTCAACTGCAGCATGGCTTCGATGCAGTAGAGGGAAGGAAGGGGTTCAGAATCCTACGAGAAACGTTTAGAGATGAGGATATTACTGCGGAGGAGGAGGAAACGGTAGACGATATCTTGAGTTGGAATGTCCCTCTCCGCACATCAAGTTGCTCCAGTGCTTCAGTGGGTACATGTGCATCATCAACCTAAAATTTGACAAAAATAAACACACTAAATTAGCATTTGTATTAAAAAAGCAAACATTACTCTAAACGTTTGTATTTTACCATTTTTGCAGCCGCCTCCGCGCATCTGAAAATGTCATTAAAAAGGCAAACATTTAGCATTTGTATTAACTAGAAAAAGGAAAACATTTAGCATTTGTATAAACTAGAAAAAGGAAAACATTTACCATTTGTATAAACATACATGTCTCTAAAATTGTGATCTTTTATCAATTAACAATCCTTCATTGTGATCTCCGCGCACATATAAGTCATCATTAGCTTCAATATTTTGTGGAGTTGGCAACCCAACTGAGAATGGACTGGAGTCATCATACTTATCATAGTACTCTTCTTCATCTATAGGATCTTCAATGAACTGTCTTTTACCATGAAGAACAACCGACCATTTATCATTTGCAGGATCATCGATATAGAATATTTGTTTTTCCTGTGATGCCAATATGAATGGTTCAGCCTTCTCGCCAATCATTTCAAAGTTCACCAAAGTGAAACCCAATTCATCCACTATAACTCCTTTGGTGTTATCAACCCAATTACATTTAAAGAGCGGAATATTGAAATCTATGTAGTCAAACTCCCAAATGTCTTCAATGACACCGTAATATGACATTTTAGCTTCACGTGGACTCTTATCCTTTGCACTTGCAAAGTACATAGTTGACGCTTGAAGAGTGACCCCACTATTTTGGACGACACTCTTATCATCTTGGCGCTTTGTGTAATATGTGAATCCATTAATGTCAAACCCTTCATAAGACATAACATTCGGTTTTGGTTTAAAGGCGAGACATTTGATAGTTTCTGTAATATCATTTGGTGTTTGAGATAGTTGATGTAAGACTTTATCTTCAAACCACTTAGTAAAAGTCTTATTATGCTCTCTAGCAAGCCACATTGAACTTGCTCGAGGATGTTGTCTCTTTATGAAATTGGTATGTTCCTCGATATAAACACTCACTTCGTCCATATTATGTAAAATATACAAGTGAGCTTGTTCCAACTTCTCACGGCTGATTACTTTCACCCGTGATCCCAAAATTCCTTTGCCCTCCTCAATATTCGTGTCATTATCAGGAGTGTCATTACCACTGAGAAAGTCATTGCAGAAATCCATAACCTCTCTCGCCACATAACCTTCAATAATACTCCCTTCAGGACGATAACGGTTTCGAACATCACCTTTAAAAACGCTCATGTATCGTTCAAAGGGATACATCCAATGCAAGAAAACCGGTCCCAAGATTTTCACTTCCCTAGTCAAGTGGACAACAAGATGTACCATGATATCAAAGAACGAAGGAGGGAAATACATCTCAAGCTGACATAGGGTAACAACCACTTCTCTTTGCAAATTATCGAGAGTATCAGGGTCAATAACTTTGCTGCATAGACTGTTGAAAAAGAAACAAAGTCTGGTAATTGCAAACCTTACATGCTTCGGCAATATAGATCGAATTGCCACGGGCAATATTTGTTGCATTAGAGTGTGACAATCATGAGATTTAAGACCTATCAACTTCAGATCTTTCATTGATACCAATCTACGGATGTTGGATGAGTAACCATGTGGCACCTTAACATTTACCAAGCATTCACAAAAAGTTTTCTTCTCCTTTCTAGACAACGTGTAACAAGCGGGAGGTAAGTATGTTCTTTTATTACCCATTTCACGTAATTCTGTTAATTCTGACTTTATTCCCATTTCACGTAGGTCCAGTCTGGATTTTATCCCATCTTTAGTCTTACCTGGTATATTTAATAGAGTACCAATGATGCTATCACAGACATTTTTCTCAACGTGCATTACATCGATACAATGCCTGACTGACAAAGAACTCCAATAAGGAAGATCCCAAAATATTGACTTCTTTTTGAATGAAGAATTGTCACTCCGTGTGGCCATACTACATTGTGATTTCTTACCAAATTCATTGACAATGTCTTTTACTCTTTCATAAACAACATCCCCTGGTATAGGTTTAGGTGCACTCCGTTCATCATTCCATCCATTGAATGCTTTGCGCTTCCTACGATACGGATGGAATTTTGAAAGAAACCTTCGATGACCAAGATATACAGTCTTGCCGCCATATTTTAGTCTTATTGAATCAGTGTTTTCTTCACATATAGGACACGCTTTAGCTCCTTTGACACTATATCCAGACAAATTCCCATATGCCGGAAAGTCATTAATAGTGCAAAACAACATAGCATGCAAACGAAATGTCTCTCTTGCAGAAGCATCATAGGTCATCACACCTTCAGCCCAAAGTTTCTTTAAGTCATCAATCAAAGGTTCAAGATAAACATCGATATCATTTCCGGGTTGTTTAGGGCCCGATATCAACAATGACAACATAATGTACTTATTTTTCATACACAGCCAGGGAGGAAGATTGTATATAACAAGCATGACTGGCCAAGTGCTATGTTGGCTGCTCAATGTCCCGTACGGATTCATCCCATCTGTACAAAGCCCAAGTCTTAGATTCCTGACTTCTTCACCAAATTCAGGGAACAATACATCAATCTTCTTCCACTGTGGGGAATCAGACGCATGTCGTAGGATCCCATCATTATTTTTCTTAACATCTGCATGCCACCTCAAATTCTTCGCATCTTTCGGATTTGCAAACAAGCGTTGAAACCGTGATGTTATAGGTAGATACCACAACACCTTGGCAGGAGAACCAGTTTTGGACTCCCCCGAAGTCGTCAATTTATATCGTGACGCACCACATTTTGGACAATCTTTCAAATCTACATAGTCCTTTTGAAATAATACACAATCATTCGGGCATGCGTGTATCTTTTTGGCCTCCATTCCCATTGGGCACAACATTTTATTTACCTGGTATGTTGAGATTGGCAGCTCGTTTCCTTCAGGAAGAATTTCTTTCAACAAAGTCAACAATTCAGTGAAGCTTTTGTCGCTCCATCTATTGTTAGCTTTCAACTTATACAATCTCAGCACAGCACTAAGCTTCGTAAACTTAGCACAGCCTGTGTATAACGGTATCTCAGCATCATGCACAATGTTTGTAAAGATAGGAGGTGGATCGGTGTGCTCTACCCTACAACTATCCAGCATCGCATCAACAATGTCTGCTGGAACTGGTTCGTTCACATTTACGTCATCGGAGGCAATTTCTTCTTCCACCCAAGCACTGCTATTGACATCTACTGGATTCGATTTTGAAATCTCTCCATGCCAGTGCCATTCTGTATAGCCTTGTACAATCCCGTTGCACATGACATGACTTTTGATTTCCTCACCAGTGTTGAGTTTCAAGTTGTTACCGCAATGCCTACATGGACAGTAGAACCTATCTGTAGGTTTTTTCCTATGTTCCTCGGCAAATCTAATAAACTGATCAAGACCAGATATAAACTCTGGGGTGCAACGATTACGAATGGACATCCATGATCTATCCATTCTATGATCAGAGAAAGCAAGTATATATTAGGAAAGCAAGTATATATTAGGAAACAAGTATATAAGCAAGTATGTCGTATTACAGTTCATCATTAAGAAAGATATAAGCAAGTATGTCGTATTAAAATAGACTAAACAATAAAAGAATTTTTTTTTGAGGCAAGACAATATGAGAAAATAGTAGTGTAATCATGTAAATGGGAACATTCATGGGAACACACACTTCAGTTATAAGCATTCATGTAGCAACTTACAGTTCCATTCATGGGAACACACACTTTAGTTATAACAATAACTAAACAAAGGGGTTGGTGTACCCCTAAACATGCGCATAATTAAAAAAACTATTACTACAGACAAGTCTAGATAGATAGAAACTAAATACTACACCAACATGGTCCCGCATGCATCAGTAACTTCTTTTTGATGATGAAGCTGTGTCACGAAGCTCCTCACTGTATTTAGACGAATCTGAACTGATAGGGGCCTCAGATTCAGATTTGTCTGAGCTGATATGCGACACCGTGCGCTCATACCGCAGAAGATGATCGGGGGTCTCGCAGTTGTTGTTGGTTATCCAAACTTTGATGGAATTATCGCCAACTGGACGGAGAAAAAGCCTATTCCAACGGACCACATGCAGCTCTCCAATCCAATCACGCCAACCGGATTTTGATACAAGATTTCCCGCCAAATCATACTCAACCTCGATTACATGTGAATAATTTCCAAAAGTTAGGGTCTCTTTACCAGGCATGTAGTGTCTTCCTTTTAGAAAACGCCAATGTTTGGGTATGACCAATTGGTTTAAGGAACGATCATCTAGGATGATGTCCAATTGTTCTTCAATAGGGAACGTTAACATTGACATAGAGGCCCAATTCATAGTCATTGTTATGGGAAGACAGAGACTGCACAATATTAGTATTAACAAAGTGTAAGTACATATAACGATGTTATATATTTTCAGAAAAAGTTGTATAACATCAGTTAACCTTTTAAACAAGTATATATTAGGAAACAAGTATATATTAGTCAATCTTGGACGGGTTTCTAGGCCAACAAACACATTTGATGTCAATCTTATATATAATAAATGTGTACCACCTATCCCATCCTTGAACACCTAATCTCACTTAGGATGTAAGTGTATAATGTGTATTTGGTTTTCGAGAAAATTTCGGCAGCATTTCCCCGTTTGTTCTCTAAGTACATATACTTAGAGAACAAACGGGGAAATGCTGCCGAAATTTTCTCGAAAACCCAATACACATTATACACTTACATCCTAAGTGAGATTAGGTGTTCAAGAACAGTCCCAAACTGGGGACTATCCAAGATTTACTCCTACTGAGTAAATCTTGGACGGGTTTCTAGGCCAACAAATACATGTGTTGTCATTCTTATATAAACCCTATAATTCATGAAATCATTCTAATTCAATTAAATATGTTGGGATCACATAATTATATAATGACATCAGAATATATAGAAGAATCATAATTAACATGATTAACAACATGCTCATCAAACTAGGGTTTTCTTGAATATCATCTAATAAATCAAGAATTTCATAGTTTCAAACATGCAATAATTCACAATGCAATGTTATAAACTATAGGCAACATGGATAGATGAAATAAATAAACATCCAGCATCTATCACTTATTCAATCTTCAAGAAACCTTGACAAACATCCAACATCTATCACTTATATAATTTGCATGTATATACACCCTAAAGTGCCACAAATCATATAATAAAACTATCATGTTATGATATTAGGACCACTTAAAGCAGATTAGGCACATTAAGCAAGCAGAGTAGGGAGCCAATTTCGTGCAAGCAGATTAGGCAACAGATTAGGTCAGCACATAAAGAACCAATTTCGCATCTGGGTAGGTCTGCAGGTACCTGGGCAAGAAGAGTAGGGTGAGGTCGAGCTGGTTGAGTACGTGGGTGGCGGCCGACGAGCTCCAGAACCAGCGGCAGTGACTCCGACGAGCAGGAGCGTCAGCCGCAGCAGGCAGGCAGGCGGCCAGGCGGCGGCAGGCAGGCAGCGGCCAGGTGGAGGAGAAGGAGAAGGGGGTACGGCGGCGCCGGTTCTCAGGCGTGGCAGGCAGGTGGGCACCAGGCGTTGCGGCGGCGCCGGTTGTCAGGCGTGGCGGCGGCGCAGGCGGTTGGAGCAGGGGCGCCGGTTGTCAGGCGTGGCGGCGGCGCAGGGGTGCCAGAGAAGAAATGCGTCGGAGAGGGGCGCTGGAGAGGGGACGCCGGAGATGGGGCACCGGAGAGAAGCGCCGGAGAAAAACTAGTACCAGCAGCAGAGAAATCGTCGGAGAAATCGCCGCAATAGGGAAATAGGGTAGCAATGAGGGGAAGAGTCGGGCGATCGAAGGTTATGAAGTTCCCCAATAGCGTCGGTTGTTTACAACAACCGACGCCTAAACATATTTACCGTCGGTCGTTCGCAACATCCGACGTCCATTTGGACGATATTTTCGTGAAAATGTTTGGCGGGAACCACATTCAGCGTCGGTTATTAAAGGACGACCGACGCGGAAAAGGACACTTTTCGCGCAAATTTCCATCGCACATAAGCGTCGGTGTTTTAACTACAGACTCGACGCCGAAAGTGACATTATTTTTTTCGCTCGAAAATTGGATGAAATAATGCGTCGGTTTTGTATAAACAACCGACGCTGTATACAAAGCGGTACCCGTGTTTGGCTGGTCTTTGAATATAGACGTCGGTTCTTCTAAATAACCGACGCCTTTAATATAAGGCATCTGTGTTCCTTAAAAACCGACGCCCAGAAAAGCGACACTGAATGCTATTTCTGTAGTAGTGTGGACTACTTGCAACTCCTGGCGTTGACATTGCATGGTAGCCAAATCAGTAGACAAGGGATGGTAGGCCTCCAACTCCCCCCAAAATCCCTTGAAGGCAAAAAAAATAGTCAGTAAGATCAGATCTCGAGAAGTGTAGATGGCTGAGTTGCTTGTTGATGTCAAAGACTTTCTTCAGATTCTGGCTGTGTGAGTATGTACTAGCAAGCTGATCCCACATCTGCTTGGTTGTCTGCAGGTATAATAAGGTGACACTAATCTGTGTCTCACTGCTATTCAGAATCCAAGTCATAAAAGTAGAATCATCTTTAACCCATTCGTCATATGCTTTAACATCCTTGGAGTCGGTGGTGGCAGCAAGTACAAGAGGTGGATCGCACGTCAAATGTGACAGTTTCCCTTGAGATTTAACATAGATCTGCATGGAACAAATCCAGTGTTGGTAGTTTCTCTCATCCAGTTTAACACTAGTAACTTGGCGATGCAGATCCTCATGTGAAGATGCTATGACAGGCAGATCAGCACTCACTGACAGTGAGAAGAACAAGCAATCACAGGCAGAACATGACTGCCTAGTTCCTCAGATAGGCGGCAGTAGGCACAATGGAACGAATGGACGGACCAGTTACATACGGGCTACGTCCTCAGATAGGCGGCAGTAGGCACAATGGAACGAATGGACGGACCAGTTACATACGGGCTACGTCGAGGTGCAGCATAAAACCCGGTGGCTCACAGGCCTACACGGGCAGGTAGAAAGCATATCTAAAGATGAAACCTACAACTACGAGCAGATTATGGCATGAAAGGAGACGGGGGTGAGCAACACGGCAGCGGAGCCCGGACAGGGGTTGGCCCGGCGGCCAGCAGCAACCACGCGGCGGCGGCTGCAGGACGGGAGGTGGGGGTGGGGGATGGAGAGAGAGTGAGAGAAAGGGAGGGAGGGAAGAAGAGAAAGGAGAGATGGCTTTCCGGATCTAAACATGCTCTGGTACCATGAGACAAAATAGATTTAAGAAGTGTAGGGTTTCACAATGAGTGTACCCTCATATATATATATATATATATATATATATATATATATATATATAAGTGGAACAATTACATGTAGGTCCAAATAGAAAGGTAAATTAACATAATAGTAAACAAAGACATATATTAACAAAACCTTTTCTTTACATTACAACTGCTTTCAGATAGCTAACAATAGCGCCACAGACAACCACCTCCAAATACCATTCCATCCATTTTGCGGATGTTGGATACCCACAACTAGCCTGCAGTCGCGGTTGTGGATACATAAAGGGAAATATCACAAAGAAATGTGGATACCACATTCCTTGGGGAGTTTTTTTGTAAATTGTCTTTTGGCTTGTGTGTCAATTACCAAGGGAGCAAAGAGATATGAAATTAATGTATGTAAGAAAAGTTGGGCATGATCATTTTAGGATACCACACCTAGCATGATTGTGCTTAGGTATGGTTTCCAGGAAGCAACACCTTTTGAAGGACACTTAAAACAGTGAGAACTTGGCAACCATGTATTTTGACATTTTATTCAATGCTCTTATTGACCTAAGCAGTTATTACAGTGGGCCACAGATAACCCCCAGTGTTTTCACCCTAAGCAGTTATTGCAGTGTGTATCCATGATGAGCTTCTGCTACAAAAAAAAGAAGTATCCATTCCAGGAAATTTTAGTGTGCCTTTGCAACAAATAGAGGGGAATTTTTGTAAATCACACAGCTTGGGCTCTGAAATACATCACCCTTGTGGAAATCCATTTCACACCAACAGAGATACCCTAACACCTTGTCAAGAACTAATATCCAGTCATATAGAAATACAAAGGTATGGGGTACATACAGGATGATGTATTTGTTATAAAATAAAAACAGTCAACTGATGCATTCTTTGAGAGTTTGGATAAACTAAATACTATATCAACTGACCAGGATATAAACAAGCTCAAACATTCAAGCGGAGAAAGTGGTGTGACCTGAAGATACTATATTTGATTGTTCAGTAAACATGGAAATATTTAGTTGAACAACAAATGTTTTGAAATTCTACATGTCAGCAGTTGAAATCCTTGCTTAATTAAGATGGGTACCAGCTTGAAATCATATGGAGACTTGAACATTACAAGCCTAAATGCACACGTAGAACTCAACAATCACAAAAAGATAATAAAAAAATCATAGGCTAATGATCAAAAGAAGGTTATTCAATATAATTGATAAGAGGAATCCCCCTTCTTATATAGGAGAAGTAGGAAGCATACAGACTTTAGACTAAACCCTAATGGGACAAGACACACTTGGGCCCATATACAAATATACTCAATTAATTTAATTAACTAAATAAACCAGACTCTAATACTCCCCCTCAAGTTGAAGCTTGGGAGAATCTTAGGTCAGCTTGCAAACAGACCGACAGACTAAAGATAAAGAAGTAGAAGAAAAGGACAAACCAAGCCCTTATAAGAATTTCTCCCCCTCAAGATTACAATAAAACACTCATCCCTCAGATACTCCCCCTCAAGTAGATAATCCAAAGCAGGTGTGTCAAAATGGTCAAATCTGAAGTATGTGCAAGTTTCAAGTGCAGGTCGCAAATAGGTATTTTGATCAAAAGGATGTGGCATCTGTAGTAGTAGTAAACAACAACAAAGTGTCAGAGTCTTCATCACATTCGTTATCGTCGCAGTCTAGAGAGTGTTGGTTCACAGTACAAAAGGCCAGAGGGTACTGGTTCACAGTCACAGTAGTAGTCAACATGCAAAGAAAGCATGGACAAGTAAAGAGTCAACATGCACAAAGCATGGACAATGTCAACATACAAATAAAGCACAGACAAAAAGTAGAAAGTAGAGTTGACGTAGCTGAATAGAAGACCATCAGCTTGAAAAAGCAAGCAATAGACATGAAGAACCAGATAATAAGTTCCCCAAGAAGCATATAGCATTAAGCATCAATAGAGAAGTCCATAAACTCTTCAAGAAGCGATAAAGATCCACAAATATATATAGTAGCAAGAAGATCCTCATAGATAGAAGTAGAAATTTTCCATATTCATCTCATTTCTACTCTATTTTTCACCCTCACACCAACCACGGAAAGATTCAAAGTGGTTGGGTAGACAATGATAAAGAAACACCGCAGAAAAATGAGTCGTAGCACTGTCAGGGGGTTGGGGGCGCGGCCACCAAAGAGATGAATTTCATGACTAGTAATAAGACATTAGTGTTTTCTTATGAAAGTTAATATGTGAAGAGCATAGCCTTGCGAAGATTGATATTGCCATTCATAGTTATATGATTTGTAGTCGATGAAGCATAGCACGACTTAAAATGATGTCTGTTGTATCGACCCTCAGTTTTGAATAAACGGGTCCCTCTGAAAAGTATCGATCCACCATCAAGTTGTGGTTGTATTTGAACTCAAGTGTCTTATCCGTCAAAATGATGTTTGTGAACCACCGCACCGCCTTACACGCTTCTCTTTGTGAACATTGGATTTTTGAAAACTAAGTAGCACGACAATGAAAAGGAGTTGTTGGTTGAGCGGAAGGATAAGTGGCCCCAGCGTCGTGATTATGAATAACCAAAGAGAACGTTTTCGCTTGGATCCGTTGGCAGAGTGGAGAGCCCAACAATGTTATACCCACTCGTTCTGGCTTTGACTCATTGTTGGTATGGATAGCCTGCGCCATGGAGATCTGCTCTAATTGGAAGTAAAAGATGAATTTTTGCAAGGAAAGGACGACGTGCGCACAATTTAATGCAAAACCTAATTGTCTTTGTTGCGAGAAAAGATCAAAACATTCTTCGCATCCCCCATTCAAGTGAGTGGAACTTTTGTCCTTGTCTGTGAATACGGCAGTTGACTTTACTGTATCATTGGTTCTAAGCCATGTTGAATGTCGGTAATAGAAGGTGAAACACAAGTCTTGATGCTCATAAGAGACATGCCTGAACAGAATCTGTACCTAAGGCACGATACGTGCGAGTTGTAGATGAGTCCAAGGTAGGATTTTTACTTATCGTTAGGGCTGCCAATGGGGAGGGTATGGGGAGGGGAAGGTCTTACCCATACCCTTACCCACTAAGAGTGGCGGGTAAGGATATGGGTAATTCCCCACTCCATCAATATCATTACCCTCCCCTTACCCTTACCTACTTACCCACAAGGTAAACGAAGAGGATACGGGTGGGGCGGGGAATTTATTGTCTTCCCAAAATGTATGCTAATATTAAAAATAATAGGCTTCCTAATATATGTATATATTTAAGTGAGGTATCAAGATGCTGGGGCCACTTACCTTATCGAACATTCTTACCATTTTGGCATTTTCACACCAGTACTTATCTCCTGGTGTTGTTTGTCCTATCTTGAAATTGAGTTTTAATGAAAATCATTTTAATTGTGTGTTAATGAATATCACTGTATTTAAATGTCATACTAACCAACTAAATTTGTATGGCACTACAATTAACATATATACCATGAGTGTTGCAAATTCTTAATAGACATAAAATTTTAATCAAACCTTATTATTATGGTTCCATTGTTTATGACGAGTAGCCAATCTTCCCCGACATCCTCAACACACCCCCATTCTCTAAGTTTTATCCTCAAGACAAAAACCTAGTGATTCCCCATCCCAAGTACTTATTATCTAAGTAAAACTACCTTCCCCTCTTCTATATGGAAGAATTACAACATTTTACCAGTCACGGCTGCTCATTAAGACTTACGCCTGTGTGAGGAGCTGGTTGGGGCATCATTGGCCCTCTTTTATTAATGATGACAAGGAAACCCACCATTGTGACCAGATTGGTATTTCAAGCTAGATTGGCATACCAGGTAGGTTGTTTCATGCCTCTTTTTGTAAGATTTAATGATTTAAAATTTTAGCTCGATCATTTTTAATTGATAGAATTAGGGTCAAGTCGTCACTAAAGATATTTTTTCCTGAGTTGGTTTATCATTCGATTGTTGCATGAAGTACTTCACATTAGTTTATTCATGATGATATTGGGAAGATTGGCTACTAGTCATAAATATAGAAACATTGTAAATAAAGCATCTTCTAAAATTTAATGTCTATTACTTATAATAAAACCAAAATTTTAGTTGGTTGGTATGACATTTCATCAAAGATGATACTGATAGTCATTATAATTAATACTCAATTTTGAGACAGAATAAACCAGAGTAAGAGATAAGCAATTGTGTAAAAATGATAGTGTATTGAGAAACAAAGCATATGCAATGTCATACGGTGATAATTCGTGAAAATTTTAGTTTTTAGGCATTGGCTACATCTGAATACTTGTAATCAGCTTAAATCGAACAGTCTTACACTAAATACAAAGTTTGAACTATAATATCAAAATAAACATTCAAATGCAAAAATAAGACAACATAAACAACTTAAGATTCCAGTGATAAACTGACCGGCTCTAATATAACTATTGCGATCTTGTTCACGCTAAACAATGACATAGGCCAGCAAATGGGGAATGGTATAGGCCAATGCTTACTCGGTGAAAAAGCTTCTGCCCCGAGTCACATGTCTTAACAAGTATGACATGAAACCATAATCGTTAAACCATCATGCCCAAAACAATGAATAAAACATTTATGAAGTACATTTCATGGATGCCAATTGTGAAGTATGAGTATTCGGGGATCCTATGATATGCAAATTTGTTTGGCTTTGATTAATGCTAATTGTTAAGTGTAAGTACTTAAGGTTCCTATGATATGAAAGTTGGTCTGGATTTGGTTTAAGGAGCGCTCCCTTTGACACCATGACACCTAGGTTGAAGTGAGAATGGAGCTTTATTTGCGCTTGGTTAAGTAAATGTCGAGTTAGGAGTTGATAAAATCGATAGCACTTTAGTGAGTCTACCTCCTAGGATGCACCTTAACAAATATATTGTGACAACGATACTAAACATAAATAGAAGCGCAAACCAAACTGGCTAAGACAAGGTGTTGAGAGCCAAAGCAAGGTACCTTGGCGAGCCTTGGTTCCTTTATATTTTTTCAATCTCACATTAGTAATCCAAGTTCGTAATGATAAATAATGGACCATCATAAATCTTGTAAATATTATTCAAAATAACAAGTTTCGAATGATATTTATTGTTAAGACGAGGTATGACATTTTCAATACTAAACATGAACATAAACTTGAGCACAAACAAACTTGTTAAGACAAGGTGTTTAGAACCAAAGAAGGCACCTCGGTGAGCCTTGGCTCCTGTACATGGAAGAATTACAACATTTTACCAGTCCCGACTGCTCATTAAGACTTACGCCTGTGTGGGGAGCTGGTTTAGGCATCATTGGCCTTCTTTTATTAATGACAAGGCACCCAACCATCATGACCATATCGGTATTTCAAGCTAGATTGGCATACCAAGTGTATATTTTAATGATTTTAAATTTTAGTTCGATTATTTTCAATTGATAGAATTGGGGTCAAGTTGTCACTGAAGATATTTTTTCCTGAGTCGGTTCATCATTCGGTTGTTGCATGTAGTACTTGAGATCAGTTTATTCATGATTATATTGGGAGGATTGGCTACTAGTCATAAATATAGAAACATTGTAAATAAAGCATCGTCTAAAATTTTATGTCTATTAGAATTTGCTATCACTCATGTTCTTATATAAATTATAATACAACAAAATTTTAGTTGGTTGGTATAACATTATCATCAAAGATGATAGTCATTCTAATTAATACTCAATTTTGAGACAAGATAAACAAAAGTAAGAGATAAGCAATGGTGTAAAAATGATAAATGTGTATTGAGAAACAAAGCATATGCAATATCATACGGTGATAATTCGTGAAAGTTTTAGTTGTTAGGCATTGGTTACATCTGAATACTTGTAATCAACTTAAATCGAACATTCTTACACTAAATACAAAGTTTGAACTATACTATCAAAATAAACATTCAAATACATAAATAAGACAACATAAACAACTTAAGATTCATGAGATAAACATGACTGGCTCTAATATAACTATTGTGATCTTGTTCATGCTAAACAATGACATAAGCTAGCAAATCAGGAATGGTATAGGCGAATGCGTACTCGCTTAAAAAGCTTCGGCCCCGAGTCACACATCTTAACAAGTATGACGTGAAACCATAACCGTTAAATCATCATGGCTACTTAATTTTCAAATTTAAGTGTATTTTCTCTAGTTTTAGTATAGCTTTTAGTCATCAAGAGAATTTTCCTAAGTAAACATGTCGAGTGTCTATTCATAGGTATACATATTTACATACACTTCTCCTAAATCCCAAAAACAAGCCCAAAACAATGAATAAAATATTTGTGAAGTACGGTTCATTGAGGACAATTGTGAAGTATGAGTATTTGGGGTTCCTATGATATGAAAATTTGTTTGGCTTTCATTAACGCTAAATATTAAGTACTTGAGGTTCCTATGATATAAAAGTTGGCCTGGATTTGGTTAAGGAGCACTCCCTTTGACAGCATGACACCTAGGTTGAAGTGAGAATATGAGCGCAAACCAAACTTGCTAAGACAAGGTGTTGAGAGCCAAAGCAAGGTACCATGGCGAGCCTTGGTTCCTTTATATTTTTATAATCTCACATTAGTAATCCAAGGTGTTCTTTAGATTGGTAATGATGAATTATGCACCATCATAAATCTCATAAAACATTTTCAAAATAATAAGTTTTGAATGGTATTTATTGTTAAGATGAGGTATGACATTTTCAATACCAAACATGAACATAAACATGAGCACAAAAAAACTTGTTAAGAAAAGGTGTTTAGAATCAAAGAAAGTACCTCGGTGAGCCTTGGCTCTTGTTTGTTTTTTATATGGAAGAATTACAACATTTTACCAGTCCTGGATGCTCATTAAGACTTACGCCTATGTGGGGAGTTGGTTCGAGCATCATTAGCCCTCTTTTATTAATGACAAGGCACCCAACCATCGTGACCAGATCGGTATTTCAAGCTAGATTGGCATACCAAGTGGTCTATTTCGTGCCTCTTTTTGTAAGTTTTAATGATTTTACATTTTAGTTTGATTATTTTCAATTGATAGAATTAGGGTCAAGTTGACACTAAAGATATTTTTTCCTAAGTTGGTTCATCATTCGGTTGTTGCATGAAGTACTTGATATTAGTTTATTCATGATGATACTGGGTCATAAATATAGAAACATTATAAATAAAGCATCGTTTAAAATTTAATGTCTATTAGAATTTGCTACCACTCATGTTCTAATATGCATTATAATACAACAGAATTGTAGTTGGTTGGTATGAAATTTTCATCAAAGATGATAGTCATTATAATTAATTCTCAATTTTGAGATAGGATAAACCAAAGTAAAATATGAGAAATGGTGTAAAAATGATAATTGTGTATTGAGAAACAAAGTATATGCAATGTCATACGGTGATAATTCATGAAATTTTTATTTTTAGGCATTGGCTACATCTGAATACTTGTAATCAACTTAAATCGAACATTCTTACACGAAATACAAAGTTTGAACTGTAATATCAAAATAAACATTCAAATGCAAAAATAAGACAACATAAACAACTTAAGATTCCAGTGATAAACATGACCGGCTCTAATATAACTATTTTGATCTTGTTCATGCTAAACAATGACATAATCCAGCAAATCGAGAATGGTAAGGCCAATGTGTATTTGCTTAAAAAGCTTCGGCCCTGAGTCACATTTCTTAACAAGTATGACATGAAACCATAACCGTTAAACCATCATGGCTATTTAATTTTCAAATTTAAGTGTATTAAATAAACATGCCGAGTGTCTATTCATAGGTATACATATTTACATACACTTCTCGTAAATCCAAAAAAAAGCCCAAAACAATGAATAAAATATTTATGAAGTATAGTTCATTTGTGCTAATAGCTTTGATTAACGCTAATTGTTAAGTATAAGTACTTGGTTAAGACAATGTCGACTTAGGAGCTTATAAAACTTATAACACTTTAGTGAGTCTACCTCCTAGGATGCACCTTAGCATATATTATATGACAATGATACTAAACATAAATAGAAACATGAGCGTGAACCAAACTTGCTAAGACAAGGTGTTGAGAGCCAAAGCAAGGTACCTTGGTAAGCATTGGTTCCTGTATATTTTTATAATCTCACATTAGTAATCCAAGGTGTTCATTACATTCAATGATGAATTATGCCCCATCATAAATCTCGTAAAACATTTTTAAAATAACAAGTTTCGAATGATATTTATTGTTAAGATGAGGTATGGCATTTTCAATACTAAACATGAACATAAACATGAGTACAAACAAACTTGTTAAGACAAGGTGTTTAGAACCAAAGAAAGTACCCCGGTGAGCCTTGGCTCCTGTTTGTTTTTTATATGCAAGAATTGCAGCATTTTACCAGTCCCGTCCGCTCATTAAGACTTACGCCTGTGTGGGGAGTTGGTTTGGGAATCATTGGCCCTCTTTTATTAATGACAAGGCACCCAACCATCATGACCAGATAGGTATTTCAAGCTAGATTGGTGTGCCAAGTGGGATGTTTCATGCCTCTTTTTGTAAGTTTTAATGATTTTAAATTTTAGTTCGATTATTTTCAATTGATAGAATTAGGGTCAAGTTGTCACTAAAGATATTTTTTCTTGAGTCAGTTCATCATTCGGTTGTTGCATGAAGTACTTGATATTAGTTTATTCATGATGATATTGGGAAGATTGGATACTAGTCATAAATATAGAAACATTGTAATAAAGCATCATTTAAACTTTAATGTCTATTAGAATTTGCTATCACTCATGTTCTTATATGCATTATAATACAACAGAATTTTAGTTGGTTAATACCAAAGTAACAGATAAGAAATGGTGTAAAATGATAAATGTGTATTGAGAAACAAAGCATATGTAATGGCATATGGTGATAATTCGTGAAAGTTTTAGTTTTTAGGCATTGGCTACATCTGAATACTTGTAATCAACTTAAATCAAAGTTTGAACTGTAATATCAAAATAAACATTCAAATGCAAAAATAAGACAACATAAAAAACTTAAGATTCCAGTGATAAACATTATCGGCTCTAATATAACTATTGGGATCTTGTTCATGCTAAACAATGACATAAGCTAGCAAATCGAGAATGGTATAGGCAAATGTGTACTCGCTTAAAAAGCTTCGGCCCCCAGTCACATTTCTTAACAAGTATGACATGAAACCATAACCGTTAAACCATCATGGATATTTAATTTTCAAATGTAAGTGTATTTACTCTAGTTTTAGTATATCTTTTAGTCATCATAAATCTCGTAAAATATTTTCAAAACAAGTTTCGAGTGATATTTATTGTAAAGACGAGGTATAACATTTTCAATACTAAACATAATAAACATGAGCACAAAGAAACTTGTTAAGAGAAGGTGTTTAAAACCAAAGAAGGTACCTTAGTGAGCCTTGGCTCCTGTATGTTTTTATTAGTAGTCTCTCATTTGTAACGTAAGGTGTTCATTACATTCATAATCATGAATTATGCACCATTATCTGTCTCGTATATCATTTTCGAAATGACTATTTTCAAATGAAATTATTTATGTAGCATTATTATTTAACCTTAGACCAAGTCATCCACTTACTCCCACTTTAAATTCAATACTCTTCTCTTATAGAGATACACAGTGTGTGTTCGAGGAGCACCGTGGAGCATTGGGTCTAATTGTCGACCTCATAGAGTTAGTTACCATTCAACTTGCACCAAGCCTTGGGATGCAACTATCTAAGATGAGTAAAAAATCAAGAGACTCGTTGTCCCTTGCAAAGAAGCACAAAATTGAGGTTCCTCGTTAGGTCCACCAACCTAGTGAAGGTGACCATTTTTGGCAATCAAGTGCAAGGTTATATGTTACAACCCCAATTTTTGGTTTCATTTGGAGAGAAATGTAATTTCTCATATTAAAGATATTGGAACAAATAATTATATAATTTGTTTTGAATAAATAGATTTCGTTTACAATAGCCTTGTTGATTTACTTGTGGGCTTTATTGGCTATTGGGTCCAATAACAAGGAAATTCAATTAGTAAATGAATAATTGAGTTTTGAGAATAGAAAGATGTAGAAACTTCTAGAAGGCAAAAGAGTGTAATCCAAAGGTGGATTTCATGCCTCTTGGGTTCCTTGGGTCCCAAGGAATCCAAATAAGCTAAGAAAATACAATAAGAAAGGAAAAGATCAATTAAGTATTTCTTTGTTAAGAAAGAAATTGAAAACAATGGTAAAATGTGGAAAATAAGTAAAAAGATGTATAATTGAGTTACCCTTGATGATTTTTCATATCAAAAGGATTCCTAATAATAAATGGAATGCCAATGAGGAAAATAAAAAAAGGATAAAGAGAAATCCTCAAAAAAAGATATTTTAATAAGAAATAAACAAGATATGAGAAATAATGGATAAAAGATAAATAAAAGGCTAAGGAATATTCCCAAGATGGGATTTCGAGCCATTAAGGTTCCTTGAGGTTCAAGGAACTCTGAATAATAGTTTAATGGCAAGGGAAAGAGAAAATATGTGAGAAATATATATAATTAAGTGATAACTTGCATATAAATAAAGACATCTCATACTTTCAAGTTTGAGTCTCAAATTTGGTATATACGTGAATTAAGTCTTTATAGACTTTCCCTTAAATTTTGGTATTGATTGGATAATCAGTCTGAGAGTTATGATTTTTGAAAAATCTCCTAAAGTAGAAATGATAAATGATACATATATAATTTGTCATTTTCATTTTTAGCGCATGTCCTGACAGCCATTGGATCTGAGATCCAACAATAGTTGTATTCTCACCTACCTTGAGTAGGAACAGGAAAGAAGAACGTTTCTTGGGGATTTCCAAACCGATTTCCTTTTTGTACAATCGATGAGCAAATCTGGAAGTTGCTTCAATGAAACCGGGAGAGGAAATCGCTCCGTTTCATCCTAGGTTTTAGTACCTTTGGGAGGGGTACTCAGGAAGACCTTTTTTAGTTTGTTGGTCGGCCGCCTCCATAGCCAGCGGCTATAAAAGGGGATGTTCCCCTTCTACGAGGCTATGTGCCTCTACGCGGGATAGCATAAGGCTTAAGGGAGCCATCCTTGCCACCAATTCCTCCTCTAACACTCTCCTTCTTGGCCAACCTTCTTTGGACCATCGTTGGCGACTCCTCCTAGTCGTTCCAGCAACTTTGGCTGGCTCGGGAGTAGCTGAAGCCACGGTTGAGTTCATGGAGGTGCGGTGGAGATCGTGGTGGCCTAGTCTAGTGCCAAGAGGGACTAGATCCCGAAGTCAACCCTGGAATTGACCCTGGTTGGGCTTCGCTCACGAGAGACAGAAATCGCAAGGTAGAAGAAGCAATAGGGGTAAAGACCCCTTTGCCCTCATGCTCGCAGTGACCTGGTAAGGGTATTCTCGACCTTTTCCTCAAGTTTGATCTCTAAGTAAGGCACGCAATCGCGGGCCCTTGAATCTCGTGTGGTCATGGGGACCACTGATCGAGCGGCCTAGTTTTTTTGGTAGATATCTCCTCTCCGTCAAATATTCTAGAAAAAGGATTTTACTTGCGAAAATCATAACTTTTTATAGGAAGCTCCGATGAATAATGTTAAAACATGAAAGTTGCTTAGAAAATTATAAGGAACACAATAAAGTTGGTTTGAGAACCTGAATATGTTCCTATTTGCAAAAGTGGGTTAAGCTAATGAAAAGTGCTTATGTATTAGATTAAGAAACCCTTATTGAACATATTGGTTAAGTTCATGTTGCTTAGTTGATGAAATTGAGTAATTGCAACCTGTTGAATAATTCATGACGAACTTGAACCAGATCTAGATGTTTCTTGCATGATTTAGGGTTTTACACCAATTGTGCATGATTAAGCACTTAGAAACCCTAATTTAGGGTAAAAGATGATAAGTTCATATTTAATTCGAAAAATATGATAATATGTTGTTAAATGATAGTTCTAAGATATTTTGAATATAAAAGTTCCTAATCATGAATAGATACCCTTAATATGATAATTAGGGTTTTCTAATGGATAAAGTTGGAATTAGTGATAAATGGAATTCATAGGTGAATTAGATAATAATGAACTATGAGTTGTTAATCCGGAAGGAACCTAAGATGATAAAAAGACTCTAGTGTGAATATGTGAGTAATTAGGGTTTTGCACTTAGAACTATTGTTCTAGGGTATAAATGAGTAAAGTTGTAAAGAGATCAAAAAGAACCCTAATAAAACCCCAATTCGGATTAGAAACCCTAGAAAGTGAATCCAAGTCAAGTATATAGATATATTATTGGTAAAGTGTAGTAAATAGGTTACATATGCTTTTTAGGAATTCTGTGATTGTTGAACTACTTCTCAGATTACTTGCTTTCTTGGAATTGTTATTAGCTTGTTGAATCTACAAGTCAGGTATGTGGTTAATTATGATTAATCACATTAGTTTCCCGAGGGTTTTCCGGATGTTTCCTCACATTGAATGCAATCTAAATAGTTTGGATGTTCATACTGCAATTATAAAGTCACTATGGCTATCATAGTTATATATACATGTGAATTCTCACACCTACATGCCACCCTGATGGAAGATGTTATAAAGGTCAGGCCCATAAGGGTAGACCCATGGATACCATGAGAGGTGACCCCAGACACCAAGCTCGGGAATGAGAAGGTGGTCTATGATGCATGACTATGGAGCACCATGAGAGGTGACTCCCAAGCACCAAGCTCGGGATTGAGAAGGTGGCCTTAAGTCAATGGCAAAAGAGAAACCCTAGAGGGGTATGCCAGGGTTAGGGCAAAAGCGGTAGAGAATGACACATTGAAAACGTAAACTATCTTGATAAATAATTTGATTGTGATTATTAGATTGTTAGCCATATCTGTGAAATTTTGGATGTCCCCACATACCAGTATATTCCCGTATACTGATCGATGTTTTGTTTTTTGGTGTTTTAGGTACAACCCTGAAATGAACAAACAGTAAAGTGACACATTGTAAAAATAAAAAGTAAAGTGCAAGGAGGATGTAGATAGAATAATTCAAGCTCTGGATAGATAGATTTCCAAAGTTTTCAAAGGTAAGCAAAGTTTTAATTTTCTACCAAATTACAGTTTAGTCAGTAGAATTTCATAATTACTATTGATTATTTGTTGAACCTTTGATCCTGTTGATTGAATCACAGCTCTGTCCTTTGGGTCTCCCTTAATTGGGGGTTACCGGGAGGCGGGGTCATTACAATTGGTATCAGAGCATAGGTTCCTCACTTAATCTTTAATAATTATTAAATTTTACAAATTCCATAGAACCAAGGGAGTTATTAGAAGATTGTATGAAAGATTTAGGTGTCTAGAAAAGGATCACATCCGGGGGCTGGCAATATTTTCCTCCGCACTGCTAGTCGGAATATGAGGACTCCCGAATTGTGTGAATGTCTGGCCGATGTCTTAGGATATGACTCGAAATAAGATACCTTTAGGACTCTCTCATCTTGGTCATCCCTTCTCAACTCAAATTCTATTAAGGACCTTAATGATTAGGGTTTCCTCTCTTCTCCTCACCCTATTACGGTATGGGTAAGGTTAATAAGGTCTAAGGAATCCTCCACCAAATTAATGAAAATCATGTAAATAAGATGTCATGGACATAAGCTTAATAGATTAAGTGCAAACTAAAGAATAGATACATGCTTAGGTCGTATGACACGAGTTGTCATTGCTCTCAGGAGAAACCTGAGGATAGACCTCTTTGTCAGGAGAATGGGTAGAGAGAGTTAGTCTTGGAGGTAGAGACCTCTATTAAAAGTAGAGACCTAGCACATCCTTTGAGGATGATGTTAACCCTAACCCTAAGTGAAGGTTAGAGAGAGATTACATGATGAGTTAGATGTCATGGTGGACTAAGTGTTTGGATAGACATGCCTTGGATGCCATATGAGCCATGAGAAGTTGATGACCGAGTACCTTTGGCGACCCAACCTTGGAGAGGGTCGTGCATGTTAAAGCGAAGGATATCCCCTTCATGGATGAGGTTAGAGGAGAACCTATAGACAACCTATGGGATTAGGAAAGTAGGGTACAGCTTGCACCCAGAGTGCTCCAGTAGTACGAGCAGCAAGTTAAAACCGAGACCAAAAGGACAGGATGGATAGCTTATGAGATAAGCATAAGGATCTATGGATAATCATGAGCAAACATCAGTTTGAGCATAGGCTTCACCCGTGTAGAGGTATTCCTGTGAGCTTGATCCTTCATGGAGAGATGACCTCTAGTAGTATGGCTAGACGTGGAGTTAGCGTAGAGAGAGAAATAAGGAACCAAGCAAGAAGGTTGGAAACCAAAAACTCTGAAATGTGAGGAACAGTGGGAAGTTGAGAATGATGCGACCTAAGTGGATGATAGTGGTTGCCTCCTGCATGATCCCCGGAGGCTGATGATATCTTGGTTGCCTTTAGAGGAACCAAACCCTAGAGAGAGGATGATGTTTCTGGTACCTATGTGCCTGTGGTATACGTGTTTACCTTCTGAGATAGGAAGAAGAGTTCCTTAGACCTGGAGAGGTTTGGTAACATGTTGTGAGGCCTTGTACCTTGTTGGTTGTCCTTGAGGAGGACTTGACCCTGATGTGTTGCTCGAGTAGTAGGATGAAAGAGAGTGCATGTCATGCCTTATACATGCTTGATTCATGGTTAAGAGTTTGGACATGCAGTTGGACACCCAAAGGTGAACCTATGGTACCTAGGCCTAAGAGGGGAAGCAGTGTATCTGATGCTCCTAATGAGACTTGAGTCTCTATAGTTTCGAGCAGGGTACTCCTCATGTGTGGAGGTAAAGGAAACCTCGTATGTTAAAGGTATGTTTGACGAACCCCTCACAGCTAAGTTGATGACAAGGGAAGGTATCATCTTGATCTAATGATGAGGAATGAGAACAAGTAGACCTAGTATGGTTAGTAAGTGGATTGTTTGTGCCTTAGTAGCTGCTAGGTTAAGCATGCTTGTGACCTTTGTTATCAAGTTGTAGCTTCCTCCCATCTTGGGAGAGGGACCCTTTGGTTGGGTGTTTACCAGTTTTGTGGGATTTGAGGAAACCTAAAGAGGTCTCATAGGATCTTGTGAAGCTAAGTGAAGAGTACATGGTATGAGAATGAACATACAGACCCATAGATAACCATCTCTATGTGCATGTGGATGTGTTACCATGGAGGTAACCAGTATGGGGCTTGACCAAGGTAGATAGGTCGCCATGACCCTTATGAAAGGATGAAAGTCAGCTCATGAGTATAGAGAGAGAGATGATGAAGGCTTGGGTAAGGTTCTAAGTTGGACATGTACTATGCTAGAATCCTAAGTCTATCCTAGGGTCAGGTAGGGCTAAGACCAATGAGAGTAGGAGTTGCCTAATTCCCTAGTTGCACATGACCATAGGGTCAGGAGGTAACATCTATCATTATCTTAGGGCCATGGGTTAGGATATTGATCACCTTCATGAACTCATGGGACCCAAAGGGCAGATGAGTAGGGCACTCTATGGATGCATAAGGGAAGAGGGATGGCCCTTAAAATGTCGGCACCCTATAGACCTAGAGGAGATGACCAAGGATTGTGTGGTGACCCCAAGTAGCTTCGAGACCAATTTTCCATGAAAGTAACTTTGATATCAAGATGGTTGTGATGTTGAGACATAAGTTGCACGTTTCAACTTAAATTTGGAGGTTTACTGGCAAGGTGAGATGGACCATATCTACTCTTGGAACAGGAAGAACTTTGTGTTTGGACGGCCGCCAAATGCTTATTTCCTCTTATTATGGGAGTGAGAGATAGGACAGTGCGCATGCCATACACCAAGGATAAAGATGATGTGAGTTGGAACGTTGATATGAGGTATGAGGACAGAGATGATGACATACTTTTGGGAAATAAACAATATGTAGATGGTTTACAAACATCAAGAGAACTAAGGTAGTCATCTTGTGTGGATATTTTATCACGAGCTATGTGGAATTTGTGAGTTATGCGAGGTTGATAACCACAAGGATGAGCTCAGACTTAGAATCCGAGATGAGATGATAGGTGGAATACATGGAGGTGTATGTCTTCAACGTTACCTAACACCTAAGGATGTGAAGAGGTAATGGATGCTCTAGTTCAGATGTAGCTGCCTAGTATAGCTAGAGGCTAGATGAGGCTGTTAGGTTAGCCTTAAGTTTGAGAAATAAGATATGTTTGGCTAACACTCAGATGTAATGATATCGGTTGATCAAGTTAGTAGTTTTTTGGTTAGCCAGCCTAAGCCTTGACGCAATAAAAGGATGTTTGATACACTTCTTTGGAAAAGAAGGTGTAGGAACCCCGACTAGAGTGGGTTAGGGTTTTTGAGGCATCGATCTTAAGGAATCATGAGAATACAGGAGATCATGATACACCGTACTATGAAGAGTGACAATAGTACTTTGGATACCTAAGATGAAGTTTCATGTGGTATGTTGCCATGCATGACAAGAGGTGAAGGACGAACACCGGTAACCCGGTGCATTGATGTGAAGGATAAAGAGAGTTCCCAAGAGGGAATGGGAGTTCATCACTATGGATGTGTGGTAAGTCTCCCCTTGATCAAGGAAGATCAAGATGCAATGAGGGTTATGGTAGATCGCCTTACCTAGATGACATGAGAAAGAAAGAGTACTATCAAGGGACAGAACGAGTTGGACTACTTATAAGAGAGAGAGAGAGATGGTTCAACTACACCATGATGCGAGTTCTTGAGTATAACCTAAGAGTTCACTTCCATGAGGTGGAAGTAGATACATGAAGGACTCTATGATAGTATAGTTTATTACCCCTAACTAATGGTTAGTATGATCCGTACGAGAGGGTCTGATGAGAGCATAAGTGCTCATACAGGGTGATACAAAGAGACAGTTCTTAAGATGTGACGTTAACCACAATAGCCTTTATTGGGATGCAAGAAATTCTAGGAGGTTGTGTCAGTCACCACTTCATTAAGATGATGTTGGTGAAGGAGGCCTCGTGAAGGTCAGAAAAGAACCACAGTGTGTGCAGATGAAGTCGCTTTGATCATGCAATGGCTGAGAGAGAGCCCAGTGGTGACATGAGTCATGAGCTGATGCAAAGCAGACTGACATGTAGTTCACTGTGGGAGAATATGTGATGTGAAAATCCGACCCCTCTAAGCTATAGCTAAGAAAGTAGAGTCCCCAATATATGGGTTCATTTCAGATGGATTGGTGGAGATGGTTGTGTTTATCCTTGCCCCTCAGGATAACATGATGTGTAATGTGTTCCATGAGTCTGATCTAGAGCACTATGTGAGGTACCCAAGCCATGTGCTGAGCCTTGAACTGATTCAGCTTTTGAGAGGCTGAAATGTCCTGAGTCACCTATGAGGGTACGATATACCAAGGTAAGAAAGAACTCAGATGGAAGAATATGAGATGATGAAGGTTCTTGAGAAGCACCATGGAAAGGGTGAAGCCACATGGGAGCCATGATGGATGTATGAAAGGCTATCCTGAACTGTTTGTTTGCTTGATGGAATTTTGAGGACAAAATTCTTATAAGAGGGGAAGGATGTTACAACCCCAATTTTTGGGTTCATTTGGAGAGAAATGTAATTTCTCATATTAAAGATATTGGAACAAATAATGATATAATTTGTTTTGAATAAATGGATTTTGTTTACAATAGCCTTGTTGATTTACTTGTGGGCTTTATTGGCTATCGGGCCCAATAACAACGAAATTCAATTAGTAAATGAATAATTGAGTTTTGAGAATAGAAAGATGTATAAACTTCTAGAAGGCAAAAGAGTGTAATCCAAAGGTGGATTTCATGCCTCTTGGGTTCCTTGGGTCCCAAGGAATCCAAATAAGCAAAGAAAATACAATAAGAAAGGAAAAGATCAATTAAGTATTTCTTTGTTAAGAAAGAAATTGAAAACAATGGTAAAATGTGGAAAATAAGTAAAAAGATGTATAATTGAGTTACCCTTGATGATTTGTCGTATCAAAAGGATTCCTAATAATAAGTGGAATGCCAATGAGGAAAATAAAAAAAAAGGATAAAGAGAAATCCTCAAAAAGAGATATTTTAATAAGAAATAAACAAGATATGAGAAATAATGGATAAAAGATAAATAAAAGGCTAAGGAATATTCCCAAGATGGGATTTTGAACCATTAAGGTTCTTGAGGTTCAAGGAACTCATAATAATAGTTTAATGGAAAGGGAAAGAGAAAATATGTGAGAAATATATATAATTAAGTGATAACTTTCATATAAAGAAAGACATCTCATACTTTCGATTTTGAGTCTCAAATTTGGTACATACGTGCATTAAGTCTTTATAGACCTTCCCTTAAAATTTGGTATTGATTGGATAATCGGTTTGAGAGTTATGATTTTTACAAAATTTCCTAAAGTGGAAAGGATAAAGGATACATATATAATTTGTCACTTTCATTTTTTGCGCATGTCATGACAGCCGTTGGATCTAAGATCCAACAGTAGATGTATTCTCACCTACCTTGAGTAGGAACAGGAAAGAAAAACATTTCTTGGGGATTTCCAAACCGATTTCCTTTTTGTACAATCGATGAGCAAATCTGGAAGTTGCTTCAATGAAACCGGGAGAGGAAATCGCTCTGTTTCATCCTAGGTTTTAGTACCTTTGGGAGGGGTACTCAGGAAGCCCTTTTTCAGTTTGTTGGTCATCCGCCTCCATAGCCAGGAGATATAAAAGGGGATGTTCCCCTTCTGCGAGGCTATGTGCCTCTATGCAGGATAGCATAAGGCTTAAGGGAGCCATCCTTGCCGCCAATTCCTCCTCTAACACTCTCCTTCTTGGCCAACCTTCTTTGGACCATCGCCGACGACTCCTCCTAGTCGTTCCAGCAATTTCGGCCAGCTCGGGCATAGATGAAGCCACGGTTGAGTTCGTGGAGGTGCAGAGGAGATCGTGGTGGCCTAGTCTAGTGTCGACAGGGACTAGATCCCAAAGTCAACCATGGCGCCGACCCTGGTTGGGCTTCACTCGCGAGAGACAGAAATCGCAAGGTAGAAGAAGCAATAGGGGTAAAGACCCCTCTGCCCTCATGCTCGCACTGACCTAGTAAGGGTATTCTCGACCTTTTCCTCAAGTTTGATCTCTAAGTAAGGCGCGCGATTGTGGGCCCTTGGATCTCGCATGGTCCTGGGGACCACAGATCGAGCGGCCTAGTTTTTTTGGTAGATATCTCCTCTCCTTCAAATATTCCAGAAAAAGGGTTTTACTTGCGAAAATCATAACTTTTTATAGGAAGCTCCGATGAATAATATCACAGTTATATATACATGTGAATTCTCGCACCTACATGCCACCCTGATGGAAGATGCTATAAAGGTCAGGCCCAGAAGGGTAGACCCATGGGCACCATGAGAGGTGACCCCAGACACCAAGCTCGGGAATGAGAAGGTGGACTATGATGCATGACTATGGAGCACCATGAGAGGTGACTCCCAAGCACCAAGCTCGGGATTGAGAAGGTGGCCTTAAGTCAATGGCAAAAGAGAAACCCTAGAGGGGTATGCCAGGGTTAGGGCAAAAGTGGTGGAGAATGACACATTGAAAATGTAAACTGTCTTGATAAATAATTAGATTGTGATTATTAGATTGTTAGCCATATCTTTGAAATTTTGGATGTCCCCACATACCAGTATATTCCCATATATTGATTGATGTTTTGTTTGTCGGCATTTTAGGTACAACCCTGAAATGAACAAACAGTAAAGTGACACATTGTAAAAATAAAAAGTAAAGTGCAAGGAGGATGTAGATAGAATAATTCAAGCTCTGGATAGATAGATTTCCAAAGTTTTCAAAGGTAAGAAAAGTTTTAATTTTCTACCAAATTATAGTTTAGTCAGTAGAATTTCATAATTATTATTGATTATTTGTTGAACCTTTGATCTGATTGATTGAATGATAGATGTGTCCTTCGGGTCTCCCTTAATTGGGGGTTACCGGGAGGTGGGGTCGTTACAAAACTAAAATTGCTGGAAGCGGCTTCTTTACCATAGGTGAACTGAACATAAGTCCATGTAGCCATTCAACATTCAATCCAATTTCATCTAAAGCACACAACTCCACTTCAAAAGCATATCAAGACAATGTGGTCTGTTTCTTAGACCTCTAGGAAATATCTCCTCCTCCCAAAATGAATACATATCCTAAGATATCATTTCTCCCAGAGTTCATGGCAATCCAGCTTGCATCACTATATCCTTCGACTACAAAAGGATGTTTACCATAATGTAGCCCAAGGGAACAAGTTCCCTTGATATACCTCAAAACTTTGTCAAGAGCTTCCCAATTGGTCTTTTAGGGACAACTGGTGTATCTACTTAACTTTCTCACAGCAAACCCAATGTGTGGACGTGTGTAGTTCATAAGATACATCAAACTTCTGATGATCTGAGAGTATCATAATTGAGACATTGGAACTCCAATTTCATTCTTGAACAAGGCCTTGGATGAATCATATGGAGTCTTAACAGGTTTATGTGATGTGTACTCAAACCTCTCCAGCATCTTCTCAACATAGTGAGACTGAGAGAGAGTTATACCATCAGTAGACCTTATGATTTTAAGCCCTAAAATCACACCAGCAACATCCATATCCTTCATCTCAAACTTGTTACACAAGAATGACTTTGTCTCATTTACTACTTTCAAATCGAAACCAAAAAGTAGGATATCATTGACATATAAGCATAATAAAATGAATCCATCATTCACGATTTTGTAGTAGAGACGCCTATCAAATTTATTAGAAACAAAGCCAAACAATGATATCACAGAATCAAACTTCTCATTCCATTGCTTAGGGGCTTGTTTCAAGCCATATAATGACTTAACAAGTTTACACACTTTGGATTCATTCTCATGACCCACAAATCCCTCAGGTTGTTCCATATATATATATATATATATATATATATCTTCTTGAAGTTCACCGTGTAAGAACGCGGTATTCACATCCATCTGATGGATATAAAGATTATAAATGGAAGCCAATGCTATAAGCACTCATATTGTAGTCATACGGGAAATAGGGGAATAAGTATCAAAATAATCTATTCCTTCCCTCTATGTGTAACCCTTAGCAACTAACCTAGACTTATACTTATTTATTGTCCCGTTTGCATTAATTTTCTTCTTAAAGATCAATTTGCATCCAAGTGCAGAACAACTAGGAGGAAAATCTACCAATTCCCAAGTTCCATTTGAGATAATTGATTGGATTTCATCATTAACAACTTCTTTCCAAAACTTAGCTTCTGAAGATTTCATAGCTTGTTTAAAAGTTACTTGATCATCCCCAACATTGTAAGTGAGAAACTCACTTCCAAAGTCCTTAGAGGTCCTATGATGTTTACTTCTCCTTGGTTTAACTATTTCTTCATAATCATCGGATTCAGAAATAGCTCATTCTGAGTCGCCCCCCACATTGTCATCCTTTCCACGTGCCTGGGAATGGAACTTCTGGTGAATGAATCTTCTTGAGATACTTCATTGGGCACACCAGATTTCATGGGATACTCATCCTCAAAGAATGTAGCATCACGTTATTCCACAATTATATTGACCTCAATGCCTGAGATATCAAATTTCACAATCAGGAATGTATAGGCATAACTTGTCTCTACATACCCCAAGAAAATGGCATCAACCATTTTTGGTCCCAATTTCTTCCTTTTGTGTTCAGGGACAAGTACCTTAGAAAGGCATCCCCACACTCAAAGATATTTGAGACTTGATTTTCTTCCTCACCATAACTCAAACGGACTACTTTCCACATATTTATGGGGAACTCTATTCAGAATATGGTAAGCCGTATTCAAAGCTTTCCCCACATGAAGTTGGGTAGACCTGAGGTTTGGAGTAAAGAATTTATCATATCTATAAGGGTTTGGTTTATACGTTTAAATATCCTATTAGACTGTGGTGGATATGGAGCAGTAACCTCACGAACTATACCATGTAATTAGCAAAATTCCAAAAACAAGTTTGAGGTGTATTCTCCTCCCCTATCAGACCTTAATCATTTAAGTATTTTGTTGGTTTGAGTTTCAGCTTCTTTCTTAAAAATATTAAATTTATCCAATGCCTCATCTTTACCTCTAAGTAAAAAGAAATATAACTATCTACTAGCATCATCAATAGAAGTTATGAAATAACATTTTTTATCCCTTGCAGCAATACCATTAAATTCACAGATATCAGTATGCACTAAATCCAATATTTTCAAATTCCTATTCATAGAATGAAAAGGTTTCTTAGGCAATTTATCTTGCACATAGATTTCACATTAATTATTGCTAAAATCAGATTTAGGGGTTAAATTAAGATTCATCATATGCTTCATTGAGGCAACATTAACATGTCCCAAACATGAATGCCAAATATTAGATGATACAAGATTTATGCATACAAAACTATTATCATTCAAATTTAACATGGAATTTGAAATATGTTCAAAAAGAATTTTAAATAAGTTCTCCACATCACATAAATACCCCTTGCCAAAAAATAAAGAATCATGAAAGCATGTAATAATAGCCTTATTACATTTTCAATCTACTCTAAAACCTTATCTAACTAAAATTATGCCACTAAGGATATTGCGTTGAATGGTTGGAACATGTCTCACTCTATGAAGCATCAGAACCTTCCCTGAAGGGAACTTCAAGTCCACTTGTCCTTCACCTTCAACTTTTGTAGAGCTCAAATCACCCAAGTCATGGAACAACCTCTTGAGGCCTGGTAAGACACAAATAGGGACTCAACACAAACATGTACATTAACCCCAGTATTGATTATCCAATAAAGTTGTTCAAAAATAGAAAGGATTTCAGGTTTTATAGAAACATACCCATCATTGAGGTTCAAGGATGTAGTCATCATACTGACCACGGCCTCCTTAGTTTCATATGCGGCGGCTTTCTTTGCCATCTTTGAAGGACAATCTTTGTTCTAGTGGCCAACCTGTCCACAAGTCCAATAAGGTTTCTTCTTCGGTTTCTTCTGGATCTTGGCCTCAGGTTTATGTGCATTCTTTGTTTTCTTATATTTGATTTTAGCAAATAGTAAATTGACACTAGGTTTTGCATCAGTAGGCACCTTGACAATCTTCTCTTTTAAGTGTTCTTCTTGTATGTTAATGTCTCTCATTAGATCATCCATTGACACGTATCCTTTGCGATGCTTAAGAGACATGCCAAATGATTCCCATGACTTCAGGAACTTTTCTATGATAGACATAACAATGAATTTCTCAGGCAATTCCATCTTTGCATCTGAGAGTTCATGACATAGGAGTTGAAGGTCGTGTGTTTGATCAGAGGTAGACTTACCCTCAACCGTTTGAAATTTTAGAAACCCTAGACACATAGTACTTTTCAACACCTTGGTTTTTAGTACTAAAATTCTTAACTAATGCTTCCTAAAGAACTTTGGAAATAGTAGCAGGTAGCTTCGAATAAGAATTATATAGTTTGTTATTTAAACCAAACAGAATCAAATCTCGGCACATTTTATCACCCTTCTTCCAATTAGCAATTATATTTGCATTATCAAGGATAGTTTCATCACATTTATCTTCATTCGCTTCTAAGTACTGATCATAACCCACAATATTAAACCAAAATTTGCATCTGACTCTGGCAACGGGAAAAGTTGGTACCAGTGAATTTCTCAGGCATACTACTCGTATCAATTTTATTCCCAGAACCAGCATGACCGGCCATAGTTAATTAATGACAAAAACTGGTTTATTTTAGATTTACGTCGTTACATGCAACAATGAGAGGTGAAATAAATTAACATATTCAAGCTAGATCCAGATAAGAAGCAGAAGAATAAATTATGTTACTGAGTAGGAACCAGACCAGATCGTTCGTTGAAAAACAAATGTGTTACTTAAAGAAATCAGTGGCCCACAACCTGGGAGGATAGGCGTCGTTCTTTTAGTCGGCTTGATCATGAATCTGAAGTAACTTGTCATCTCACTCCTTCTCAACAATGTATGGTTGCACTACCAATGTAGCCCAACAACTACAGGAACCACTGCTTGACAGAACAACGTCTGGTTGCTCTTCTTAGGGTTTGCAAAACACGACTGAAATGGCTGACGACTGATGTTCATTCTTTATATTGTTTAATCCTAATGACTGAAGGCATATTTATAGCCTTACACGCACTGAAATCCTATTCCCATTAAGATGCAATCACTCGATCGTTCTTGTACACATTGTGGAAAAATATGTAAGAGAAACACTTTCCAATCAGGATTAAACAATTTGTTTTGGAAAGAAATAATTAATTATATTAATAATTAACTATGTAGTTGTATCCTAGTCCAAAAAGAAGATGGAAGACATTTTCCACAATCCACAATCCACAAGCCACAAGCCAAAGGCCGAGCCCGTGCCCGTGCATGTGCCCGTGCCTGTTCCCGGCCCGGCTATCCAGGCCAGGTGAGGCGAGGTGTGGTACGCACGCGCGTGCGTGTGTGTGTGTGTTGTGGTCACCATACCCACCAAGGAGGTGAGTGTACCCTCCTCCTAGGACCCTTGAATACTAGTGTCACATTGATCCTACATATTAGGACCATAAAAGTTCTAAGAGTGAGAAATGTGGGATTAAATTTCTTTGCCATTTGCACTAGAGACAAAACTACCTTTCCCACATGTACTAGCTTCACTACATTAGGCTTCACCCATGCTAAATACATGGAATTTGCATCCATATGTCTAACAGATTCATGCCTCATCAGCCTCCTAATGCGCTCCTGCCAGTGGTGTCACACACCACTCAATTGAGACTTGAATGGATGCAACTCTGCGGATGAAAGCACACAGGTGGATACTTTCAAAATTTATATTGACCTACACTCAATACACTCACACAAACTAAAACACTACACCCACAAGTGTACGGGGTCATGTCGTAGTATAGGAGGGCAGAAAGTATAGGGTTGATCCACAAGGAGAAAAGGGGGCACTAGAGCTAGGTTGGTTTTGCTAGGTTCCTACTGTGGAGACTAGGGTTAAGGGTTAAGGGTTTAAAGGTGATTTGATTGTTAAACTAAGGGTGAACAAGAAAAAAAGACAAGAAAGAACAGAACATAAGTTAACCCTAGACAAGCAATTCTATTAAGCAGGAAAAGGCAAGATAAGGTAAGAAAAGGCAATTTGAGAACTATCTACACTAAGGAAAAAAAACAAGGAAAAAGAGAAATTAAAGACTTAAGCTACCAAGAACAAAGCAAGAATAGGGCAAAAAGCTATCTAAGCAAGAAAAGAGCTAATTAAGCTAACACTAGCTAGGCAAGATGGAAACTAGGGTTTTAAAGCAATTAAGGAAGATGTGGGCTGTTTAGGGATGCACTTATCAATTAATTTGGGGGTGACATATGAACATTATGATTCCATTTATAATATCAAACCAAACAACAAGATAGAGTTTAGTGAATTAGCCTAAACTACTAACTAGCCATGGATATGCTAGGTTGTGTATAGGGGAACTAGTCCCTAACACTCCCAACTACCCTTGTGAGTCTCAATTGGGTTAGGGTTTAGGTGTAATTCAATTAGAGTCTAAACAAGCCTAGGTTTCTAGGTTAGATGATCTTAGGATGATCAGGGGCTGAGATTAGTAAAGGGGGTGAAAGTGAGGTTTTAGGCCTCCCATCACCCACATTCTAACCTTGAGAAAACTCCATGCTAAACACACCAATTTCATCTAAACTAGCTACTTAGATCTCTCAACTAGGGTTAGGAAGATTGATTAAGATGTAGGAGGATGGGTAGCTAGCTAGGGATCCAAGAATTGGACCTAGGAGAAAATCCCAAAATTCACACATATACTCAATTTCCCTAAATTCCCAATTAATTTCAATCACAAACCAACAAGCTATTTATGGAGAAGGAGATGTAAATAGAACATAATCATTAGAAAATGGAATTACAAAGTTTACATATCATTTCCCCCAACATGGTATCAAAGTAACATTTTACACCCCAAACAGGCCACCCAAGGGCCCTAACTACTCATAATAATGCAAAATACAAAATGAAGGGAGAAGAAAATAGAAGAAGTCATGGAGCTTAGTGTAGATGAAGAAATCATCCACTTCAGGTGTTGCAGGGCATCCTCCTCTCTCCTCCAAGGTGTAGGGGCGTGGAATGATGGTGGAAATGGGTGAAAACTAGGGTTTTGATGGTGGAAATGGTTGAAAAAGTGGAGTGAAATGGAGTGGAAATGGAGTGGAATGGCTAAGGGGAGAAAATGGGGAGCTAAGAGATGGTAGAAGTTAGATAACCTCATACTGGAGCTGCCACCTAAGTATATATAGGTTTGAGGGAAGCACTAGGTCAAGTAGGGGTCGAATAGGAAAAGTAGTGTAGAAAAATAGTAGGGTTGAGTGATCAACACGACTGTGGTGGATGGCCACGGCCGTGGAAGGGGTTAGGTGGCATGGCTATGGGTTGGGGACACGGTCATGGTGGAGGAGGTTTTAGGTAGATTTGGCTAAGTGAGGTGGCACGGTGGTGGTAGGGTTCCATGGTCGTGGTGAAGAGTATGTGGCACGGCCATGCTGGGTAGCATGGTTGTGTTGGGTAGGTCGAGCCATGGCCATAGTGTGCTTGGAGGTCATTTTGTCTTCAACTCACCATGGTCATGGCGGAAAGTGGTCGAAGTTATAGTGATCTTGGCCAACTTGAGCAATTAATTCCCATAGTCATGGTGGGAGGCCACAGCAGTGATGTCTTCAGTTGGCCATGGTTGTGTTGATGGCCACAGTTGTGGTACTTTCAGTGCAAAAGTATTGGCATCCCTATGATTCTTGGATTTAATTCCCAAGACCATGGTAGATGCCCACAGCCGTGTTGGGCTTCTTGCTGCTAATTCTGAACTTGAAAAATCTTCAGTTCGTCTCTTGGTTTGGGTTGATTCTTGTGCATCCATGGATAGCTCAGATAAGATTAGGAGATGCTCCTTGAGCTCAGGGACCCAAAGGACTCCTTCATCTCCTTCCTCGCATCAAAACATGCGTAAGTGCCCTAAAAACATACAAGAGGATACATAAGCATATTTGACTTTAATTCCAAACTATGGGAATATGATTATAATCTAACATGTTTGGATGTACATAAAGTGCAATATGACACAAGATGAATCCCTAAAATAGGGCTACGTCACCACCCCAAACTTAAAACATACTTGTCCTCAAGTATGCTCCAACTCAATCTCTCTACAATTTTTCTACAATTAATAAATGACAAATACAATTCAAAGGATGATTATTGTTGAATGGGATCAATAGTGACTAAGTACATACATTCCACCTCTCTCCTCTCCTGCTTTCACAAACCAATCATGAAAAGAGCACAAATCATATGAACTTCAAATATCGTGCATAAAACACACAAGCTATCCATATTTCTTTCATGTAGTTTTAGGTAGACTATTTCATGATGACGTTAATCAAGGATGACTAGGAGTGTTGTTTCACCTTCATGCATTCAACCTTATGTTTCAAATCACACCAAATGACCCACGTGGCTGCAGAAAGGGTAAAATGAGCTAGGTTTGATGTTTCCTAGCTTAATGGGTATGAAAATGGAAGAAAGGATTGTGGTAAGATTTTGGAGTGCTGTTACAAAGAGCACTCATCTTTTCTTTATTTAGATGCTCTTAAATAGGAACATCTTTATATTTTCTTTTTTATTTTTCTTTTCTCTTTTTTTTTCTTTTCCCTTGGAGTAGATAGGACACATGGTGATGAGAGTGAAGTGGTGAGATGTAGATGTGGCCACCCCTAACTTTTGGAGGTGGCCACGGCTGATATGTGTGCTTTGGCATCCTTTCATGAGGCGGAGGGGTAAGAAGATGGTGAGTGAATAGTTGGGTCAAAGAGGGGTCGCTGGCATGATTCTTAATATAAGGTATCCTGCATGAAAATTAATCCAACAATATCACACCACATTAATGAACAACCTAAAATTGATACTTCAATCAAGTGATTTCATAGGCACTAAGCGCTCATAGCTTGCTCAAGTCACAATTCAACCAAATCATTCACAAACACAAGAGAGGCCATGCACATGTAAAAAGTCAAAAATTGATATCATTTAGCAATAAACAATGATGATTCACTTGCATTTGTCAAAGGTCATCATTTTTAATCCAAAAGGTAGAGATTGGGTCGAAACACACTTTTAGACAAGAAATCTCAAATTTGGGCAAAAATGGTCAAAACGGTGCCAAGTTGCCCTCAATCACATCTAAGCCTATATTATTAAACTCAAAGAAGTAAACAAGTAAATCTTATCTAAAGCATGCAAAAATTAGCAAAATTCTACATGATATGCAATGCATGGCAAGAAGAGCAAAAAAAATGAAAATTATGCAAAAATTGCAAGAAAGCAAACTACATGGCATGCAAGTGTGAAAACCAAGCACACAAAGTATGGATACACAAGTATTAGAGATGGTTATATTATTTGATAATCTTGAGAAAAAATTAGAACAAGGAACATAGAGAAAAGTGAGAAAGGGATTACTGCCCTACCACCCCAAATTTTCAAACCATGTTGTCCTCAACATGAAATAGAAGTCTAGGATGCTAGGGTAGAGGGCATGGGGTCGTGATAGACAAACACCAAGAGGGGAGAGAGATCTCAAGGTGTCTAGTGAGAAGGGGATATCCATCACGGTCATGGTGGCCATCACAACCATGGTGGCCACCACGGCCATTTTGTATTGCCTCCACCACAACCGTGTTGTGTGGCACGGTCGTGCTGATCTCCTTCCTGTAGCTTTTCTACTGATTTGCAATCTTCTCTTCAATTATGATCTTCTCCTTGGTTGGCTCTTCCATGTATCATCTTTCTTTCATTTTACCTGTTCTAAAATGATTCACAAACAACAAAACCATCAAGTGTAGTGTGTGTGTGTGTGTGTTTTCTTAGAATGTATAAAAACAAAGCAAAAGTATCAAAATTTGAAGTCTGGGTGAAAAATTCCCAAACCTAGGTGGGTTGCCTCCCACAAGTGTTGAGTTTCTTGCCTTCAGCTAGGCTTCTTGGAATTTATTCAATTTTTCATCCATTTGGCATCCTCATGTGCCCATTTTTGCAATAGATACATCTCTCATTTGCATTCAACCTATGTTCCTCATCCCTTTGATCACCAAAGTTGTCATCAATTCCTTCATCGTGACTTTCTTCTCCTGAATGACCAATTGGACTCTTGAAGTGACCATATCCAATATCCCCATTTTGAACTCGCCGGATTGAGGACTTGTATATGTTGATTTTTATCTTCATGTCCATGAAAGAGACTATCATTATTCCACTACAAACATGTATCTCGACATCAGTTGTAGATAAGAACGGCCTACCCAAGATGATGGGGATTTTCTTGATCATCCAACTCCATGTCAAGAACAATATAATCAGCTGGGAACACAGCTCCTCTTTCCTTATCAATCATCACCAAGACATCACCCACTCACCCTCTAGGAACTTTGATGGAGTGGTCCACCAATTGGAGAGTGCAATGTGACGGTTTCAACTTGCCTAGACCAATCTCAACATAGATACTATATGGCATCAAATTCACACTAGATCTCAAATCAAGTAGGGATTGTCTTATGTGATGTCCCCCAATGTAGCTAGGTATGATTGAGGCTCTCTTGGGTCTTTCCTCTGCATGGGGAGTGAGTGGTAGAGAATGGAGCTCACTTGTTCAGTCAACTTCAATTTCTTTGGTATTCTCCCCGTTGACCTTCTCTTCACAGTGCATAGGTTCTTAAGGAACTTGGTACGTGATGGGATTTGCTTGATAGCATCCAAGAGTGGAAAGTTCACCTTCACTTGGCAAAACAACTCAAGAATCTCCACATTGTGCTTTTGCCTCCTCTTTGTTTTCGGTGGCTCATCTGGTGCTTCAATGGATGGAGGATCATTGGCTTTTGCCTTGCTCGCATCAACGTGAGGTGGAACACTAGGAATGGTGGGACTTGCAAGTGGAGTATAAGGTGGAGCACATGGTATCCCAAAATCAATAGGATGTATCATTAAATCATATTCAAAAATTTCAATCATAGTATCACCACTTGGTTACCTTTTCTTTGCTTTGTCAACCTTTCTTTGACTTGTGGGATGCTCAAGAGATTTCCCACTCCTTAGAACGGTCACAACACTTCCTTGCTCATGGTGGAGAGGGGGGATAATTATGGTTGTGGAGGAGGTGGAGGTGACACACGATGTTGAAATTGAGGTTGGAAGGTGAATTGTTGGGAGAATGGTGGTGATGGGGGGGAGGTGGAGTATAAGTCTTGGAGTTGCCTTGGAAATGGTAGATGGGATGCACTTATATGGGAGGTGTAATATAGAAAACTTGAGAGGAGGGTGTCAGTCACTTGCTCCATGGTAGCTCATGATGGGTTTTGAAGACAACTTTTCTTCTTGGAGAGCAACTATGTAAGATAGTTGCTCTATTCTCTCTTCTAGACTTGCCACATATTTTTGAACATCATCAAAGATTTTCAATCTAGAGAGGACCTCTTCCTCAAATCTTGAGCTATATTTTGGACTTTGTGGCTCATGGTAGCTATAGGAGTGAGGTGTCTTCTTTTCCTCACCATAGAACTCAATAGAATAGACCAGGTGGCAAGGAACATGTGTCACATGGTTCTTCATGAAGCTCACCATGTCACCAAGAATCTTCATCACTTTCCGGCTTGAGTCATTATGAGTAGGAGGTGTCACACCAAAGGCATAGCCCCCACCATTCATCATGCTAGAAGCTCGAATTCTTGATCCTTCAGCCAGCTGCTCAAACAAAGGTCATATCTCCTCAGGTGGCCTAGCCATAAAAACTCTCCCACGTGAAGAGTCTATTGTACCTTGGTCCTTTAGAGATAAACTGGAGTACAATGATTGAACTGGCTACCACAAAGGGATCTCATGGTGTGGACACTCTCTCAAAATCTTCTTAAATCTCTCCCATGCATGGTGGAACTACTCATTTCCCATTTGACTAAAACTTGTAACGGCATGCCGCATTTGAGTTAACCTTGCTATAGAGTATAATTTCCTTAGGAAGGCATTCTTCATTGTTTCCCAACTCATGATGTCCCTTCTAGAGTCATACCAATATTTTTCTCTATCTTTGAGGGGGAATGAGAACAAGGTCAACCGGATTGTGTCATCACTAGTCGTCGGCATCCTGAAGGTGGAGCATACTTCAAGAAAGGAATCCAAGTTCTTGTAGGGGTTCTCACTCTCTTAGCCGTAGAAGATGGGAAGGAGCCCAAGAAGACCTGGAGGAATAGAGAATTGCTCCCTTGGCATTTGATCGACCCTGCTAACAATTGGCAATTTATATTTGCTAGGCATGAAGTAGTGTTGAAGCGGCTTGTGGGGTGCATTTTGGCCTTCCATCTTGTCTCCCTTGAATGGCTTGTTACATGCACAAAGCACAGCCAAACAAAAGAGAAAAAGTTAGTAAACCAATATACACAAAGAATGCAAAGAAAAATGAATAAATAATAGCAATGATGAGGGTAGTAGGAAAAGTCAAAGCAAAACTAACTAGCTAGGCCGAGCACCTTTCTCCCCGGCAACAGCACCAGAAAGCTTGGTGTGCACCCATCAATGGCGTCATACACCACTCAATTGAGACTTGAATGGATGCAACTCTACAAACGGAAGCACACAGGTGGATTAAACTTTTGAAATTTATATTGACCTACACTCAATACACTTGCACAAACTAAAACACTACACCCACAAGAGCATAGTGTTGTGTCATAGTATAGGAGGGCGGCATGTATAGGGTCGATCCACAGGGAGAAAAGGGAGCACTAGAGCTAGGTTGGTTTTGCTAGATTCCTACTGCGGAGACTGGGGTTAAGGGTTTAAAGGTGATTTGATTGTTAAACTAAGGGTGAACAAGAAAGAAAGACAAGCAAGAACAAAACCTAAGTTAACCCTAGACAAGCAATTCTATTAAGAAGGAAAAGGCAAAACAAGGTAAGAAAAGGCAATTTGAGAAAAATCTACATTAAGGCAAGAAAAACAAGGAAAAAGAGCAATTAAAGACTTAAGCTAGCAAGAGTAGGGCAAAAAACTATCTAAGCAAGTAAAGAGCTAATTAAGCTAACACTAGCTAAGCAAGATGGAAACTAAGGTTTTAAAGCAATTAAGGAAGATGTGGGCTATTTAGGGGATGCACTTATCAATTAAGTTGGGGGGGGGGGCATATGAACATTATGATTCCATTTATATTATCAAATCAAATAACAAGCTAGAGTCTAGTGAATTAGCCTAAGCTAATAATTGGACATGGATATGCTAGGTTGTGTATAGGGGAACTAGCCCCTAACGCTCCCCACTACCCTTGCGAGGCTCAATTGGTTTAGGGCTTAGGTGTAGTTCAGTTTGAGTCTAAACAAGCCTAGGCTTCTAGGTTAGATGATCTTAGGATGATTAGGGGATGATATTAGTAAAGGGGGTGGAAGTGAGATTTTAGGCCTCCCATCACCCATATTCTAACCTTGAGAAAGCTTCATGCTAAACACACCAATTTCATCTAAACTAGTTACTTAGATCTCTCAACTAGGGTTAGGAAGATTGATTAAGATGTAGGAGGATGGGTATCTAGCTAGGGATCCAAGAATTGGACCTAGGAGCAAATCGCAAAATTCACACATATAATCAATTTCCCTAAATTCCCAATTGATTTCAATAACAAACCAATAAGAAATTCATGGAGAATGAGATATAAATAGAACATAATCATTAGAAAATGGGATTACAAAGTTTACATATCATTTTCCCCCAACATGGTATCAAAGTAACATTTTACACCCCAAACAGCCCACCCAAGGGGCCTAGCTACTCATAACAATGCAAATACAAAAAGAAGGGAGAAGAAAATAGAAGAATCCATGGATCTTGGTTTAGATGAAGAAATCCTCCACTTCATCTGCTACAAGGCATCCCCCTCTCTCCTCCAAGGTGTAGGGGCATGGAATGATGGTGGAAATGGATGGAAACTAGGGTTTTGATGGTGGAAATGGTGATATGGAGTGAAATGGAGGTGGAAATGGAGTGGAATGGCTAAGGGGGGAAAATGGGGATCTAAGAGGTGGTAGAAGGTAGCTAACCTCATGCTGGACTCACCACCTAGGTATATATAGGTGTGGGGGAAGTACTAGGTCAAGTAGGGGTAGAATAGGAGAAGCAGTGTAGAAAAATAGTAGGGTTGAGTGATCAACACGACCGTGGTGGATGGTCACGGCCATGAAAGGGGTGGCATGGCTGTGGGTTGGGGACACGATCGTGGTGGAGGAGGTTTTAGGTAGATTTGGCAAAGTGAGGTGCCATGACCGTGGCAGGGTGCCATGGCCGTGGTGAAGAGTATGTGGCACATTCGTGCTGGGTAGGTTGAGCCATGGTCGTAGTGTCCTTGGAGGCCGTTTTGTCTTCAGCTCACCACGGTCATGGTGGATGGCCACGACCGTGGCCATTTAGGTGTAAAGTGACTGAAGTTACTGTGATCTTAGCCAACTTGAGCAATTGATTCCCACAGCCATGGCGGGAGGCCACGACCATAATGTCTTCAGTTGGACACGGTCGTGTTGATGGCCACATCCGTGGTACTTTTAGTGCAAAAGTACAGACGTCCATGTGATTCTTTGCTTTAATTCCCATGACTGTGGTGGATGCCTACGACCGCCCTGGGCTTCTTGCTACTGATTTTGAACTTGGAAAATATTCAGTTCATCTTTTCTTGGTTTGGGTTGATTCTTGTGCATCCATGGATAGCTCAGGGAAGATTGGGAGATGCTCCTTGAGATTAGAGACCCAAAGGACTCCTTCATCTCCTTCCTCGCATCAAAACATGCATAAGTGCCCTGAAAAACATATAAGAGGATACATAAGCATATTTGACTTTGAATTCCAAATTAGGGGAATACGATTGCAATATAACATGTTTGGATGTACATAAAGTGCAATATGACACAAGATGAATCCCTAAAATAGGGCTACATCACCTCCTCCTGACATCATATCTCTGGTGTCATTTCCCTCCCCTTCTTGCGATGCCATAGGGATGCCAGCAAGGGGTGCTCTACAGCATACCCCTAAATGCCTATTTGTGGTTCTTGATCCATCTATTTCTTGACATACCAAAGAGAAGTCTTTCAGTAATTTTGTTGTGATTTCCTGGAAGTTAAACCAATGTTGGAATGATCTTTCCAGTTTTTGTATGAGGAAGATGGCCCATGGCTATTGACTACTTCTGGTACGCATGGTAAAAATTTGTCCTTGTCTTTTTCTCTGATGGTAATGCTAGACAATTGATGTACGCGAAGTTCATTAGATAAAGAATGATATGTTGATATTGAAATATATAGACGTGATGGTGCAAGAAGTGTCAAAGGAATCATCCTAGTTTTGGGTCACAGACAACGCGGTCATTATTTGTAGAGATGATAAGTCTATTCTTAAAATCCTTCAAATATGTGGGAAAGTCTAGTATCTTTCTAAATGGAGGCACAGCCCGGATGATGCAATAGGTATCCTTGTACTGATGGAGGTTTTCAAAAAAGATATACCACAATTTAGCTCTATATTATTTTTCAGCAAGCATTGGCTCGTCAAGTTGATTAAGGTTGCCACCACATTTGTAGCGCCAGACGGCATTGAAACTAGAAGACCAGAACCTAGTATAAAGATGAACTTTCCTGACAAAGCCTTTCAATGTGATCGTATGGCTAATGTTGATACCACACACCCACTCTCTTCCCCATAGATGATGATACAGATCATCGAAAAACTAGTTTCTAACATTACGTTCGAGGGCCCTGAGGTAGACAATCAATGAGGCAGGTCTTTGGATCGATTTGTTCATGATTAGGATGGATCCAGTAGGACTCTTTCTCATAGAAGATTGGGAGATTTCATTCCCCACAACCATTAACAATGTCACAGCATAAGTACTAGCAGGGGACAACCGCGAGTCGCCAATAGATTTGGTAGGCAATCCTCTAGTCACAGGAGTAATTATTGAAGGTGCGACCTATCCATTGCTTTCTCTGAGAAATCCTTTGATGTCTGGGAAGATAGGTCATGGGATGATCCCAATTTTGTTGACATGTTGAATGATGATGTTTGCCTTCCTTAGAGGAGGAGTAGGGGTAGAGGGCCTCATAGAGTAGAGGTATCTTGATGTTTTGTGATCTGATCCTTAACCAAGTTAAAGCATTTGTTTTATAATGTTAGAGGACTGGCAATAATAAGACAAGCAAAGTGTTGAACAAAATTTGAAGGAGACACTGACCTATTGTGGTAGCACTCTTTGAGCCTTCCATCCATGATGATAGAGCAAAGAGCATCTAGACATAGTTGTCCTAGACTGGGATGGTGATAATTTTGACATTGGAGGTAAGAAATGGGCATATGTTGATGTCTCTTCTAAACCTAGCATCTTTCTTTATTATAGACAGAACCTCATGATTCAAATGGCAGACAGCTTGGGTAACCTTTTTTTATCGAGAGAACCGCCCTCGTAGAAGCACCACTTTTGTGACCCCCCCCCAAACAGCATAAAACTCTCGGGCCCCAAGTGCCCCACACACTTGGGAACCGGTTAAAACACATAGTTGGCCGGGTAACCTTTTTGTCATCACTATGGAATATGCACAATGCAGTTCTATTGCAAGAAGGGAGTTATGTAGATTGTTGGCCCAATTATTTGTAGTTTTAGGTGATAGAATATGGGGAATATTTGGAAATTTCAACATCATCAGGTCAAAGGAGGAAAAGAGAGGTACACGGGACATTGATTTGAACCATAGTAACAAATTCCTGATTCAGCAACTTTTCGGCTAGTCAGAAAAAATTAGAATTCCGAAAAAATGGGAAATTTTGTGAAAAGATTGATAAATTTAGGTCAAAGTTCGGTCAAATATTCAGAAATAATTGAGAATAAGTCTGTTGTATATATATATATATATATATATATATATATATATATGTGTGTGTGTGTGTGTGTGTGTCTGTGTGTGTGTCTGTATATGTGTGTGTGTGTGTATGTGTGTGTGTGTCTGTATATAGATACATACATATCAGATACATGTAACTACTAAGGTTACAAGACATACAATCTTATTGAGTGAAAAAATAGGAAAAGAATTAAAGAATAGTTGAGCAATAACAATGGACTGTGGGGAGAGTGGGGGGCTGGAGGTTTAGTGTATATGAAGAGTTTTGTATACATAGTTGGTAAAAAAAGAGCAAACAACTTAAAAAAGAAAAATCATGAAAAGTCGTAAAAACTGCGAAAAAAAGAGATAAATTGTGAAAAATTGTGAAAAATCGGGAACTGGCATATTAATTGTGTTGAATAGTTGGGATCCTATAAAATTGCAAAAAATTGCCTATTTTCATAAAATTCGGAGACTTTTGTTACTATGATTTGAACATTTTTGGAATTCCTCTTGAAGGCAGTAAGTTTACCTGAGTGGACAGAAAAAATCTCACACCTACTACTTTGTAGAGACTAGACAGAGGTTTTATCAATCAAGCTTGGTCAGCTTGTGTGTCATCTACACTGGCTTCTCACCTCACTCATTTCAGAGTTTTCGATCATTGTTGTGTTCTTATTTCTTTTTCTGATAAGTCTGGATCCATGTACAAACAACTTGCTTTGTTTCACTTCCTTAACATGTGGTTATTGCACCCAAATTTATGAACACCATTATCAGAGGTTGGGATACGAATGGATGGGGTTACCCATCCATTAACTTCTTCGCCAAGCTCAAAAACCACGGGCTGACTTGAAATAGTGGAGTAAAGATGTTTTCAGTCATCTGCCCCAGAAGATAAAGGATCTAGAAGATGGTATTCATATGTTTCAGTTATCTTTTGATTAGTCCCCAAATCCTGCTACTGAGCATTTTCTTATCCATGTCAAATGTGAACTTGAAGCGATCCTCACTACAAAAAATTTGGCTTTTGTTGAAGAACATTTGTGAGGAACCAAAAATCGTGAATAATGATGTCCATTTGTGAGGGCTCATCCTTCAAATATGGGACCACATCCCTCAACCGTGTTCTTGACATCGTTAGGCATTTTATGTGAACATTGGTCCCTCACAAATACATTTGTTACGAATTACCCCCTCAAAAACTCCATGCCAAATCTTCCCTCCATCTCATAATCCTTCCCTCCATTCTAAAACTCTGATTCATCTATCAAAATTCACGAAAAAAACCACCCAGTCCCGGCGGGCGCTAGTTTCCCCCTCATTTCCTCCGCACTCCTCCACTGAACCCTCCCCTTCCCGATTCTCTCATCGGTTCCTCCGCACTCCTCCACTGAACCCTCCCCCTCCCGATTCTCTCATCGGTTCCTCCGCATTGGGTCATCCTTGACGCCAATCGCCCTGCTCGGTTGCTGCCGTTCATCCTTCGTATTGGGCTCATCCTTCATCGGGGTAAGGCTGTTGATGGTTGCTGCCTTCCGCCATTGACGATTGCTGCCGTCCGCATTGGTCGTTGCTGCTACGCAGTCACCGTGCTTGATTGCCGCCGATTGCCCTGCTCGGCCGCATTGGTCGTTTCTGCTACGCAGCTTGCTTCTTCGGCCACTGGAATCCTCTCTAGGTTCGTATCTTTTTTTCTTTTTCTCATTTGGGAGAGCACTAGCCCCCAGTTCGACGCCTGATAGCCAAGATTGGTTCTTCCTCCAATGGGCTTACAGTTCATACCTCATGTGTCCGCCTCATCTCCCCCCAATGTGATCTGCATAGGATTAGCTGGGTTTACTTAGTAAAAATACTAACCATCTAGTATTCATATGAGTTATCTCCTCCTCCCCTAAGGGTTAACGTTCACACGTATAAGAAACATATCACAATCTTGAAAAACTTTGACTATCCTCAGTTGCATGGAGATGGTCATACAACAGTAATACAGAGTAGTCAGGGGTGTGTTCAATATTTGGAAGCGAGGAAATAGCTCCTTGGGAGTAGCTACCATAACTAAATGGAAGGGAATCAAAGTTGTGATGTACATAAATTCCTAGGCTATGCATCTACAGTATAGCATCCTCATAATGCTTTTCTATCATACAACTTTGTGTTTTGTCAATAAGAAAAGAATAATTTACTTATGTGATTGAGTAGATATAGTATTTGATTGAATATTGTCTTTCTCGAATATGTACAATATTTATTAATTGTACAAACTCGAATTTATGTATAATACCTACCATGTAATCCAAGTCATACTTGATCAAATATTACTCATATATAATTGTTGAGGCTCAAGCTTGGTTCAAAGCAATACACATGTGTGCATGTATGTGTAATTTTGCTACTCTGTTCTATTCTATATGAACAAGTGTTCTCATGACACACATATATATGGGTCATAGCCAAAGTAGTTGATAATGAATGTATTAATAATATTCCTAGTTTCTTTGAAGACAGTATGAAGGAAATAAGCAATACCTCCTTTAAATCTATTATATGTATCCTTTACTATATCTGGTGGTATAGAAATAAGGTGATTTTTGAGGAATGGTTAGTCAATGTGAGTGTGCTATAGTCTATTATCCATAATGAGATAAAAGTGCTTCTTTACTAAACGAGCCCTGTGTTATTTTTTCTGGAATTGCTATACTTGTTCGTATTTTCTAAAGATGAAGAAGGGTTCCATCTGATGTTACTGGTTTATTGATGTAGTGGTGATCAAGATGGTTGTATGTATTCTACAATGTTGGAGTTTCCTACTTGTCCTTATGTTCAGAAGATGAAGTAGAGCTTCTATATATCTGGTGTTTTTTAGTCTATTGATCCAGTGATGATCAAGATGGTTGCTTGTAAAATGTTGTGCTGAAATGACCTTTCTTTTGAAGGGGAAGTGTTAACCTTGTTACCCCTCCCAACTCTGTTGAGAAAAATAACTTAGAACCTTCCTTTTAGTTTCTAAAATGTAATAAGAAGAATACGTCCAGAGGTAGAGGGAGAAAGGGGTAAACTGAGGATAACAATGCTACTTTATCCAATAAGTTTGATAACTTAGCAATTGTTTATCCAATAAATTTGGGTAGTTATAGTGGATTTCTCATCACACCAGTCATGGTATTGGGAGAGTTTTTGTTTTGTGGAATGGTATCTAATGCTCTGTTGAAAAGCTTTTTTAATATGATAAATTAATACATACTAGAATCACTATTGGTGATAAAAGATTTCTTCTTACTGCTATTTGTGGTCACTTGTACGAGTTATGTTCTGTTTTCTCACTGCGTTGTTTTTGAATGTTTTGTTTTTGGTGCTTAGTATAATATAGCCTGGTGTTTTTGCATTTTGCAGAGGCACACTAAGTCATTGTCAACATTTCAGAAATCTAGGCAGAAGCCTCAAGAAAGAATGGGTGTTCTTAGTAATGTGGGTTCCTCCTTGTTCCCTTAATTGTTAAAACGACATTTGTATATATGTCTTTTTTCCTTTACCCCCTCCATCTAAAATAATACACTTTCTGTAACATGTGGTTGTGATGCATGCCCTAAAAGCCAATAACTATAGTAATGATCCGAACTCTTTACTTGGAGATTAATTAAAGGCTGACTGCCCAGGGCTCCGATGAGATACATCCATCCCTGATATAATAGTTGGCACTTTGGAGATCTTTGGCATGGATGGAGGATGCTCAGCTGTGGTGAACTTCTATGTAGGCTTATTTATGATCTCATTCGCTGTGGAAACATGAAGGGCATTGTAAGTAAAATCTTTTAATGTATTTCATTTAAATTAGTTAAACGAAATACATAAAAAGATTTTACTGACAACGCACTTAATGTTTCCACAGCGAATGAGATCCTAAATAAGCCTACATAGAAGTTCACCACAGCTGAGCATCCTCCATCCATGCCAAAGATCTCCAAAGTGCCAACTATTATATCAGGGATGGATGTATCTCATTGGAGCCCTGGGCAGTCAGCCTTTAATTAATCTCCAAGTACAGAGTTCGGATCATTACTATAGTTATTGGCTTTTAGGGCATGCATCACAACCACATGTTACAGAAAGGGTATTATTTTAGATGGAGGGGGTAAAGGAAAAAAGACAATATATAAATGTTGTTTTAACAATAAAGGGAACAAGGAGGAACCCACATTACTAAGACAAATATACAAGTGAACCAGAAGTTACTATAATGATGGTATGCTACTAACTTATAATGATACATATCATACAAGTGAACCAGAAGTTACCATCATTATTTCTGCCCATGCTTTAGTGCTTCTATGCCCATCATTTGATTTTTAAAGATACCAAACTTATTTACATATCATTTCAGTTTCCATTGGAGACTAGAACTTTGTAATTATACTATGTCCGCCAATCAAAATTTCTGGAAATAACTATTATAAATTTCTTGTGGGGATAGTGTGAAGGCAAAAATGATATCCATCTTATTAAGTGGGATGATGTAACCAAGGTAAAGGATGAAGGTGGTATGTCTATAAAAAAAGTCAAAGACGTTTGTAAGGTTGCTATGATATTAAATATCTGGATAGTAGCTTCAAAGAAAGGTAGTCTATGGATCAAATTGATCCATGAGAAATACCTTCTTAAGGATTCTATCTAAAATATTGATATCTATGGTCAACTTTCTTGGTATTTAATTCAGATGATCATACATCTGAATTTAAAATCCTATTATGAAAGATTGCTGGAAACAACATCTCAATGATGAACAACCTAAAAAAAGAGGGTTTTTCTATACTTCTATATGTTTGTTGTGTAGAAGTTCTAATGAATTTATCATTCATTTATTCTTTAATTGGCATGTAGCTGATTTCATCGGGGTAAGGCTGTTGAGTGTAAACTCACTGATAGGATTCCCCTGTCATGAAGATTGGACTCATGATAGGGGTAAGGCTTCTTGTATATTGATAGACTTCTTGTATGTCTTCTCCCTTCCCTCCCCTTTTGCTACAATTGTTGCAAAAAAATCAGTCCTTTTATACTACTGTTTCTTTGATTTTTTTTCTATTTCCTCTTGTGTCTCCTATTCTAGCTTCTTTTCTTTTCTTTTTTTGCAATTTCTCCTTCATTTCGTGTTCCTTCTATTGCATCTAAATTTTTGTTACTTCTCTGTCCCCTCTTATTGCTATTTCCTTGTTACTCATATCAGAAATTCAGATTCTTACTCAAACCTAGACTACTAGTACCACTTCTATTTGCAAGTTTTCTTCTACTTTTTCTTACTTATTCTTGCTCCTACATGACTACATCTCAAACAGTTGTTGCTGTTTGCATGTATTTGTTAAAGCTTCCTGATCTCTACTTATATTTTCCTAACAGCTGTTTCCTAACATCTCAAACAGCTGTGCTTAACTTATTATATATTTTCCTTCATGTAGATGGATTTTCTAATAGATCGGAGTTGGATGTATATTGGGAACAGAGTGCAAAGTGATGTATTCAAGGCAGGGTTACGAAAGTTCATTGAGTTTGCTCTTATCCATCAGAGACCAACTAGACAGGGGAAATTAATATGTCCTTGCAAGGTATGTTTGAACAGATACCTTAAAACAGAGGAGGAGGTATTCTCACATGTATTACTAAAAGGATTTGTGCATAGCTATGATGTTTGGACGTTTCATGGGGAGGTGATTGGTAGGAGCAATCCTGTTGTGGCACCAAACATGCCTAGCACCGACAATATGCATCAGATGTTGGAGGATTTGTTTGGTATGGGTGACACAACAAATGACCACTCTACTGAAGCTACAGAGGAACCTGCAAATGTAGATGCACAAAGATTTTACAAGCTACTAAAAGAGGCAGATCAACCACTCTATAGAGGTTGCACAAGTCATTCTAAGCTATCGTATTTGGTTGCCTTGCTATTTCTGAAGGAGGAATCTGGATGGTCTAACGATTCTTTCACAAAGTTGTTACAGTTGATTGTTTCAGGATTTCCGGAAGAAAATTGTCTATTCCCGGAGACGTACTATGAAGCAAATGCGATCGTGAAGGATTTACGACTTGATCATTCTACTATAGATTTATGTACAAATAATTGCATGCTTTTTCGCAAAGATGTAGCTTCAAAAGAAAATTGTGATACTTGTGGTGCTTCAAGATGGAATGAAAAGCAATACAAAACAAAGGGAAAGAAGGTAGCTGCTAAGTTCATGTATCACTTCCCTTTGATACCTCGGTTAGGGAGGCTCTATATGTCTTCATCTATTGCTAAAGACATGATTTGGCCATCAGAAGTAAAAGGCAAGGATGGTCGTATTCATCATCCTTCAGACACACCAGAATGGTTGTCTATTGATGCCAGGTATCCAGACTTTGCTGCTGAACCACGCAATGTTAGATTGGCATTAGCAACAGATGGATTTAATGCATTTGGCAATATGAGTGCATCACATAGCATCTGGCCTGTGTTGGTGACACCTCTCAATCTTCCGCCTTGGCTTCTTATGAAAGAACAATTTATTATGATGTCCCTATTAATCCCAGGTCCACATATGGTTGGCAATGACCTTGATGTATACTTGGATCCATTAATTGAGGAGTTGCAACTACTTTGGGAGCTTGGAGTCAAAGTTTATGATGCATATAGAAAAAGGAACTTCACTATGCGGGCGATGATTTTATGGACCATTAACGATTTCCCAGCATATGGTGACTTATCTGGTTGGAGCACTAAAGGTAAGAAAGATTTGGGATGTCCTTGTTGTAATGTGGAGACTGTATCAAAATGGTTACAGTATGGGAAAAAGCAATGCTATGGTTTCCATCGACGTTTTCTTCCAATGAATCATCCGTATAGACGTGATAGGAACAATTTTGATGGTGAAAAAGATTTTCGACTTCCACCTAAGCCACTATCTGGAGAAGATATACTGAGGCAATTTGATGGGTATGAAAATATCACATTTGGAAAAATGAATAAGCGTAAGAGGCTTGGAGATCAAATTCAACCATTACCTCCTGGTTGGAATAAGATAAGCATCTTTTTTCAGCTACCTTATTGGAAGTATTTATCTGTTAGACACAATCTGGATGTGATGCACATAGAAAAGAATGTGTGCGAGAATATTTTAAACACATTATTGGGTGATTCTAAGAAAAGTAAAGACAACTTACAAGCTCGTCAAGATTTGAAGAAAATGCACATTCGAAGAGATTTATGGCCAGTAGATGCAGGTGACCGCTATTACTTGCCTCCAGCATCTTACACCATGACTAATGCGCAGAAAGATAAGTTCCTATCCGTGTTAGAAAAGTTGAAAGTTCCTGATGCTATTCTTCTAACATATCTAGGTGTGTTAGCAAATCTGATAGAAAACTTGTTGGGCTGAAAAGTCATGATTGTCATGTTCTTATGCATCAACTTCTACCTGTTGCCTTGAGACATTGCATAAGCTTAGATGTGTACAAGCCTATTGCTAATTTGTGCTCATTTTTCAACAAGCTTTGCTCTAACATTATTGATGTGGAAGAATTCAAAGAATTGGAACAAGAAATTGCTGTCACTCTTTGCCAGTTGGAGAGAATCTTCCCTCCTTCTTTCTTCACCATCATGATGCATTTGCCCATTCATTTAGCTTATGAAGCCAGGCAAGCCGGATCTGTCCGAACTAGGTGGATGTACCCAATAGAGAGATACTTGAAGAAATTGAAGAAGTATGTAAGAAACAAAGCTAAACCGGCAGGTTGTATTGCTAGTTGCTATTTAGCTGAAGAAAGTTTGACATTTTGTGGTAGGTACTTGCATAATTTTGAGACAAAACTGATCCGCAATGCTCATAATGTTGATGGATCTCCAATTAGAGTTGGAGTGTCAAGAAATTTTGACATCCACACTTTGGAACAAGCCCATCGTTATGTCCTTTTCAATAAAGAGGAATTGGATGTTTACAGAAGGTAAGATTTAATTAGGTCCTAAAATTCTTGCTGATATTTGTATATATGTTGTACATTAATTTAGACACTTCTTATAAAGCAGTGAACACATGTGTATTCTTCAAGATATGGAACCCAACATTGCCCCACGGACCCTAGAAACAAAACATGCAAAGGAGTTCTCTAAGTGGTTGAAAGAGCATGTAAGTCTCAAACATAAATATTGTTGTCACTCTTAATGTTCAAGTTAGTGTAGATTACATTAATGTTTTACTTTTTTATGAAGGTAATGCAAATGCGAGAGATTAGGCCGAACAGTATTAGCGATGATTTGAGATGGTTATCCCAAGGCCCTTGTGCTGAGGGAATGTCTTATGAAGGATTTTCAGTCAATGGATATCGTTTCCGTTCAAAGCACATTGAAAGTACATGTACTACACAAAATAGTGGAGTGTATTTGTGTGCTGACACTTCAAGTTATTCAAGTGGTAGAGATCGAAATCCTATAAATGCTGAAGTCACGTACTATGGCTACTTAGAGGAGGTTATTGAGCTAACTTATGGTCCAGGAATCAAAGTTCCATTATTCAGATGTTCTTGGTATGATGAAAGCACTTCTAACGGGTTGCGAATTGATGAGTATGGGTTCACACAAATCAACACTTCAAGGATAAAAAAAAAGGAGGAACCGTTTATCCTGGCTTCTCAAGCATTGCAATGCTTTTATGTGAAGGATCCTAATGATGATGATTGGTGCACAGTGCTAAAGCATCCTCCTAAAGATTATTCTGAAGTACCTCTTATTGAGAATTGTTTGACTGGTTTACAATCTGATGGTGGTGTAACTAGTGATGTGTCTTGGACGAGGAGTGACACCGGGGGATCTTTTGTTGATAGAACTAAAAAAAAGAATGATGGGGCTAATGTTTAGTTCATTAATCAGTCTGTTTTGTTTGCAAGTCTAGAATACTTTACTTGGGGAATATGTTGTATTGCATTTTTTTGGCAAACTGTTACTATATGGCATATTCTTTGCAATTTATTTAGTCTTGTTTCATATATCGGCAAGTAGGACATCATTATTCTTTTTTGGGATATGAAACCAAGGTACTCTACAAGTTATATGTTTTTCAAATGCTGAATATTCATATGTTGGTGTCTCATATTCTCTGCAATTTATTTGTTTTTCAAATGTACCTACTACTTTTGTTACTGACATTTCTGCACTAATAATCTAATTTTTTTCCTTGTCAATTGAAGGATGGCAGGAAGAAGATTCACTAGATCTAGTTGTAACAACACACCCAGTCAACCTATTGCTGTCCCTCCATCCACAATTGAAGAAAATTGTGAGGATCAACCTATTGCTGTCCCTCCATCCACAATTGAAGAAAATTGTGAGGATCAACCTATTGCTGTCCCTCCATCCACAATTGAAGAAAATTGTGAGGATCAACCTATTGAAAATGATGTAATAGTTGAAGAAAATGTTGAGGATGAACAGGAGAATAGGAAGTATGGACGTGGGCCTGCAAGTGAGCAAAGCCTACTTCCTAAGCAAGGGCAACCACGTCACAAGGTCCAATGGGATGATGAAGGAAATGCTATTGGGGAGAATGGTGTCAAATTGAATCGTTATTGTCATATGCTAGCAAGGAAACCACACATATGGCATCTAGACTTGAAGTGGAACGAACAACCAGAACAAGCTTTTGCAGATAGAAAATCATTTATTGAGGTAATCGTTTTCATAAAAAGACCAACAAATTGTATGATTGTGATTTCTAAAGTAATATTTTCTATGTTTTTGTAGACGTACTTTGATTTAGGCAGTCACCCTAATGCATGGAATCACATTGATGAACACATTAGCAAAGGGATATCAGTGTGGAGGGCCCGTGTAAAGAAAGATTACTATGAAAAGTACAAGATTGAACCACAATTGATGATGAAGAAAGTTGAGAAAAATGCTTCCATAGATATGGAACAGTTTAAAAATCTTGTTAAAGAATGGGGAACCGAGAAGTCTAAGGTACAATGGTTTCATATAACTTTTTTTTTATCAATAAGTGTGTTTCTCTTTCATTACTCACAAAATTTACAAAGGGGAGCAAAGCTCAATACATCTATAAAGATAGATATCAAAAGTCAAAAAGAAGGATGCAATTTATCTATGCAAACTTCTATAATCAGTATTCCTGCAATGCCACACACTGTTTGGTTTGCTCCTACTGTCTTCAAAAACACATTTGTTTCTATGTATCCATATGTGATAAATGATAAGAGTAGCAAAGTATTGCTGTTCATTTATGTTCTTTAGCAGTTGTACTTCGTTTCTGTTCCAGCAGCAAAGTATTGCTCAATTCCTGAGCATGCAGATATCATCTCCACTTGAAAGCTCAACGTTGCTGCAGATTTTTTGAATCTGCTCAATTCCTCTGATCTCAGGGAGCTTCCACACTTCACATCAGTCCCCTTTCCAATGTGGAATTGGACATTATAGAGATATCTATCTCTTATATTGAGGATGTTCTTCCACATCCAGTTGTTGGCTTGCTTATATTGAGGATGGTTTCATATAACTTGCATGTATACCTATCTACTTTTTCTAATTATATGTTTCTTATGGTTTAGAAAATTTCCGAGATCAACAAGGCAAACAGAGCAAAAAAAGTGATGGATCATACCACAGGATCAAAGCCATGGAGTTGTTATCGGGCAGAAATGGTATTAATAATGGACACTTGCCTTTCTTAGTAGGAGTTGAACATATAACATGGACAATTATTATGTTATCTATCATGTGTAGGTCAGTGAAGATCAACCCGTTGTGCCTCTTAACAAATTTTTGGAAAAAGTTTACGACAAAAGCCCACAAGTGGTTAGAAAATGGATATTTGCTTTCCTATGATGTCTACAAAGCTTAATATGCTTAAATATCTGAATTTATGCTTTCCTTTTATGATGCTTTCTAATTACAGCTTGAAATCTCTGATATCGTGGAAAACCAAGTAGCAAACCAAGAAGAAATAGATCCTAGAAGTGTTGATAATCTAACACGTGCTGCTTATTTGCAAGTTTTAAATCCTTCAAAAAAGGCTAGGATCCGAGGTGTTGGAATTGGGCACAAAGAGATAGGACATAGGGGAAAAGCTGCCCGTATAAGATATGAAATGCTTCTTGAGGAAAGCAATGCAAAGGATGTATGTTGGAGAAAATCTAAACTTGAACTATTAGTTACAACTAGTCTATTAGATTGATGTTTGTACTTTGTTTTCTATTTCAGGATAAACTTAAGGAACTTGAAGAAACAGTAAATGGATTGAAGAACTCCGTCTCCCAATTAATGACTTGGTATAATCAATCACAGGTAACTCAGATTCAGTTGTCTATGTCAATGTAATATATAATTGTTTTTTGACATTGTTGATGTATTTGTTATAGGATGGCAGTATTAATGTTGATTGTGCAGTTGAATACCCCAATCAGAATACTACAGGTGTCTTACACATGCAAAGTGGCACAAATAGGTCGGATGTGGGTTCTTTTCACATACAAGACAATACAAGAAATGGTGCAGATGTAGGCATGTTTCCCAACCAAAATAATTCAAGCGGGGATGTCTTAGGAAGACTTTCTAGACCAAGCAATTCAAGGGAGACTGGAGTAGGCAGACTTTCCATACAAGGCAATTCAAGGGAGAATGGAGTAGGCAGGCTTTCCATACAAGGAAATGGACATCAACGGATCTTTGCGCCACAGGTAACTCATTACAGCTATAGATTATTTTCAATATTCATACACATCAGAATATTAACATGTACACTTTATTAAAGGCTGCAGTTGAAAGTTGGTCCCCTTCCTCTGGTAATAATCGACAAAGTTATCCTCAAATGCAGAACACACCAACCACATCTTCATCGGTGTCTTTCACACCAAGAAATCAGCGTTTAAATTCTGTAAGTAATTCATTTCAGCTTATCTAAAACTTGATTCAAGTTGTCATAAAACTCAACTTCTTGCCAAGTTGTCAAAGGCATTTCATCCCTCCTTCATATGTTTCGTGTCCTCTTACATTGTTCATAACATAAGATGAATTCATACCCATCTTTGAATATTATAGGCCTCTACAATCCACATTGGAGGACTTTTTATGTGGTCTTCTTTGCACTCATGTGCCCACCGTTGGGCCCAAGTAGCATTGCTCAAGAATTAAATGGCCTTCCTCATTTGTGACACATATTTGATATAAACCATCAGTAAATGTATTGCTCATCCCAATAGTAATTCTTAATGTCGTACATGAAGTTTTTATTTGAATCACCAATGTACTCTGAGTATAAGACTTTAGCAGCAAGATAGTTCATGAAATATATACCATGGAGTGTCAAAAGAAACTTTCATCAGCTAGCCATCGAGGAGAGAGCCATCAATCGGTCTGCTGTCATTTTTAGAGAGGTGAATGCAACTGAGATGGTTAGCTACCATGTTCTCTCTCCTCTTCTTTTCACATATCTCCATATCAAAATCCTGCAACAATAAGATCCAACATGTCAACCCGAGCTTGGCTTCTTTCTTCATCATGGAGTAGTGTATGGCTGCATGGTTGGTGTAGACTATCACCCTTGAACCACTAGGTACTACTTGGACTTGTCAAAGGCATACACAATACACATCAACTCTTTCTTAGTTGTGGCATAATTCCTTTGTGCTACAACCAATGTATTTTAGATGTTATATACCATGAGGTACCTCTTATCAATCCACTGTCTCATAACTTCCTTCATTGTATAATCACTAGTGTTGTACATCATCTCTAAGGGTAGAGATTAATCAGGTAGAAGGATAATAGGTGTGGTTACAAAAGTAGCTTTCAAATCATTCATATATCCACACAAGTAGAATCAAAAGAGAAAATCATATCTTTAAGAAGAGGATTGGTGAGGGGCTTTGCAGTCCTTGAGAAATCCTTGATATATCCTTTGTGAAAATCTTCTTGTCTAAAGAAGTCTCTAACTTATTTCATTACAAACAGTGGTGCAAGATTGAATTTGATCTTTGCCTTGTTTTCCTCTATCCCTTGTTACTTACTCAATGGCCCAAAACAATTCTCTCCTTCACCTGTGAACTGGGACTTTGAATCAAACATCTGTTTTCTAGACTATCTAAATAACTAATAGTTGAGTAATTAATATAGAGTGGTCATTCCAGATTTTGCTTAGGAACAGAGTGAATCTTTTGCTTGTGCACCAACACTCCACGAACTTTAAAGATGGCAGTAATTGTGATGATGAATATTGTTATTGCCTACTATTTCTGCTCCAGATGCCCTTGTCCCCTGCTTGTCCCCTTCTTTTGAGTCATTTTCTTAAGGGGCTGTTGATATTAATAACCTTGGGAATGGCCACTCTCTGTATGGGCTAACTCTATCTACTTTGTTTTTAATTTTTGGCTGTCCAAGCTGCTCCAAATTTTTGGCTGTCCAAGCTGCTCCAAGAGTAGCAAGAAGAGCTTCATTTCTGTTCTTTAGCAGGTGTACTTCATTTCTGTTCCAGCAGCAAAGTGTTGCTCTTTTAGGTGCTCGACTCTTTCACAGCCACTTGGTCCAAGGCAAGACCTCATGTTTAGAACTGCATACCTCCCAAGCGTCTTTTAGAGAGATAGTTTTTAGTTTCCCGAGCATGCAGCTGCAGATTTTTTGAATCTGCTCAATTCCTCTGATCTCAGGGAGCTTCCACACTCCACACTTCACATCAGTCCCCTTTCCAATGTGGAATTGGACATTATAGAGATATCTATCTCTTATATTGAGGATGTTCTTCCATATCCAACTATTGGCTTGCTTATATTGAGGATGGTTTCATATAACTTGCATGTATACCTATCTACTTTTTCTAATTATATGTTTCTTATGATTCCTTTTTGTATTTATATTGATAGGGTAGAATTACTTTTAATGATGGATTTCAACGGACAATTCACCTTGGAGTAGACCAAAACCGAAATATAAGGGTAAGTTGTTTGTTGTACTATGATTTATGTATTAACTTTAAATTCTATTAATATAATGATTTGTCATTTTTATGAGAAGAATGTTCAAGTACCTAACCGTATGAGGCGTGGCATTGATGAAGAACACAACACCATTTGAAGGAATATGAAGACATTATAGATCTTAGGAGTTTCTAGCATGATATGTTGATTGTCATCAATCTCAAATTTTAAAACCATATGTACTCTTTATTTATATCAACGTTGAGCACACAATGTATGGATAATACTTTGTTTCAATATCAAAAATTGGTTGAGGTGATTTAACATTTTTATGTGTCATTTTGGTGTTGAATCTTCTTATGATGTCATGTGAATTAGTATAAAAATATTGCTTGAGGTTATGTATACAAAGTTTTCATTTAAAATTTAATATTCACTATAGTAACAATTAATTAACATTTAATAAATCATTCAATAATCAATAACCAAATCATAAATATATTGATGAAGGTCCAGATTGACCATCAAAATTGCATTCATGGCTACCACATAGCCCCTCAAAAATATATTCTCTAGGACCATCAAGTCCCTCAAAAATGTTTCATGAAGGCTAAATAGTCCCTCAAAAATGTATTTATGAAGGCTAAATAGTCCCTCAAAAATGTATTTATGAAGGCTAAATAGTCCCTCAAAAATGTATTTATGAAGGCTAAATTGTCCCTCAAAAATGTATTTATGAAGGCTAAATAGTCCCTCACAATTGTATTCGTGAGGGTATTCGTGAGGGCCACTGGTATTTGTCACGCGAGTTCTCTTCACGGACCATTTGTGAGGGCCAGACCCTCAACCGTCCCTATTTCTGAGGGCCTGTAGAGAGGGGTTTGTGACAGGACTCTCCCGTGAATAATGGCCCAGTTTTTTGTAGTGCCTAGAACAAGAGAAGTCCATTCTCAAGTCTAGGGCACATATTAATTGGATGGACGATGATGATAAGAATTCAAGATTCTACCATGCCATGATTAATTCTAGGAGGAAGTGAAGGGTCAAGTCTTTCATCTACATTGGCGATGGACCCCATATTCCTAGTCAGCCCCATATGGCTCAAACAATAGTAGATTTTTTCAAAGATTTTTATAGTGAACCTGCTCCCCAATCTTATTTCCTTGATGATTCTTTCCTTGAAAACATTCCATCAATCATATCAGATGATGAAAACTTCACCCTTTTGGCTTCCCCCTCTCCTGAAGAAATCCTCTCACTATCAATAGGATGGACCATGAGGTCATGCCTAGCCCGGATAGCTTTCCCCTAAGATTCTACCTAGCATCCTAGGATGTTATTCAATCAGATTTTGTGAAGTTGGCTGATTTCTTCTTCAAAAGCAACTCCTATCATTACAGTCTCTTCTGTTGTCGTATTGCTCTCATTTCAAAGGTGTATCCTCCGCAGGAGCTTACTAAAGATTTCCTACCTATATCAATTGAAAATGTTTCAATTAGAACCAGAATCATGTATAATCAAATGGTGTCTATCATCCCTTAGCTTATCTTGGAGGAGCAAGGTGTCTGTGTGCAAGGTAGAGATATTACTCACAACATTAGATTGGTTGAAAAGTAAGTGTTTGACCTACACAAAGGAGAAAAACATAGTTGAAATCTTATTATCAAGTATGATATGTTTAAAGCATATGATCACTTTGATTGGTCATTGTTGAGATGTGTCCTCTTCAAGTTTGGGATGATGAAAGAACTCATTGACTTGTATATCAGTTTATTCTCTAATGCTTGGATGAGTGTGGCTCTTAACAACTATGTAGTGGGGTCTTCTCAGATGCATAGAGGTCTCTTATTTATCATGTTCGAAGAGTCTTTGTGTAGAATAATTAGAAGAGAAACAAAAGCAAACATGTTGACTAGATTTAAGACCATGGGAAAAGGATATGCCCCAAGTTTCCTCCTTTATATCGATGGTGTGACGCTTTTTTCTTGGGCATTTGATAGTTCCCTTTCTGCCATCATGGACATCATCAATTCCTATGAAGCTATTTTTGGACAATAGGTTAAAAAGTTTAAATCAGGATTCATGTGTGGATCTAATGACCCAGAGGTGATACATTCTATTTCCAATAGATTGTAGATCACTCACATGAACAAATATTTATCCTACCTAGGAATTTCAATTATCAGATGGCGTACGAGACTCTATTACTTTGACCCTCTATTGGAGAAGCTCAAAACCAAAGTTACTGCATGAAAAGCCAACTTGTTATCTTTTACTGGGTGCAAGATCCTCATCAAGCACACATTGTTTGTTGTTAGCCTCTACAAAATGGCATCTAATGATACCCCGATCAGTGTGATTAAGAAGATCAATTACATGCTTTCATCTTTCTTGCAAAGTTCTAGGTACAATCACAACAAAAGAGCTAGGATTGGATGGAACAGAGTTAACTTATCGAAGTCCATGGGAGGTTTGGGGATCCCTTCCCTTCAAGTCACTGCTAAAGGGTTTCATATCAAATCTTGTTTAAATCTTTTGATAGGGAACTCTATTTGGGTTGATTTCTATAGACACAAATATCACAGCTCCTACTTGAATCACAATAGCATCTTTCCTCATCACCTTAAATTTGGCTCTTTTAATTCTCCTTATTGGAAGAAAATTTGGTGATTCTTTCTGGACATGATCTCCCATTGTACTTGGATTGTGGGCAAAGAAATATTTCTTTTTGACACAATAAGTGGGTGCGATTAGACCCTCACTCCTCATTTTATCAACTAGGCTGACACAATGTTGGATTTTAGAGTTTTTGACTTCTAGATCAATTAGGTCGGTTGGGATTGGAATTCATTGTCAAAGATCATCTCAGAGGATGTATCAAAATGATTAGAAAGTCCATGGTGACACTTTTTGAGGTTGATGACAAGCAAGACTGACACCACACAAGTAGCGGTTCCTTTTCTCTAAAACTGGCAAAGAATCTTGTATTTGTTGCTCCTCATGCTCCCCTACTCTCACAATGTGGTTTTGGTCATCATAGGATATGCTCAAGGCAATTTCTATGGTCTGGAAGATTTTTCATGCCACGATACCCACCAATGATTGTATTCCAAATGCAATATCCACATGGTGTCCTCCTGCAATTGTTGTGATAGTCCCATGATTGAAACAAAGGATCACTTATTCATGTGTAGTGATACTACTTCCTTCTTCTAGAGATTTCGAGGTCAAAATCCTTTTAAAGGGGTGGAGTGTTGTAACATAATGAATCTTAGATGTAATCTCCATGTAAACCTTTTTCCCAAGTTTCCCTTTCATTTTTGTCCTTTATGTCGTTCATGTTTAATTAGTGGAATTTATAGTGGTTTAGTGAACATTTATTCACTAATTGTACCAATATTAGGGATATGCACAAATACATCAGTGAAAGCTTATTTAAGGATCTAAAATACAAAATCACCTCTTTAGTAGAATAATGGTATATTAATTTGTGCTAGAAGTGCAAGGCCCTAAACCTTGATTAATGTATTAAACAAGATTAATTACCATAATTAAGTGCTCTAAACCATAATCTGACTTTTTTATGTGATTCGAAAACATAAAATGAGCCTAAGTTTCAAATTTGGTTTAATTTGGATGTTGTTTGTGCAAGTTATGCAATTTTTGGTACAATCTGGACTTTTATGCAATTTACCCAATTGGGAGGTTTTCTTTGTAAATTATCACCTGAATTTTAATCCTTGGATATTCCCTTACCATTCTCGAGATTTTGAACCATGGGGAACCTGGCTGCACCTTGGTTTGAAGGTGTTTCTCTCCAAGGGCAATATAGGGATTACCCTCTTTATAAATGAGCTTATCTTTAAAAGCTATCAACCAGTAGGGTTATTTCTTTGCTTTAAGGACGGTGGGGATGCCTAGAAGTCTCCATAGGCTTTTAGGACTGACCTTGGATATACAAGAAGTCTCTATGAGCTATCCTCTTGCATGGCTATGAAGCCCTAGCCTAAGGACACGTGGAAAGTCCCATAGACACCTCATGCTTGCCCCCTTCTTTATAAAGGCATGCCTACCCCTTCTCACCTCCCAAACTAGGAAGCAATCCTTTCCTTCTCTTACCCCTAGCTTAGATCATTGTCCCTTCTATGTTTGGCCATGAATTTTCTGTCCCAAGGTAAAAGACGGAGCCTACCTTGGTGAAGAAGGCTCCTAGGGTTCCAAATTTCTCTATTTATGATTTCTTAAGCTCCTCCTTGGTGATTTTGACCAAAAATAGTAAGTATCCTCCTTTCCTTCCCTATTTTCATGCTGTTAGTATTCCTCCCACCTTCTTCCAAGTCAGAAACATGACCTTCCATGGTAAAACTCCACCTAGAACCCTAAAACATCTCATCTCCATGCTCTTTTGCTAGGGTTTGTACCTCTAAAGTGGAGAAGGTGATCTTTGCTCAAGAAAGGAGCTTGGCTTGGAGAAACCAGACCTTCTAATCTCGGGATCCTTTATGTTTGGACCTTCTTACCTTCCTAGAGGCAAGTTTTGTTAACCCCCTTTTCATACATTGCTTACTACATGCTTAAAACTCATGCTTGTATGTTTAAAATCGATGATCTCCATCTCTTTTTACCATGTTCTTCTAGGGTTTTGGTTTCTTGTTGTTTTACCTTCTCTAGAAGCTCTAGTTTGGTTACCTATGCAACTTCAAACTTGATCTTTACCTTCTCTAGAAGCTCTAGTTTGGTTACCTATGCAACTTCAAACTTGATCTTGGGTCAAATGGTGTTTTCTCCCTCTCCCTCTCTCTTCAATTATCTCGATCAGTTTGATAATGTGGCAATTTCCTATTGGTCAGTATTGAAAAATTCATATCTTCTAATCCTCTTATCCAAATTTGAAAAATAAATATGTTTTGGAATTGGAAAATTAATCTATATCTAATAAAAATATATTCAAGGTTTTATTTCATGGTTTTATGAAGGGTGGTTTTTGTAAAATGAATTTGATGCATAAAATCCATAAAAATTATATCTTAATCATCATAATTCCAAAATTAACATAAAAATATGTTTTCTTCATTAGGAGAACCTAATAATTTCATTGGTGATATTTTCAAAATATAAATTTGAGTCTTGCTAAAATGTTCTGAAATCAAGGTTTCTATACATTAATGTGTACTATTGTACTCTAATACATGTTAATACATTGAAAATAGGCAAAGTGGAACTTGGACTCAATTAAAGTGGTGAAAGTTAGTAATTGATATCAGTAAGAGAGGTATGTGAATTCTTACACCCTATGTTAGGATAATTGCAGCCAAACCTTATATTTCCCTAATGAGGCTTAAATGAACCCTAAATCTTCTATTCTTGAATCCTAATGTTGTTCATGCCTCAAAGCAGATTATAACTTCTTTTTGTTTGGGTCTTATACCCCACTCTTATTGAATATTATGACTACTCTTTCCATGGATATTTTTCTAGCATGTAGATTTATGTTCTATTTAATTTAAATTAGCGGTATTTATGTACAACCACCCACAGAGGGCATGTATTAAATCGCCCTAGGGAATGTTTTTATTCTCCCCTATATAATTGTGTAGGTGACTGAGAATGTATTATTCTCCCCTCACCTATAGGTTAGAGGTCCAGTAGGTGCCTCAACCCTACTTAGTTAGGTAGACTTAATTATCTTACATGCAAATCCTTTTTAATATAATTGTTAATGGTAAGTTTCTTTATAATATTGCCTCATACACTTTTTATCTTCATCTTATGATGAACCCTAGCCTATTCTTATTTGCTTTACTTATCTTGATATCCTAGACTAGTTTTTTGACACATACCTTGTTTTCCTTCCCTTTTTTCTGGGTGCTTTCCCAACCACCCAGGTGCTGGTGCTGAGCAAGGAGAAGGACAAGTTTGAAGGAAGTCATCTCAGCAGTAGATCTCAAGCTATTTGAAAGGATGTCTAGGTTGCTATAGCTAGATCCTTTTGTCTTATCTTTTTCTTTTGGGAACAATCATGTAATGAAAAATGAAAGCCATGCAATAGGCTTAGTACTTTTATTTCTGCTGCTATTGACATTTTATAATGTATCTGGTGCATGCTTATTTACTTGGAATATTATACATGCATCCCTCAATATCTTTTGTCTTTCAAAAAAGATGGTTGTTTTGTACTTCCATTATATTTTAGTAAGGTGGTGAACTTGCCTCTTTAAAGCATGGTATCAGAGCCTTTAGGCAATTATTAGGACATGAAGTTGAAGCAAAGGTGTCTAGAATGGATCAGGGTTTTGGGGGTTGGCAATATTTTCCTCCGCACCACTAGCTTGGTTTACGAGGACTCCCATGCCCATATGATACCGGCCTGGTCCGAGCTGATAAGAATTGCCCAAAATAGTATGCTTTTAGGCAATAGCATTCTAGATATTCTTTTCTCATCTATGCTTCTATTCTTTTCTCATCTTTGATTCAAATACTCCTACGAACTTAATATGTTAACCCTACCTTTCATGATAGGTGACTTGTTCAAGAGTAGGAACAAGGGAAAGGAGTCAAACCCTGATGACTCCAATGTGGTAAACACTCTTGTGACTCCTTCTAGCCATAGTGTGGTCAACCCTACTACTCCGGGCACACCCGCCTTTACACCGGAGCTAGAGTTGGCAATGTTGCACCATTTGTTCTCCACCATGATGGGGTAGCTCCACACAGTGGTTGCCAATGCCAACAAGTCGAGGGAGTTCACCCTCACCGACTTCATAAAGATGCAGCCACCCTACTTCAAGGGTGAAAGTGAACACAACATGGATAAAGTCGATGACTGGGTGTTGGCTTTAGATTGGACCTCCGAGGGTATGGCATGCCCTCCTCGCCATAAGGTTTGATTCGTGACGTATGTGTTGGATAGACCGACACATGTCTGGTGGAATGGTGTCGCCTGCACTCGAAACACCTTTACCATGGAGTGGGATCAGTTCTTGAAGCTCTTCAGGGAGAAGTACATATGTCCTGCCTTCCTGAGGAAGAAGGAAGTCGAGTTCTACAGCCTCAGGTAGGGAAACATGAGTGTGGCTGACTACATCCAATGGTTCCTACTTCTGGAATGATATGCCACCGACCTTGGAGTCGAGAGAAGGGCAACGTTGTTCTTGGAGGGCCTGAACTACTAGGTGGGACGAAGTCTTATTCCATAGCTTCCACTCACCTTCCAACAGATGGTGGATAAGGCCCTGGTCATCGAGTCCTACCTAGGATTCCAATCCTATGGACACAATAATGGCTACAACAACAACAAGAGGAAGAACCCTACCCAAAACTAGAATCACGAACGTGATCGGTGAAATAGGTGCTCTTGCCACCATCCTCAAGGGAGATGTCCTGTCAACAATGCATTTACTCATAGAGACAACTGGCCTCCTCTGACCTGCCAGGAGTGTGGCCAAGTTGGGCATATTCGACCACTCTGCCCCAGTTTCCAGCAGGGACAGAATAATGCCCAGCAGCTGTAGCAGCCAAGGCAGAATCTACCTCCGTGGAATAACAACAACAACAACAACCAAAACCCAAGGTGACTGCCAGTGGAGAGGCAGAATGGGAGAGTGTTTGCTCTCAATGCAGATGAAGCAAGTAAAGATAATAAAGTTATTAAAGGTACCTTGCATCTTAATATGCATTCTATAAAGGCATTATTTGATTCTGGCTCATCCAATACCTTCATATCCTGTCAGCTTGCTTCTATGTTAGAAATAGAATCTAAGTATATGGATCATATATTAGATGTAAAAACCCCTAGTGGTAAGATCTACTCTTCGTATCTGCAAACTCCAACCATGGACCTCTATATATCTGGTATAATGTTTCCCTTGGATTTCATGTTGCTTGATATGATCACCTTTGATGTCATCCTGGGAATGGATTGGTTGAAGAGGTACAAAGCTATTTTGTTTTGGGAAGAATTAAAGGTTAGTTTGTCACATCCTGTTGAGGAAATATTGTGTGTCAAGGGTTGGAAGAGAGAGGATCGACAATTTGTTACCTCTGCCATCAAAGCTGAAAAGCTAGTCTCACAAAGGTGTAGAGCTTTCTTAGCCTCTATAGTCCTCAAGGCTACACCTCCTTCTCTCGACCACATAGATGTGGTGAAGGACTTCTTGGACATCTTTCCTGAGGAGTTACCTAGTTTGCTACCAACTCATGAGGTGGAGTTCTCCATCGACCTCGTACCTGAAACTTCGCCAATATTGAAGCCACCTTACTGTTTGTCCCCTGTTGAGCTTGTCGAACTGAAGAAATAGCTAGAAGAGCTTCTCGACATGGGCTTCATCCTCCCTAGTAATTCACCTTGGAGAGCCCCTATCTTGTTCGTGAAGAAGAAGTATGGTTCTATGTGAATGTGCATGGACTACCACATGCTTAACCAAGTGACGGTGAAAAAGTGTTATCCTTTGCCTTGCATCAATGACTTGTTTGACCACTTGAAGTCATCCATTGTATTCTCCAAGATGGATCTACAAAGTGGCTACTACCAGATGCGCATGAAGGATGATGATGTCCCAAAGATGGCGTTCATAACTTGCTATGGGCATTGCAAATTCATGGACATGCCTTTCGGCTTGACAAATGCCCCTGCTTCCTTCATGGACTTTATGAACTGAGTGTTCCGTCGATACCTTGACAAGTTTGTGGTGGTGTTTATCGATGAAGTTTTGGTTTATTCTGATATGTTAGAACAATATCATGAGCATCTGCAGATTGTACTCAACACACTGTAGAAAAATCAACTATATGCAAAATTATCAAAGTGTGAGTTCTGGATAAAGGAAGTGATGGTTATAGGTCATGTGATTTCTATCGGACATATAGTTGTTGATCTTGTAAATGTAGAAGTTGTGACCAAGTGGAAACCTCCAAAGAATCCCTCAGAGATCCATAGTTTCCTCATCTTAGTAGGTTACTATTGAAGGTTTATAAAGAGCTTCTCTGAGTTGGCCTTGCCTTTAACCAAGCTGACGTGAAAGGAGGTCATGTACTCTTGGACACCAGAATGTGAGAACAGATTCCAAAAGCTGAAGGAGTGTTTGACTTCTGCTCCCATTCTTGCCTTGCCTGTTGAAGGCATACCATATGTCATATACATTGATGCTTCTAAACAAGGCTTAGGGTATGTTCTAATGCAAGATAGAAAGGTGGTCGCCTATGCTTCTCGTCAATTGAAACTAAATGAAGCTAATTGGCCTACGCATGATTTAGGGCTTGCTGCCATCATTCATGCTCTGAAAATTTGGCGACGCTATCTCTATGGTGTGAAGTTTGAAGTTTTCTCTGACCATAAAAGGTTGAGGTACATGTTGATACGGAAGGATCTGAATATACAACAATGAAAGTGGATGGAATATCTCAAAGATTATGAGTTCACGATCACCTATCATCCTGGTAAAGTAAACATTGTAGCTGATGCTTTAAGTCACAAGAAGGATGTCGTTTGTGTTGCTATGAGATGTTTGGTGTGGGAAAATCTTGAATATGTGACTAGTTGGCGACCTCAACTTGTCAATTCAGTGTACAAAGACAAGTTGTGTGTCCATATGGCTAGTTTGACTATTACACCGACTTGGATCTCGGAAGTCGTTGATGCACAGTTGGAAAGCTCTGAGATGGAAGAGATGAAGGCCTTGACTGAGATATCACAATTTGACTTCTTTGTCAGAGTGGATGGTGTTGTCCACTTCATACAAAGGTTGTGGATTCCTGACATGGGTGATCTGAGATAGAAGGTGCTGAGTGAAGCACATGGATCTAAGTACACTATTCATCCCGGTACAACAAAAATGTATAAGGACTTACAGCGAAGCGTCTGGTGGAAGAACATGAAGAATGATATAGCTTTGTTCATCACAAAGTGCTTGACATGTCAGCAAGTCAAGATCGAACATCAATGACATGGTGATCTTCTTCAACCTCTTGAATTTCCTGAATGGAAGTGGGAGAAGATCACAATGGATTTCATTATTGGTTTCCCCAAGTCCAAGAAAGGTTATGATGATGTTTGGGTGGTTATTGATCGACTTACAAAATCTGCTCATTTCTTTCCTTACAAAACAAATTACAAAGTTGTGGATATGGCTCAGTTGAACGTTGAGTGGATTGTACGCCTGCATGGAGTACCTGAGGTGATAGTGGACCCAAAGTTTACTTCTCATTGATGGGGTCAGATTCAAGAGGAGATGGATATTGACTTGCGTTTTAGTATTACTTACCACCCGTAGATTGATGATCAATCTGAGAGAACAATTGAGAATCTGGAGGACTTGCTTCATGCTTGTGTGATGGATTGGGGTGGTGCATGGGATCAGTATCTACCATTAGCTGAGTTTTATTACAACAATAGCTACCAAGCTAGTATTGGTATGCCACCTTTTGAAGCTCTCTATGGTAGACCATGTCATTCACCTTTGCAATGGGATGATGTCGGTGAATGTTCTCTAGTGAAGACCGATGACATGCAAATGATGATAGAAAAAGGTACAGTTGATAAAGAAATGCATGAAAGTCGCTCAAGACTAACAGAAGATGTATGCTAACAAGAAAACGTCTAATGTTAACTTCCTAGTAGGTGACTATGCATTTCTGAAGATCAAGCATATCCATTCTATTGCTAGATCTAAAGTTAAAGGCAAGTTGAGTCCCTGCTATGTTGGACCATTTGAAATCTTAGATAAAGTTCGAGATTGTGCATACTGCTTAGCTTTACCTCCTTCTTGTGATAAGATTCATAATGTGTTCCATGTCTCTATGCTGAAGAAGTATGTGAAGGACTCTTCTCATGTGCTTAGTGTTGAGACTTTGGAGATACATGAGAATTTGACCTATGAAGAGCTACCTGTGAAGATCCTTGACTCCCGAGTAAAGTAGATGAAGAACAAAAAGATTGAGCAGTTAAAATTTTTGTGGAAATAGCAAGGTCTGGAAGAAAGCACTTGGGAGTTGAGAGATGAAATGTTACGTACTCACCCTTCTCTTTTTTCTTGACATTTCAAGGTCAAAATCCTTTTAAAGGAGTGGAGTGTTGTAACATAATGAATCTTAGATGTAATCTCTATGTAAACCTTTTTCCCAAATTTCCCTTTCATTTCTATCCTTTATGTCATTCATGTTTAATTAGTGGAATTTATAGTGGTTTAGTGAACATTTATTCACTAACGTACCAATATAAGGTTTTATGCACAAATACCTCAGTGAAAGCTTATTTAAGGATCTAAAATACAAAATCACCACTTTAGTAGAATAATGGTTTATTAATTTGTGCTAGAAGTGCAAGGCCCTAAACCTTTATTAATGTATTAAACAAGCTTAATTACCATAATTAGGTGCTCCAAACCTTAATCTAACTTTTTATATGATTTGAAAACATAAAATGAGCCTAAGTTTCAAATTTGGTTCAATTTGGATGTTGTTTGTGCAAGTTATGCAATTTAGGTACATTATGGACTTTAATGCAATTTACCCAATTGGGAGGTTTCCTTTGCAAATTATCACCTGAATTTTAATCCTTAGATATTTCCTTACCATTATCAAGATTTTGAACCATGGGGCGCCTGGTTGCACCTTGGTTTGAAGGTGTTTCTCTCCAAGGGCATTATAGGGATTACCCTCTTTATAAATGAGCTTATCTTTAAAAGTTAGCAACCAATAGGGTTATTTATTTGTTTGAAGGATGGTGGGGATGGCCTAGAAGTATCCATGGGCTTTTAGGACCAACCTTAGATATACAATAAGTCTCTATGAGATGTCCTCTTGCATGGCCATGAAGCCTTAGCCTAAGGACAAATGGAAAGTCCCATAGACACCTCATGCTTGCCCCCTTCTTTATAAAGCCATGCCTACCCCTTCCCACCTCCCAATCCAAGAATCAATCCTCTCCTTCTCTTTCCCCTATATTATATAATTTTCCCTTCTATGTTTGGCCATGAAATTTCTTTCCCAAGGTAAAAGAGGGAGCCTACCTTGGTGAAGAAGGCTCCTAGGGTTCCAAATTTCTCTATTTAGGATTTCTTAAGCTCCTCCTTGGTGATTTTGACCAAAAATAGTAACCTAATAAGATAATTGGTGATATTTTCAAAATATAAATATTAGTTTTGCTAAAAAGTTTTGAAATTAGGGTTTATATACATTAATGTGCACTATGTACTCTAATACATGTTAATACATTGAAAATAGGCAAAGTGGAACTTGGTGTCACGGCCAGACATCGAATCCAGATAAATTTCCACCAGTAACAATTGTGGAATAATCATAAGTAGTGGATTAACAAAATCACTAAAAATTAAAACCACTTTGCAAAGAGATCCATTTCTAGGAAACTCTTAAAGAAAGAACCAAACTTTATATACATCATGGTTCACATTGTACATACATTGTATCATCTCATCTTGAGGATAACTTATAATAGTTGCTTTGCCAAAACATATATATAAGCAACATAACAACCTCAAGGAAATCAAGCCAAAATCTCAGATCGTTCATGAAACCATCACGTACTGAATCCAAGGACTTGAGAGTACAGAGACAAAACATAGGACTTCTATCTACAAGACACAATAGATAGTACACTCAATCTGAGCTATTATTGCTGCCCCTATTGCTATTGTTCTCCCTCTGCAGTATGGTCTCTACCCCCTCGTGCATGTCCACCTAAAAAAATGTGGATCCCACGGGGTGAGACAATTGTCCCGTCGAGAGACATAACTCTCCACCAACAATATTATTATCACAGGTAAACAGTATAAAACTAAGCAGAGGATTCTTTATATATATAAACAAGATTAATCACTATTTATAAGCAGAATAGAGAAATCCCATCCTTTAAAGTAATGAAACTGTCTATGATAGAGCAATAAATCATCTATTCACTTTGTAATGAATATGAAGAACATGTACAACATCTAACCGTTTAATATGTGTAACAGAAGTGAACATCAACCAGTGTTTGCCATATTTGATCCTTAAGCAAATATGCTACATGGCAGGTTACATATTTACAATCATAGTTATGCCCTGAGGAGATGATAGGTATACCGCTCATACTCCAACCGATCACTTCTAAGTCAAAATTAGTACAATACAAGGTCAATGAAAGAGTCGGCTTCCAAGACCTCTCCCGCCTCAGTCAGAACAAGACAACTAGTAGGACATCTTGTGTCAACTGCTGATTGGACATCTTGTATCAACTGTAATTATCTTACCAGGGTATACTAGTTGCTATAGAGTTACAGCCGCAGCAAGAACTCTCTTTAGGAGAAGACTACTAAGCTTTCCCGAATTATAAGGATAAGGAAGATTATACATCAATTCCTCACCTGGTCAGGGGGTTCTCATCAATCCCGACAACACATAATAACAATGAAGAAGAATTTACACATCAATTCATGATTTGGTTGAGATATTCATATCATCTCATTGTAAATAAGTAAGGTGCTACATCAATTCTTCATTAGTACGTATGGATATACTTCGTCCTTCACCCCGCATATTCAAAAATATGCTCTCCGAGTTAAACTCATTTCACCATTCAGCAAATTCTGACACTGAATGGATCTATGGTCAGGGCAACTACATGATGAGATTCCACTTGATTAATTAGGTGCATTCAGTATCTTTTAGCATCAACCAAGTTTCAAACATGAATTATAACAGATGCTATAAAGAAAATTGTAATACATTTATCAAGTACTTTTATAACCTTTTGAACACTTTGAATGCATAACACTCGGGCTCTCATCCCCTTATCACATTACTGGGAATTCTCATCCCTTAACATTATCATCATCACGATTACTATATATGGGTATTCAAACCCTCAGTTCATCATTGAACATTGTTACCTCTTTAACAGGTAACTGTTACCTCTAGGTCCTCAGACCAAGGAATTCATTACAGTTGTCGTACAAGTATTTCACATAGCTCACAAGGCCCATTAAATGTCTTGTCACCTCTCACTAGGAAACAACTATCTTTTAAGATATCTGACTATATAAACATTATACTTGTTGTACAAGTATTACTCATGGCTCACAAGGCCCATTAAACATCTTGTCACCTCTTTACTAGGCAAAAACTTTCTTTTTAGGTCTTCAGACCTTTATACTTGTTGTACTAATATTTAACATGGATCACAAGGCCCATTTAAATCTGTATCATATAAAACATCATATCTCATACATGGATATGCTCATCATCTCATGATTCCTGCATGGTTAGCACTTCATGATAAAAACACTAGCAGTATATGACATCATCATGTAATGCAAGAGAAATACATCCTTCCCATTATTAGGGTTAGGATTTCCTATTTTAACCTAATAGGGTTTCACATTCATATCTTCACTATGTGATATAAGAGAAATACATCCTTCCCATTATTAGGGTTAGGGTTTCTCATTCTAACCGATTAGGGTTTCAAAAGCATACCAGCACCCTTCATTAGGGTTAGTGTTTCCCTTTATTAACCAATTAGAGTTTCAAATCATATCATCACCCTTCATTAGGGTTAGGTTTTTCCCCTTATTAACAAATTAAGGATTCAATATCATATTGTCAAGAATCAAACCCTAATTAATACTCCATTCATTTTAGGAGTATCAATGCATGTTTATTAACATGATTATCACGCATGTAAAAGTTTCTCTCTTATCCTCATTAGGATGTTGATTGCATCATACTTTATTAAATTAGTTCAATCCTTGTCTCAAGGTACATTGTCCTACACTTAACACACTACATTAAACTCTTTATGTCTAAATGTACTACTTGACATAACACAATTCATGTGTTACTCCATCAAGAACATTGAATTGAGATTCTTCCATGAAATTGGGTGTAAAGGTGTATACTTGACACCATATCATGCTTTCATATCGTGCTTGAGGTGTAACCTCATCACTATATCATGCATCTATATCGGACATGAGGTATATCCTCATCACCATATTGTGTATAGGGTGTATCCCCCATTACCATATCGTGCACCCATATCAGGTTGCCCAACATTTAGGGCTTGTCATCTCAAGTTAGATGTACTTAGTTCCATATCGTGTATGAGGTGAGTGCTTGACCTTATATCGTGCACAAGGTGTGCACCTCATCATCATATCGTGCATCCATATTGGCCATGAGGTGTATGTATGCTTCACACCATATCCGACAAAGAGGTGTGTGTATGCTTCACACTAGATTAGGAAAAGTGGTGTGTGTGCTTCACACCCTATCGGGCAAAGAGGTGTGTGTATGCTTCACACCTTCTTGGGCAAAGAGGGGTGTGTGGTTCATACCATATCGGGCAAAAAGGTGTGTGTGTGCTTCACACCATATCGGGCAAAGAGGTGTGTGCGCTTCACACCATATCGGGCAAAGAGGTGTGTGTTTGACACTATATCGTGCATGGGGTCTTTGCTTGACCTCCTATCATGCAAGAGGTGTATGGTTGACACCATACCGTGAATAGGGTGTATACTTCATCACCATATCGTGCAAGGAAGTATACACTCATATCCATATCATTTTCATGGTGTATGTGCATCACCATATCGGGTTACAGGTGATTGCTTGTGTGCTTGACCCCGATATCACTTTGTAAGGTGATACCATCATCTTCAAGCTCTAGACCTTTGTTATACTTGTTCTAGTACATCTATGACAGGTCTAAGAAACTATTAGAACTCATATATATATTAAGTAATTTAAAAAAATCTCAAAATTGAAAGTAGATTATCAAATATAGCAATAAAGATGGTGAGTAATAACATGTTTGGGTTCAAGTTATATAACCCGCCTTAAGAACAACTTCAAAGCTCCATGCTCCAAATCTCCACATTCCCAAGGTAGGATATAAAATAACACAGGTTAAAGACTCGTTCACAACTCCTCTATATGCAAAGAATCACCATAGATAAGAACTTGGTGAAGAAGAAAAGAAAGGAGAGAATTACAATCGAGATCCATGCTTGAACCAAGGTTGAAGATGATCATGGCTTCTCCTAAGCTTAATGGCTCGAGATAATCCTTGCTCCTTGCTTTTTAGCATGATATCAAAGGGAAAGAGAGTGATAGGGGTCGAAAAGATTCACTAGTAGGTGAAAGGTAGGGTATATATCCTTGAGGTTCATGGGATAGAGTGTAAGAGGTGTCATCTTCTTACTACCACTAGGTGCCACATGGCCATGCATGGATTGACACATGTACTTTCATGCATTCCATGTTTATCTTACCATGCAAGATAAAAACTTGAGGATAATGCAAGGGATAAGGTTCGTCCCCTTTGGTTATCTTCTAGGGCAAGCCACTTCCACTCATATTATTATTATATTCACAATTCAATACAACCTTTCCAAAGGAAAGTTGCAAGCCGATATCTATTGCTTTATTGAGGTTGTTAGCTCGTTTTTGCAAATTCAAAGAGCTAACAAAACGATATGGGGGCCTCCTCTTTGGCTCCTTAACCGATAGAAAATCCCATATAAGCTTTACAACTCATAACAACTCATTTTAGGGTTTCACATACAACCCTTTCTTGGTCTTTTCATCACCAAGAGTACCATCACTCAAATATGATTCACCATGGTGTCTCCTTCTTTATCTCTCCTCTAAATGATACATAGAAGGAGTAGGGACACTATAGAGGTAATAATTTTCATATCAACCCTATATTTTGGGTAAATTACAAATTGCACCAAAATTGGTACACAAGGCACTAACATTATTCAAACAAGTTCAAACTTGGAATTTTAGACTTTCCAAAAGATACCACTTAGTATCATTCTCTCTATTATGATGTTAAAACACTTAAGGCACGTTCAACATTGACATATTGCAATATAACCCCTCATTTTGTGTAAATTGCATTTTGGTCCAAAATAATGGAACATTGCTCAAACAATATTCAAACAGGACCAAACTTGAAACATAAGTGTGTCACATGATAACAAAACACCTTAGAGGATTATATTAAAGTTATAAGCAACTTATTTAAGCCAAACAAATAGGGTTAGATCTAAACCCAAGTCAGGGATGTTACAATGATAAACCCCTAACAAGGATTTCGTCCCCAAAATACTAGGTAAAGGGAGACAGATATTATTCATTTATTACATCTTTAGGCCTTCACATATCTCCTTGATATCATGGGGATACTATAGAACTTTGTCCAGCACAAAGTTCCTCCATTAAAGATCATCATAAGATCTGTCACACATGACACATACTCAGCTGTCATTTCCATTACTGACTACAGAGTAAACTCTGTGTCAGGTAACACTTTTCTTAGTCAGAGAAGCATTATACATACCTTATTTAACTCAGGTGTCAAACCTCACTGATTTGTCACCTTCTCAACTTAGAACTTAATGTGATAAGATTCTTGATTCTAGGGAGTCTTTCATACCCCTCACTTAGTTTAGCATTTCTCCTCCAATGAAAGACTAGAGTTTCATTTTGTCACCCATTTGGGACTACAAGTCTTATCATGCTTTTGTTGTGCCACTCTAATCTGTTGATATAATACTAAACTTACTTATGAATTGTACCAACTATCACTTTAGCTATTTATTTTGTTTTCATAAGGAGAGGCTACTTATCAAAGAAGAACTATCTCAGAGGTATCTCTAGATGTTATTTGTATAAGCTGCCTCAACAGGTCTAGGTAGGGATATTCTAAGGAATTATATTTAGCTTGATAAGCTTTTCCCAAGATGATTCTACAATTGTTCCTTCAATTAATACATCCTTATCGATGTTATGTTTATGCAGATCATAAACCCTAACATATGACATCCATAATATAGTATGTAACTAGACTAATCTCAAAGTTGTCCCTTCTAGGTAACCAAACATTAATCATCTTATCGAAAGTCATGTTCTCATTTTCTCATACCATTGAAAATTCTTGGATACCAGGATTCTTTACCTTGGTATCTGTTATAGGTGCCAAAAACACATCACATCCTCATCATTTCCATCTCTCTGTTGTTATTACTAAATCAAAACATATAAAAGGATCTTTCTTTTATCTTGGGACATTACTTATTACACATATTTTTATCTTGGAACCAAAGTCCAAGACTGTTACACCCTGATCTCACAATTACCACTAATCATGAGATTAGGGCATAAATTGAGGATTTAACGTAATACAAAGATCACCCTTAACTTTTTCTTCTTTTTCAAACTCTTTTTTTCTCGCATTGAACCACATAAACTAACTTTATAAGGGAATCTAAACATTGATTTCTCTAATCTGATTTCAACAGTAAAAATGCATGTATGAACATTCATTATGTTTCTCATACTTTTAAGCACATAAGACTTGTTGATTTGCATATATTACTAAAAGTGGAATAATGTTATACATCATCATTTACAACTCTCTCTTATTTCTTTACAAGGACCTAGAGTGACAAGGACTGACTAAACTTAACTATACTCAGACTTAACTCTTGTGGCAGATCTACTCTGATGCAATGATATCTTCAATCCCCACGGTTTCCTTAGAAATTTTGAGTAGAGGGGCGAGCCTACTCACTCAGTGAATGAGTAAAACAATAATGCAGTCTAAAGTACTGAATCAGACATTTATCATTCTTGGATAATTGAAATAAAATAAGATAGTAATTTCAAATTAAAAGACTAGATATTCAAAAACTTATGAATAACATTGAAGCCTACATCATTAGAAATAAACAAGTATGGAAATATAATTCTCACTATATTCAATATTACATTTAAAGAACAACTGTTGTGAAACTTTACTCGAAACTTTCTTAGCCTTTCTTACTTATAAGAAACTCTTTAAAACTTATATTATCATATTTTAGCTTATGCCCTAATAATATCTAGTGTACTCTACATATGAAGAATCATAACGAAATAAGATCTCACCATACAAGACTAAGCTGAAAAACCCGGGATGCTAAGCCTGACTACATCACTGGTCTGCAATAGGAAAATGGCTCTCTGGCCTCAGCACACCTATGGGTCGTAAAACTGGACTCCTCCTCTAACCTGAGCACACAGGTAGAGAGTCAAGTCACCTATTGGCTTTTCTGTACTCTAGTGCCACCGGGATCTCTCATTGATGTTGGACACTACATACTGTATTTTAAAGGAGACTTCCACAAGGGCTTTGTTCCCCGTACCACCTATTAGTACGATGTGACCCCCGTATACTGGACACTGCCATGGTTAGGTTGTTTCATCCCTGTGGCACAGACCTCTCATAGGGAATCTACGGTGTTCAGGACTACTATCATTATTGTAACTTTGATTATATATTTCTCTTAGACTGATCTCTTTTAACTCTGTATATTAATGACTACTTGTACGATTGAATTGAAATCACTGATGATACTTAACTGAATGCTTAACATATTGTTTACCCCTTTCTTAGGGTTTCTCCTTACTCATGCACAAATAGAACTTCTCATGTATTCAAACATATACCATGTCTACTAATATAAATATTCTCATTCAACATTTCTCACATTTATGCATGGCATCGATAACATACCTATCTAGGGCATGTCATATCTCTCCACTTGCAATAGCATAACAACATATGCATTTCATGACAAGTATTTGAGTTATAAAATCTGAATCTCATAAACAAAGCATGTATGCATATAATATAATATTCAGATAAAATCCCACAATATCACATGAATCATTTCAATTAGCCATTTACTACTAAATTAGATATGTATACTTGTAAAAGCATACTAGATTGGGTTTCCATCCTTGATTACTTACTATTCATAGGATATGTATTGTAAAAATCAGAAACTCTATTTGTCCATATATCAAATCAAAGAGATCAAACATGTAGAATTATATGCACTAGGAACAGAAGTAAGATCATATAAGTATAAATCCAAATTTTAGCTATAATGTTGTTCAAACACCGAATAACTTGAAAATTTATATCATCAGAAGATTCTCAATAAACTTCTTAATTTTGTAGTATTCAAGATACATGGATATATATATCCATGTCATCATATAAACATTTTTGGATCATATTTAGAACATGAATTGAAGTATTCTATAAACTAAATTCAAGAACAGTTCTTTTCATTTATTGTCATCTAGGGAGAAATTGGGAATATAAATTAAAACCATCTAATTGAGTACAATTGACAAAAATATTCTTTTACCCACTCATCCTAATCTATAAAATAGCTTAAAAACGTATCCCATATCTGAAAATCTCGAATCCATATCAAAACCCTAGCAATCGCCACTTTCTTCTTCCTTTCAACTCAGAAACCCTAGAATTGAATATTAGGAGAGAAAGAGTGAGAAAAGGACTAGATTTGATATGATTTCAAATTCAATCAGGGGAGGGACGGAATCCTGACATCTGAGAGAAATTCACCATGAAACCATATCCAAAGAAGCTAAAATTACATGATTTCATCATTCCTCGAACTACAAAACCCTAGGTCAGCATCTCCATCACTTTCTCCTCTCAAACCCCCGTCTCCTGGTAACCCCCAATTAAGGGAGACCAGAAGGTCTGTTACAACCCCAATTTTGGGTTCGTCTGATGAGAAATGTAAACTCTCATATTGGACAAATAATGATATAATTTGTATTGATGGATTTCTTTTATAATAGCCTTTATGGTTGTTTTGTGGGCTTTATCGGCTATTGGGCCCAATAAAGGAAAAGACAAAAGAAATTCCACTATTATCGTGTAAATAAGAAAATAGAGAAAAGGAAAAGTGTGGAAACCTCTAGAAGGCAAATCCAAAGAGGGATTTCGTGCCACATGAGTTCCTTGAGTTCCAAAGAGTCAAAAATTGCTTGATAATGAAAAAAGAAAAGAAAAAGATCAATTAAGTATTTCTTTATTAAGGAAGAAATTGGAAACAATGGTAAAATATGGAAAATAAGTGAAAAGAGGTGTAATTGAGTTATCCTTGGTGGAATTTCATATCCCAAGGATTTCTAATAATAAAAGGAATACTGATGAGGAAAATAAAAGAGAAATAAAGAGAAATCCTAACAAAAAAGGGATATTTTAATAAGAAATCAACCTAATAATGAGAAATAAACAAGACAATGTAAAATAATGCATATTGATGCATTTAAGGATAATGAGTATTCCTTAAAAAGTAATTTCGAATTCTTTGAGTTTCTTGGGGTCCAAGGAGCCCCAATAAAGAGGAAAGAAAGAGAAAATACCAAGTTTGCAAAATAAGAGCGTAATGTGATATATTATTGATGAATTTTGTAATATTGATACAAGGAAGTATTTTCTATTAAAAGAAAACATAATTTCGTGCCAAATATATATAAGGCAAGTACAAGGAAGATAAGGGTAGTAATTTTCAAAATCTTAATAATTAAAGAAATATCAAAAGGATAAGGAGGGCTTTTAAGAGAGAGAAACTTGTTTCTCAATGATGGAAATAATTTCTTAGTAGGGAAGGGACTTGTTTCCCCTTGAAAGGACGTTTTGAAGCGTGGTTGCCCACCCCTATATAAGGGGTAGAGCCCTTGACCAAGATCAAAGAGATCCACGCACTCTTATCTCTCTCTTTCCTTTTGTTTTCGACCAGCAACCCTAATCAAGAAGGGAAGTGTGACCCTGGTACCATGAGGAGCTGTTAAACTGTCTTGACGGGTGCGAGATACCTCCACGACAACCCTTACATGGTCGGCTACCATCCCAACACCCTCGACTGCACACAGCTCTCTCCGAAGGACTGTAGATGTGCAGTCAGCCACAGGTTTGGCGCACCTAGGGGAAGGCATCTCGGCCGTGACCTGGGGGTGCCCCGCATGCACAGTGGCAAGGTAGATCCAGGGCGGCCATGGCAGGTGACCGTGGGACCCTAGCGAGGAGAGGAGGACGGTCGCAAGCAAGTTGCAGGTCGACGGCGGCTAGTTGATCACTAGGTTGAAGAAGATCCTGACATTGGACGTTTCTGCCCCCGGGTGCTAAAGAAACTGATCAACTTAACCATGGGAAATTTGGTCTTTTCAAAATGTTCCCAAGCAACCTAGCAACGTTACATGGCAAAGCCTACGTGGCAGCTTCCTATTGGTCCAAAGTAAGTGATTCTTGTTAAATTCATATCTAATAATTGGTAGCTTGGATAGATATGAATAATATATGCTTTTTGCTCAGAAAAATGAGAGGAATCCAATAAAAATATGTTTATAAGCCAATTCCTCTTGAAATTTGAAAAGTAGTGTAATTTATCAACTTTAACATAATGATGATTAAAGAAACCCTAATTGGGAATGATTAATGTGATTGATGGGATCCAATTTATGATTAAAGTTGGTAATAATCAGTTAATCGTAAAGAGATTCATTAAGATCGAAAAAGATGAATTTTGCACGTAATTAGTTTAATTGAAAGTTCATGTACATGAATATGGTTTTAATGGGCCTTGAAACCCTAATGTTGGTAATTAGGACTATTAATGGATTTAATTATTTGATTTCATGTATAGAACTGAGTTTTCATGGTTATAATCTATTTCGAGCATTAAAGTTCCTAATTTGTGGATAAATACTCTAAAAGTAGTAATTAGGGCTTTCTCATGAATAAAAGGTGGAATTAATGGCAAATCGAGTTCATATGTGAATTGGACCATAATGAACTTTGAGTTGATGATAAATTAGCACAATGATCTTGTCATGAATTAAAAGGATAAAAATAGTAGCTTTAATGTAAAAGAGGTTTAAGGGTCTTAATTAATGGATAATTATGCCTTTAATCCAAAACTGAGGATTAGATGTTGAGATAATTAGGGTTTGTAATTAATTGTGTTAAATTAGTAAAATATGAAGGGGAACCCTAATTGCAATGGAAACCCTAAAAGTGGACTAGAAACCCTAAGAAGCAAACTAGATTTAATAGAACCTAATGACATGAGTAATAAAAGGAAATTGTATAATTGTTTTAGGATCTTATTGAATGCTTGCTTGCTCATTGTTGTTTGGATTATTCCTGCACCTAAATCTACATGTATAGGTATGTGGTTATGCTTATGAATACCCGAATTAGTTTTTTGGGATTTTATCGATGTTTCCATCGTGGCTTGAATTAAAGTATTGGATGTATTTAAATCATGCAAAGTATAATGTGAATATGAATATCACATAAGAAATATGCCTACTAGCTCAGATCCTAGTCCCCTCTGTAGCTTAATGGATTGACCTAGTAAATGGCTACCAATGGGGTAGGCCCATCAGGTCATTGGATGACTTAGTAAATGGCTACCAATGGGGTAGGTCCATCAAGTCACATTGAGTTAGAGATTGGACTACCTATGGGTAGTGCCATGCGACTCAACCCTAGATATTGATCTACCTATTAGGTAGGATCATGCGGGGTTTAATAAGGATCTACCTAGAGAGAGGTAGTATCTCAGTCTACTGCAGGGAAAGCACAGAGATAGGGGATAGGAAAGGATTGAGTAGTATGGTTTAAAACATAATCTTGGTTGTTAAATGATAATTGGCTGATTACTTTGTTACTATAGTTGCACGATTATTGTTTCCCCCCACATACCAGCTTCTTGCTGACCGACGTTTTGTTTGTCGGCATTTTAGGTACAAATGAAAAGAACAAACAGTAAAGTGGCAGATGTGAAATTAAATGAGAAATAATGTGCACAAGAGGATTAGTTAGTTTAGCATCTTCATGGATAGAAGTTTAGAAATCCCAGTTTTTCCAAGGTAAGAAAAGTTTTATTTTATACCAGTTTTCGGTTTAGTTGGTAAAGTTTATTAATTGTTATTGATTATTTGTCGAACCTTTGATCCTGTAATTGAATAACGGCTCTGTCCTTTGGGTCTCCCTTAATTGGGGGTTACCGGGAGGCAGGGTCGTTACAATTGGTATCAGAGCATAGGTTCCGCAATTAATCTTTAATAATTACTAAATTTTACAAATTTCGTAGAACCCAAGGGAGTTATTAGAGGATTATCCGAAAGACAGAGGTGACTAGAAAAGGATCACGACCGGGGGCTGGCAATATTTTCCTCCGCACCACTAGTCAGAATACGAGGACTCCCGGATCCGTGTGACTGCCTGGCCAAAGTCTTAGGGTATGAATCGAAATAAGATACCTTTAGGACTCTCTCATCTTGTTCATCCCTTCTCAACTCAAATTCTATTAAGGACCTTAAGGATTAGGGTTTTCTCTCTTTTCCTCACCCTCTTGAGGTATGGGTAAGGTTGATAAGGATTTAGGAATCCTCCATCAAATTAATAAAAAGCATGTAAATAAGATGTCATGGACATAAGCTTAATAGAGTAAGCGTAAAGGAATAGATACATGCTTAGGTCGTATGACATAAGTTGTCATTTCCCTCAGGAGAGACCTGAGGCTAGACCTTCTTGTCAAGAGGTTGAGTAGAGAAAGTGAGTCTTGGAGGTAGAGATATCCATTAAAGTAGAGACCTAGCACATCCTCTGAGGATGATGTTAACCCTAACCCTAAGTGAAGGTTAGAGAGGAAGATGACATGGTGAGTTAGATGCCATGGTTAACTAAGTGCTTGGTTGGACATGTCGTTGGGATGCCATAAGAGGTTAGATGACCTAGTACCTTTGGCGACCCAACTCTAGAAAGGGTCGTGCATGTTAGAGCCAAGGGTAGCTCCTTCATGGATGAGGTTAGAGAGGAACCTATAGAACCCTATGGGCTTGTGCATGTAGGGTGTAGCTTGCACCTAGGGTACATCGGTAGTTCTGACAGTAGGATGAAACCCTAGACAAGGAATCATGGTGGATGTCTTATGAGATAAATATAAAGAGGTAAAGGATAATATTGAGCCAAACATGAGTTGAGCAAAGGCTTCACCCAGGAAGGGATATGCTGGTAAGCTTGATCCAACTTCATGAAGTAAGGTTAGATCTAGAGAAAGAAAGCATGACCCAAGAATGAAGGTTGGAAGCTTAGATTTTGAGACATGAGGAATAGTGGGGATGCTTCTAGTACCTATGGTATAGGTAATTACCTGCTGGATGAGATAAAGAGTGCATTAGACCCTGAAGAGGATAAAGTAGCAAGTTGTGAAGCCTTGTACCTAGTTGATTGTCCTGGAAGAGGACTCAACTCTGAGGTGTTGCTCATATAAAAGGTTCATGGGAGTACTTGACATACCTTGGACATGCTTGATCCGTGGTTAAGAGTTTGAGCAGGCAGTTGGACACCCAAAGGTGGACTTAGGGTTCCTAGACCTAAGAAGGGAAGCAGTGTACCCGATGTTTATGATGAGATTTGATTCTCTATAGTTTCGAGCATGATACTCCTCATGTGTAGAGGTAAAGGAAATCCCTTAAGTTAAGGGTATGTTTGATGAACCCCTCACAGCTAAGTTGATCTAATGTTCAGGAAAGAGAACAAGTATGACCTAGCATAGTTAATAGGTGGTCTGCTTGTGCCTTAGTAGTTGTTGGGTTAGGCATGCTCATAAGAATGTAAACCCCAAGGATGCTTGTGACCTTTGTTATCAAGGTGTAGTTTCCTCCCATCCTGGGAGAGGGACCCTTTCGTAGGGAGTACACCAGTTTTGTTGGTTTTGAGGTAACCTAAAGAGGTCACATAAGATCTTGAGGAGCTAAGTGAAAAGTACATGGTACGAGGATGAACCTATAGACCCATAAATAACCATCTCTACGTGCATGTGAATGTGTTACCATGGAGGTAACCGGTATGGGGCCTGACCAAGGTAGGCAGGTCGCCATGATCCCTGAGAAAGGATGAAAGATAGCCCAAGAATGCAGAGAGAGAGGTGATGAAGGCTTGGGTAAGGTTCTAAGTCAGACATGTACTATGATAGAATCCTAAGTCTATCCTAGGGTCAGGTGGGGATAAGACCGATGGAAGTAGGAGTTACCTAATTCCCTAAGTTGCACATGACCATAGGGTCGGGAGGTAACATCTATCATTGTCTGAGGACCATGGGTTAGGAGATTGATCACCTTCATGAACTCATGGGACCCAAAGGGCAGATGAGTAGGGCACTCTCTGATGCATAAGGGAAAAGGGATGACCCCAAAAGTGTCGGCTCCCTATAAACCTATAGGAGATGACCTAGGATTATGCTTGGACCAAGTAAGTTCGAGACCAATTTTCCATGGAAGTAATGTGGATATCATGATGTTTGTTATATAGAGACATAAGTTGCACGTTTCAACTTGGACTTGAAAGTGTACGGGCAAGGTGGGTTGTACCATTTCTACTCTTGGAACAGGAAGAACTCTGTATTTGGACTGCAGCCAAATGCTTATTTCCTCTTGTTATGGGAGTGAGATATAGGACAGTACGCATGCCATACACTAAGGATAAAGATGATGTGAGTTGGAACGTTACTACAAGGTATTAGGATAGAGATGATAACATACCCTCATGGAACCATGATACATGGATGGTTTACAAAAACTAAGAGTATTAAGGAGATCATCTTGTGGGGAGGTGATACCATGAGCTATCTGGAATTTGCAAGATATGCAAGGTTGAGTTTGACCACCATGAAAAGGAGCTCAGAGTTTCTTGATGAAAATAAACTTAGAGTTTGAGATGATAAGTGATGTACATGGAAGAGTATGTCTTCAAATTTACCTAACACCTAAGGGTAAGAAGTGGTAATGAATGCTTGGGTTGAGGTATAGCTGCCTGGTTTAGCTGGGAGCTAGAAGAAGTTGAGGTTGTTAGGCTAACCTTAAGTTGAGAAAAAGAGATAAGTTTGGCTAACACTCAGATATAATGAGATCTGTTGAATAAGACTAGTGGTTGTTTAGATAGCCATCCTAGTCCTTGATGTGGTAGAAGGATGGTTGTAGAACCTTAGATACATTTCTTTGGAAAGGAAAGTGATAAAACCCTAGTGAGAGTGGTTTAGTGTTTTCGAGGTATCGACCTTGAGGAATCATGACATACAGGAGACCATGGTTTTAAGATCACCAAACACTGTGAAACTACAAAGATGGTAAGTGATAGTGGCACTTTGGATGCTTAAAACAAAGTTGCATATAGCATGTGGCCATGCAAGCTAGGAGGCGAAGGACGAACACCACTAACCCAGTACATGGATATAAAGTATAAAGAGTTCCCGAGAGGGAATGGGAGTTCTTCACTGTGGATGTTGTGAGTCTCCCCTGGACCAAGGAAGGTCGAGATCTAATATGGGTTATGGTAGATCGCCATACCTAGATGACATGAGAAAGGAAGAATACTGTCACGGGATAGATTCGGTTGAACTAATTAAGAGAGAAGATGGTTCAACTACACCATGATGCGAGTTCAAAAGTTCTTGAGCATGATTAGAAGGTTTACTTCCATGCGGTGGAAGTAGGTGCATGAAGAACTCATTTTTAGTATCACTTATCACCCCTAACTAATGGTTAGTATAATCCAGACTAGAGGGTCTGATGAGAGAAAGTGTGCTTGTTCAGGGTGATACCAAGAGATAGTTCTAAAGATGTGATGTTAACCACCATAGCCTTTATCGGGATGCAAGAAGTTCTATAAGGAGGTTGTGTCGGTCGCCACTTCATTATGATGATGTTGGTGAAGAAGGCCTCGTGAAGGTCATAAAAGAACCACAATGTGTGCAGATGAAGTCACTTGATCGTGCAATGGCTGAGAGAGAGCCCAAGGGTGACATGAGTCACGAGCCGATGCAAAGCAGACTGACATGCAGTTCATTGTGGGGGAATATAATGTGAAAATCCGACCCCTCTGAGCTACAGCTGAGAAAGCTGAGTCCCTGATATATGGGTCCATTTGAGATGGATTGGTGGAGATGGTTGTGTTTAGCCTTGCCCCTCGGGATAAATTGATGAATAAATGTGTTCCATGAGTCCGATCTAGAGCACTATGTGAGGTACCCAAGCCATGTGCTGAGCCGTGAACATATTTAGCTTTTGAGAGGCTGAAATGTCCTGAGTTACCTATGAGGTTACGATATACCAAGGTAGGAAAGAACTCAGATGGAAGAATATGAGATGATGAAGGTTCTTGGGAAGCACCATGGAAAGGGTGAAGCCACATGGGAGCCATGATGGACATATGAAAGGCTTATCCTATTTTGTTTGTTTGCTTGATAGAATTTTGAGGACAAAATTCCTATAAGAGGGGAAGGATGTTACAACCCCAATTTTGAGTTCATCTGATGAGAAATGTAAACTCTCATATTGGACAAATAATGATATAATTTGGATTGATGGATTTCTTTTGCAATAGCCTTGATGGTTGTCTTGTGGGCTTTATCGGCTATTGGGCCCAATAAAGGAAAAGACAAAAGAAATTCCACTATTATCGTGTAAATAAGAAAATAGAGAAAAGGAAAAGTGTGGAAACCTCTAGAAGGCAAATCCAAAGAGGGATTCCGTGCCACATGAGTTCCTTGAGTTCCAAAGAGTCAAAATTTGCTTGATAATGAAAAAAGAAAAGAAAAGGATCAATTAAGTATTTCTTTATTAAGGAAGAAATTGGAAACAATGGTAAAATATGGAAAATAAGTGAAAAGAGGTGTAATTGAGTTATCCTTGGTGGAATTTCGTATCCCAAGGATTCCTAATAATAAAAGGAATACTGATGAGGAAAATAAAAGAGAAATAAAGAGAAATCCTAACAAAAAAAGGATATTGTAATAAGAAATCAACCTAATAATGAGAAATAAACAAGACAATGTAAAATAATGCATATTGATGCATTTAAGGATAATGAGTATTCCTTAAAAAGTAATTTCGAATTCTTTGAGTTTCTTGGGGTCCAAGGAGCCCCAATAAATAGGAAAGAAAGAGAAAATACCAAGTTTGCAAAATAAGAGCATAATGTGATATTTTATTGATGAATTTTGTAATATTGATACAAGGAAGTATTTTCTATTAAAAGAAAACATAATTTTGTGCCAAATATATATAAGGCAAGTACAAGGAAGATAAGGGTGGTAATTTTCAAAATCTTAATAATTAAAGAAATATCAAAAGGATAAGGAGGGCTTTTAAGAGAGAGAAACTTGTTTCTCAATGATGGAAATAGTTTCCTAGTTGGGAAGGGACTTGTTTCCCCTTGAAAGGACGTTTTGAAGCGTGGTTGCCCACCCCTATATAAGGGGTAGAGCCCTTGACCAAGATCAAAGAGATCCACGCACTCTTCTCTCTCTCTTTCCTTTTGTTTTTGACCAGCAACTCTAATCAAGAAGAGAAGCGTGACCCTAGTGCCATGAGGAGTTGTTAAACTATCTTGACGGGTACGAGATACCTCCATGACAACCCTTACATGGTCGGCTACCATCCCAACACCCTCGACTGCACGCAGCTCTCGCTGAAGGACTGTAGACGTGCAGTCAGCCACAGGTTTGGCGCACCTAGGGGAAGGCATCTCGGCCGCGACCTGGGGGTGCCCCGCGTGCGCAGGGGCAAGGTAGATCCAGGGCGGCCATGGCAGGTGACCGTGGGACCCTAGGGAGGAGAGGAGGACGGATGCAAGCAAGTTGCAGGTCGACGGTGGCCAGTTGATCTCTAGGTTGAAGAATATCCCGACATTGGACGTTTCTGCCCCCGGGTGCTAAAGAAACTGATCAACTTAACCATGGGCAATTCGGTCTTTTTGAAATGTTCCCAAGCAACCTAGCAACGTTACATGGCAAAGACTACGTGGCAGCTTCCTATTGGTCCAAAGTAAGTGATTCTTGTTAAATTCATATCTGATAATCGGTAGCTCGGATATATATGAATAATATATGCTTTTTGCTCAGAAAAATGAGAGGAATCCAATAAAAATATGTTTATTATCCAATTCCTCTTGAAATTTGAAATGTAGTGTAATTTATCAACTTTAACATAATGATGATTAAAGAAACCCTAATTGGGAATGATTAATGTGATTGATGGTATCTAATTTATGATTAAAGTTGGTAATAATTGGTTAATCGTAAAGAGATGCATTAAGATTGAAAAAGATGAATTTTGCACATAATTAGTTTAATTGAAAGTTCATGTACATGAATATGGTTTTAATGGGCCTTGAAACCCTAATGTTGGTAATTAGGACTATTAATGGATTTAATTATTTGATTTCATGTATAGAACTGAGTTTTCATGGTTATAATCTATTTCGAGCTTTAAAGTTCCTAATTTGTGGATAAATACTCTAAAAGTAGTAATTAGGGATTTCTCATGAATAAAAGGTGGTTTTAATGGCAAATCGTGTTCATATGTGAATTGGACCATAATGAACTTTGAGTTGATGATAAATTAGCACAATGATCTTGTCATGAATTAAAAGGATAAAAATAGTAGCTTTAATGTAAAAGAGGTTTAAGGGGCTTAATTAATGGATAATTATGCCTTTAATCCAAAACTGAGGATTAGATGTTGAGATAATTAGGGTTTGTAATTAATTGCGTTAAATTAGTAAAAGATGAAGGGGAACCCTAATTGCAATGGAAACCCTAAAAGTGGACTAGAAACCCTAAGAAGCAAACTAGATTTAATAGATCTTAATGATATGAGTAATAAAAGGAAATTGTATAATTGTTTCGGGATCTTATTGAATGCTTGCTTGCTCATTGTTGTTTGGATTATTCCTGCACCTGAATCTACATGTACATGTATGTGGTTACGCTTATGACTACCCAAATTAGTTTTCCAGGATTTTATCGATGTTTACATCGTGGCTTGAATTAAACTATTGGATGTATTTAATTCATGCAAAGTATAATGTGAATATGACTATCACATAAGAAATATGCCTACTAGCTCAGATCCTAGTCCCCTCTGTAGCTTAATGGATTGACCTAGTAAATGGCTACCAATGGGGTAGGCCCATCAAGTCATTGGATGACTTAGTAAATGGCTACCAATGGGGTAGGTCCATCAAATCACATTGAGTTAGAGATTGGACTACCTATGGGTAGTGTCATGCGACTCAACCCTATATATTGATCTACCTATTAGGTAGGATCATGCGGGGTTTAATAAGGATCTACCTAGAGAGAGGTAGTATCTCAGTCCACTGCAGGGACAGCACAGAGATAGGGCATAGGAAAGGATTGAGTAGTATGGTTTAAAACGTAATCTTGGTTGTTAAATGATAATTGGCTGATTACTTTGTTACTATAGTTGCACGATTATTGTTTCCCCCCACATACCAGCTTCTTGCTGACCGACGTTTTGTTTGTCGGCGTTTTAGGTACAAATGAAAAGAACAAACAGTAAAGTGGCAGATGTGAAATTAAATGAGAAATAACGTGCACAGAAGGATTAGTTAGTTTAGCATCTTCATGGATAGAAGTTTAGAAATCCCAGTTTTTCCAAGGTAAGAAAAGTTTTATTTTATACCAGTTTTCAGTTTAGTTGGTAAAGTTTATTAATTGTTATTGATTATTTGTCGAACCTTTGATCCTGTGATTGAATAACGGCTCTGTCCTTCGGGTCTCCCTTAATTGGGGGTTACCGAGAGGCAGGGTCGTTATAGGGTAGAGGATCCATGCCCTACGGTGCTCATCCATGAATTAGCAATGCCCCTTTCTAATAGGAATGTGATTCCTTCATTAAGAAGCTAGTTTCTCTCTCTCATATTTCTTTAATATTCCTTCTTCTTTTGATATTAGGATTTCAAAAATCATCCCTCTTATTCTCTTTGTTCTTGCTTTTCAATCCATTGGCACGAAATCCTATTTTCCTAATAGAAAATACTTTCTTTTTAGCAAAACCACATAATCCATTAATAATGTATTCACATTATCTTCTTATTTTCTATTATTGGTATTTTCTCTTTCTTTTTCTTCATCAAGACTCCTTGGATCCCAAGAAACTCAAATATTTTGAAATTCCTTTTTAAGGATACTTATTATCCTTCTAGATGCATCTATATTCATTATTTTACATTATCTTGTTTATTTCTTATTAAAATACCTTTTTTTGAGGATTTCTCTTTATCTTTCTTTTTATTTTCCTCATTGGCATTCCTTTTAATATTAGAAACCTCATGGATACGAAAATCCACCAAGGATAACTCAATTATGCCTCTTTCCACTTATTTTCCACATTTTATCATTGTTTTCAATTTCTTTCTTAATAAAGAAATATTTAATTGATCTTTTCTTTTCTTTTTGCATTATCTTTGCAACTTTGGACTCCTCGGACCCCAAGGAACCCAAGAGGCACGAAATCCACCTTTGGATTACATACTTTTGCCTTCTATAGGTTTCTACTTTTTTCTTTTCTCCATTTCTTATTGATAATGGAGTTCCTTATGTCTTTTCCTTGTTATTGGGCCCAATAGCCAATAAAGCCCACAAAACAATCATCAAGGCTATTGTAAATGAAATCCATTTATTCAAAACAAATTATATATTTATTTGTTCAAATATCTTTAATATGATAAATCACATTTCTCACCAAATGAACCCAAAAATTGGGGTTGTAACATCCTTCCCCTCTTATAGGAATTTTGTCCTCAAAATTCCATCAAGCAAACAAACAATTCAGGATAAGATTTTTCCATGTCCATCATTGGCCCCTATGTGGCTTTTCCCTATCCATGGTGCTTCCAAAGAAACTTTATCATCACATATTCTTTTCTCTGAGTTCTTTCACCTTGCCATCTATAAACCTCTAGGTGACTCAGGTCATTTCAGCCTCCCTTGGGGCTCACTAGGTTCATTGCTCTGCACATGATCTGGGTACCTCACATAGTGCTCTAAATTAGGCACATGGAACTCATCACACATTACTTTATCCTGAGGGGTAAGGTCAACCATAACCTTCTCCACCAATCCATCTCAAATGGACCAATGTATCGGGAACTCAACTTTCTTAACTATAGCTCAGAGGGGTCGGATTTTCATGTCACATATTCTCCCACAGTGAATTGTATGTCGGTCTACTTTGCATCAGCTCATGACTCATGTCATCTCTAGGCTCCTTTCAGCCATTGCTCGATCAAAGTGACTTCATCTACATACATTGTGGTCCTTTTTTAACCTTCGTGAGGTCCATTCACCAACATCTTCTTAATGAAGTGGTGACCGACTCAACCTCCTTTACCGAGCTTCTTTACATCATGATACTGGCTATGGTGGTTATCATCACATCTTTCATAGGACAAGAACTGTCTCTATGCATCACCCTAAACGAGCACACATGCTCTCATCAGACCCACTAGTCTAGATCATACTAACCATTAGTTAGGGGTGATAAACTATACTAACATCGAGTTCCTCATGTACCTACTTCCACCTTATGGAAGTGAACCTTTAGGTCATACTCAAGAACTTTTGAACTCGCATCATGGTACAGTTGAACCATGTGTAGTTCAACCCGATCTGTCCCTTGACAGTACTCTTTCTTTCTCATGTCATATAGGTAAGGCGATCTACCATAACCCATATTGCATCTCGACCTTCCCTGGTCTAGACGAGACTTACAACATCCATAGTGATGAACTCCCATTCCATCTCGGGAACTCTTTATACTTTATATCCATGCACTGGGTTACTGGTGTTCGTCCTTCACCTCCCGGCTTGCATGGCAACATGCTACATGCAACTTCATCTTAAGCATCCAAAGTACTATTGTCACTTACTATCTTCATAGTACGGTGTATGGTGATCTTAAAATCATGATCTTATGTATGTCATGATTCCTCAAGATTGATTCCTCAGAAACCCTAAACCACTCTAATCAGGGTTTCCTCACCTTCTTTTCCAAAGAAGTGCATCTGAAGTTCTGCAATCATCCTTTTATTGCATCAAGGCCTAGGTTGGCTAACCAAACAACCACTAACTTGTTCAACAGATTTCGTTACATCTAAGTGTTAGCCAAACATATCTCCTTTCTCAAACTTAAGGTTAGCATAACAACATTTGCTAGCCTTTTGCTATACTAGTCAGCTGCATTTCAACCACTTCACATCCTTAGGTATTAGATAATGCTAAAGACATACACCTCCATGTGTTCCACTTATCATCTCAAACTCTAAGTCTATCATCATCAAGACAATTCTGAGCTTATTCTCTTGGTTTTCAAACTCAACCTTGTATCACTTGTGAATTCCACATAGCTCATGATAAAACATTCTCACAATATGATTACCTTAATACCCTTATCTTTTGTACTTATCCATGTATCATTCACTCCACAAGGGCATGTTATCATCTCTGTCCTCATTCCTCATGGCAACGTTCCAACTCACATCATCTTTACCCTTGGTGTATGGCATGTGTACTGTCTTATCTCTCACTCCCATAACAAGAGGAAATAAGCATTTGCGGCCGTCCAAACACAAAGTTCTTCCTGTTCCAAGAGTAGAGATGGTACATCCCACATTGCCAGTACACTTTCAAATCGAAGTTGAAACGTGCAACTTATGTCTCTACATCACCAACATCATGATATCAAAAATTACTTCTATGGAAAATGGGTATCGAACCTACTGGGGTTCACACACAATCCTTGGTCATCTCCTCTGGGTCTATAGGGTGCCAACACTTTTGGGGTCATCCCTCTTCCCTCATGCATCCAGAGAGTGTCCTACTCATCTCCCCTTTGGGTCCCATGAGTTCATGAAGGTGATCAATCTCCTAACCCATGACCCTCAAACAATGATAGTTGTTACCTCTCGACCCTATGGTCATGTGCAACTAGGGAATTAGGCAACTCCTACTTCCATCGATCTTATCCCTACCTGACCCTAGGATAGACTTAGGATTCTAGCATAGTACATGTTCAACTTAGAACCTTACCCAAGCCTTCACCATCTCTCTCTGCATTCATGGTTGACTCCCATCCTTTCATAGGGTTCATGGCAACCTGTCTATCCTGGTCGGGCCCCATACCGGTTACCTCCATGGTAACACATCCACATGCACTTAGAGATGGTTAACTATGGGTCTACAGGTTCATTCTATTACCATGTACTCTTCACTTAGCTTCTCAAGATCCTATGAAACCTCTTCATGTTACCTCAAAATCAACAAAACTGGTATACACCCTACAAAAGGGTCCCTCTCCCAGGATGGGAGGAAACTACACCTTGATAACAAAGGTCACAAGCATCCTTATTCTTAGGGTCTGCATCCACATGAGCATGCTTAGCCTAGCAAGCTACTAAGGCACAAGCAGACACCTATAAAACCATGCTAGGTCACACTTGTTCTCATCCTCAACATTAGACCAACTTAGTTGTGAGGGGTTCATCAAACATACCTTTAACTTAAGGGGTTCCCTTTTCCTATAAACATGAGGAGTACCATGCTCGAGACTTAAATCTCATCATGAGCATCAGGTACACTACTTCCCCGCTTAGGCCTAGGAACCCTAGGTTCACCCTTTGGGTACCCAACTGCATGCTCAATCTCTTAACCACGAATCCAGCATGTCCAAGGTATGTCATGTACTCCCATGATCCTTTTATTCGAGCAACACCTTAGAGTTGAGTTTTCCTCAAGGGCAACCAACAAGGTACAAGGCCTCACAACTTGCCACTTAAACTTCCTCAGGGTCTAAGGCACTCTTTGTCTCATCTGAGTAGGTAAACTCATATACCATAGGCACATAGGTTCGAGAAGCATCATCCTCTCTTTAGGGTTTTGTTCCTCTAAAGGCCACCAAGATATCATCAGCCTCCAGGGATCAAGCACGAGGCAACCACTATCATCCACTTAGGTCGCATCATCCTCAACTCCCCACTGCTCCTCATGTATCGGAATCTAAGCTTCCATCCTCCTTGCTTAGGTCCTGATTTCTCTCTCTAGAGATAACTCCACATCCAACCTTACTACTAGAGGTCCTCTCTCCATCAAGGATCAAGCTCACAAGCATACCTCTACGTGGGTGAAGCCTATGTTCAAACTTACATTTGCCTGAGGTTATTCATAGCTCTTTATGCTTATCTCATAAGCTATCCATCATACTTACTGGTCAGGGTTTCAACCTACTATAGTACCATTGACGTACTCTGGGTGCATGTTATCCCCCACTTGCATAAGCCCATAGGGTTTCTATAGGTTCTTCACTAACCTCGCCAATGAAGGAGCTATCCTTCACTCTAACATGCACGATCCTTTCCAGGGTTGGGTCACCAAAGGTACTAGGTTATCTAACCTCTCATGGCTCGTATGGCTTCCCAAGGCGTGTCCATCCAAACACTTGTCAACCATGACATCTAACTCATCATGTCATCTCTCTCTCTAACCTTCACTTAGGGTTAGGGTTAACATCATCCTCAGAGGATGTGTTAGGTCTCTTCTTTTAATGGAGATCTCTACCTCCAAGACTAACTCTCTCTTTACGTATCCTCCTGACAAGAAGGTCTAGCCTCAGGTATCTCCTGAGGGCATGACAACTTATGTCATACGACCTAAGCATGTATCTATTCCTTTACGCTTAATCTATTAAGCTTATGTCCATGACATCTTATTTACATACTTTTTATTAATTTGGTGGAGGATTCCTTAATCCTTATCAACCTTACCCATACGTCAAGAGGGTGAGGAAAAGAGAGAAAACCCTAATCCTTATAATCCTTAATAGAGTTTGAGGTGAGAAGGGATGAACAAGATAAGAGAGTCCTAAAGGTATCTTATTACGAGTCAAATCCAGAGACATTGGCCAGGCAGTCACACTAATCTGAGAGTCCTCATATTCCAACTAGCGGTGTGGAGGAAAATCTTGCTAGCCCCCGGATATGATCCTTTTCTAGACACCTCTGTCTTTCAGAAATTCCTCTAATAACTCCCTTGGGTTGTACAGAGTTTGTAAAATTTAGTAATTATTAAAGATTAAATGAGGAACCTATGCTCTGATACCAAATGTAACGACCCCGCCTCCCAGTAACCCCCAATTAAGGGAGACCATAAGGTCAGAGCCGTTATCCCAATTTCTGGATCAAAGGTTCGACAAATAATCAATAATAATTATCAAATTCTACCAGACTATATTGAAAAGATGTGGTAAAAAAAACTTTGCATACCTTTTGAAATCTTGGATCTCTAAACTTCTATCCTCTTATGAATTCTACTCTAACTAATCCTCCTTGTAGTTTAATTCATGTATTTCACAATGTGACGATTTACTATTTGTCCTTTTAGCTTTGTACATAAAACGCCGACAAACAAAATGTCGGTCAGCATAAAGTTGGTATGTGGGGGAAACATTAATCATGCAATTATCCATAACAATGTATTGCAGTCAATTATAGTTTAACAAACAACTATACGTTTTAAATATAACTGTGTGATCCATTCATACCCTATCCTCTGTGTTGTCCCTGTAGTGAACCTGGATGCTACCTTCCTTATGGTAGATCCCCATTAAACCCCTCATGATCTGTAACGACCCGCACTTTTGAGTGTCTAAAAGACCTTAAAGTCGTAGATCGTTAATCATATACTCCAGGATCAGATTCAATAAATAATATAGAATAGTAAACAATTTCCATTAATGAACAAATATTTACATGTTTACATAAAAAGCTCCTCTAAGGAGTTACATAACTTTTAAATAGAATTAACTTTTACATGTGTGAAGATAAACTATTAATACTACACCTTCATGATTACTGTAGTGTCTTGTACATCTTTATCTGTACCCTCATGTCTATGAATCAAGTATATCTAATACCTAAAATGCCGACAAACAAATACGCAATCAGTATATTTCTATACTGATATGTGGGTTCAAACAATAATCACAAGTAACATATACGCAAACATATTTATCTTACATATAAGAATATAAACTTGTTTTCATATTCTAACCCATATCTAGTCAACTACCTCAGGTGTAATCACTGTCCCTCCGGGGCTCGTGTGCATTACCCTTAAGATCAGTCTAACCCAGTGTTCAGAATACTATTATTTATTTTACATGATACTCATAGGAACTTTATAATTTGCAAGAACTAAATAAACAAGCAAGCATGTTTATTTGTCGTTCAATCTCATCGAGAAACATCGGCAACGTCAGAATTCGATACATGTATTCATAAGTGTAACCACGTACCTTTGTCATGCAGAAACCATGAAGAGTATATCACATGTACTTTAAGAGTGTATCCAAACATCCAAGCAACAAGCATTCAACCAACATAATCTAAAACAAGCATACTACATATGTGTCACCATGTATTCATGCTACATTAAACAGATCTAGATTTGCTCCTAAACTAGGGTTTAGGTTATCTCTCATTTGGACTAAGGATCAGGGTTACAAAACCTAATTCTATTATATCATGGTTTCCGATATTACAACTCAATCATCCATATTAGGTTAAACCCTGATTAGCATCTTAAGCATATTAAACTATTTGTGAAACCTAAATCAAATTACTAATATTATGATCATAGCAAGATGTCCATATTGGTTTCAAAACCCTAAAACAGCATATGTAAGATTACTAATATGGAATCATCCATTATTCAACATTATCAAGGTTTACTCATTATACATGGCAAGATCAGGTTTTAGTTTAACATGAACAAACCTATCCATCTAAGCATTAGATTGAGCAAAATCTAGGTTTTCCCTTACACTAAACACATAAACACATGTAGTACACATACTTTTATAACATGAAGCATAATAAGGTTCTGATAGTATTTTATTTGGATTCTTCTCATTTTTCTGAGTAATGTGGTATATGATTTTGCTATATTCCGAGTTACTAATCATTTACTAAGATTTTTGCAAGATTAACATTGTTGGACCAATTGCATTAGGCCACATCATATTTAAACCATATTATCAACTTACTAGGAATTCTGCACGGAAATAGGGCAAAAGACATATCAACCCTCAGACTTTGTGTAGCCGGACAGGGATAAAAGTGTCAATCGACTCTATTTCCTTTTTTTCTTCATTTTCTTATTCCTGTCTACGTTGCTCGCACGCAGGCTGTTCCGTCGGGGCACTGGTGCTGGGATGAGTGACTAGCTTTGAGCAACCGCGACTCCTTGGTCCTATCTCGACCGAGATTTCTTTGAAACCCCCTAGATCCAAGCTCCAGGACCTCCTTCTTTCCCCTCGCGACGGGTGTGCGTCAACTATGTTTGCCGGCCGCCCATCTACGAGACCTGACGCCATCGTCGTTCTAGGAGAAATCCTGCAAAACCCCACTTCCTCCATCTTTGGCCCCATTAACTTTGTCAGAACTGGCCAAAGCCTAGGTTCAGTCAGACATGGTGAGGAACCAAGGTTCCTTTCTACTGCTATAAGGCTGAGCAACAGATGGTGTGAGGCTGAAGCAAGCATCGAGGAGGGTGCCCGTCGTTGCAAAGAAGAGGAAGGAGTATTGTGGATCTCCTAAAGACCTTCTGCATTCACCCACAAACCTTCGAGTAGTCGAGGCTTGGTTTTCGTGCATCTGCTGTTCATGCTACAAATATCAAAGACTGCAAGTCTGTGATCCTTGGTTGTTTGGAGGGGCAGAAGAGCTGACATCAGGGACCTCCCAGAAGGATTCCCCATCATCTTCCCAGACCAGGACTCCCATGGAATCTAAATATATGTTGTCTATGTGATTAGCATTATGGGGTGAATGGTTTGGAGAGAGATATATAGTGTTAGCATGGGTTTGCCTTCTCTTTTGGTCGTGAAGCAAAGGGACATACTTCTAAAAAGTATGAGTTTCCTCGCTCATCCTTAATTTCTTTCCAATCTCCATCGTGTACATGATTCCATAACTTCATCCAAGATTTTCCTTTTTTATTGTGATATACAAGGTTAGTCTTCCATAAGAGTCCCACTTTCCCCCTTTTACCGTAAAGAGAGTATTTAATAGATTTTTCGTATGACGACATTGGTAATCCAAAGGAAACATGCACAATCTAGATAGTTCCTTTTATCTCTCTCCTTAGTATATCTTTAAAACTAATAATTCCTCATATCATGGAAAGTCATAAAAATCTTTCCTAAGTCATATTTGTTAATATTCAAAAGTTACATCAAAATAACACTAATTGTTTCTGCAAACATTGTGTTGCCAATAATGGTTAGATGATTACTATTTTAATTATCTAAACCACCACGTATCATATTTCTTTTAGGTACTTGTCTATAATTCAATTGTTCCACAATTATAAAGCTATTAACATTTCTTTACACGATAATTCTCTTTTCTAGAGAATTCCACATAATTGGATATTTAACAATATCAATCGTTCATTACTTTAGGACTCCCTTCCTTATTGGATTATTGCAAACCACCAAACATTCAAAATCCCTTTTATTACTTTAACTCATGCTACAAGCACACATACCATATGAATGATGCATATTATTATTCCACCAATAATACCATTGGGGAAGATTATTTATCAAATTAATTCATGCATCATATTTTATAGTTCAATTTTACCAAAATTTGAGGTTATAACATTCACCCCTCCTTAAAAGGAATGTTGTCCTCAAAATTCAGGCCTACTAATCCTAGGTGAATGATACTCATCTTATGTTTAAAACCCTACTTAGATATTTTTAACAACTTTTCCATGGTATATCGATTTTCATTTTATTACTAAGATTGACACCTGAATTGAAATTCAAGTATATCCACATCTATAATATACACATCTTATCATCACTTGATGATTTTGTTATTACTTGGTGCTTTCTCTTTTCACTTAGGTCTCCAACCTATTATTCATTATTTTCACACAAGGGTGAGGTGACACCTCTAATCCTAGTTCATGTCATTACACATTCAAAGTAGTATATTCATCCTCTTTATCTTAATTTTAAGCATAATGTATGTCTATCCAATCTCCCTCCCTCATAATGAGATGAAATAAGCATTTGACTGCAAACCAAACACAAAGTTCATTCCATTCCAAGAGTGGAGATAGTACATCCACACATCACCTTCCAATTTCACATATTAAGTTGAATCATACCCGATATGACTCTAAACTTACTTGTTCTTAATTTATAGCATTCTTATGTTCCATGAAGTCAAGTGTACCTTTTCTTACTCTTAAGTTAAGACACAAATTCTCTAAGTTTTTCATGACTTCTTTATATCTTTTATATTTACATCTCATGTATCATTATGAGCCTTAGCCAAATCCTTGGGGTCTCTAGGGGTATAGGTACTCTTTTGGAGTGATCTCATCCTTATGCATCAAGAGAGTGCCTTTCAAATTCACCCATTAGGCTACATGATCCTCATGGAGGTAGCTAATCTCCTGAGTCATGTACATTGGATAAACCTAGTTTTTACCTCCCAACCGCATGGTCATGTGCATTTAGGGCATATCAACTCCCAACCCATCGGTCCTATGTACCTCTAATACACCCTACTTGACCCTAGGATTGCATTAGGACTCTACCCTCCCTAAGGGTTTCTTTTGAGATGTCACATCTTTTAAGAACATTATTTTCTTACTTAATTCTTTAACCCGGATTGCCTCCATCTCTCTCTTTTGAGTACACATAATGCAGCGGTGTCCCATCATTGGGCTCGGGCCACCTTCCCTCCAGGGCTTGGTGCCATGTCGGTCTTCCCTCCTGGGCTTGACCTCTGTGATCTTCCCCTCCAGGGGCTTGATCCTAAACAACTGCATTGTGGACTTAGGCCACCTTCCCTCCTGGGCTTGGTGCCTGCCTGATCTTCCCTCCTGGGCTTGACCATTTCATGACCTTCCCTCCTGGGCTTGGTTGTCCACTTAGGCCACCTTCCCTCCTGGGCTTGGTGCCTTACTGGTCTTCCCTCCTGGGCTTGACCAGTTGTGTCACTCAGAGTTGGCATCCTTGGATTCAAAGAATTTAAGTACATTCATTCGTTTTTTTTTATCTTTAACTCTCCACTCCTCTAGGTGAGGATTAAGGTTATCTCAATTCTTAAATATGTTTATTCACTTACCTTTTAAGGGAAAGTCCTAACCTAGGGTGCCTTCTTGGCTCATAGGAGGGGGTTAGGCTCACTAGCCACAACCTGATCCCAAGATCAAGGTTTTGTCTCCCTCATAGGTCATCTTCCCACTCCTTGGGTTGACCCACCCCAGGTTGGCACACTAACCCTAAAGGTTTCATGGATGCCTAACATTTTTTTCTTTCTTTTCATTATAACATATCAACCCATGTTTTATTAATTTCTAGAATACCCCCTCATGGTCTCTGTCCATTCAATGAACTTGGGTCACCTTCCCTCCAGGGCTTGGTCACCATCACTAAACTTCTAGAGACAACATGAGGAGTTTGAGCAAGTTATACTCAACCTTTCATTTTCTTATATGTACATCTATTGGGTTTTTATATCTCTTAAGACTTATCACATAAGTTTTATGCTCCTCATGCCCACATGCAGGGGAGATTGGGTTACCTAGACCATCCCTTATCTTTCTTATTCTTGATTTCAAGTTTCACATGGGCAGTGTCCCATACCACCACACCATGTTGATTACCAATTTCAAGTTTCACATGGGTAGTGTCCCATACCACCACACCATGTTCATTATTTAAGATTAAGGTTTTTTTTAGGGTTAGAGTTAGGGACTACACTCTACCTCTTAGAGTTTCCACATCCCTAGACTCTCTAGGATTTCCATACCCTAAACCAAGTCCTTCCTCTAAGAAAGGGCTGACCCATACTTGTATCTTTCTAGTGTCTACCCTCTCTAGAGGGACCTACACAAAAGGTTACATCTTTTCACATTTTACTTCTCTTATTAATATTTTATTTTTAAGGCTTATTAAGCAAAGAGATGAGAAGTAGATGAAAATGTAAGATGAGGAACTTAATTTTCCTATTTAAAATTTCTAAGGATAATTTGAAATTATAAACTATTAAGTATTAGTTGATGAATATGTGCTCTGATACTAAATGTAACGACCCGCACTTTTGAGTGTCGAAAAGACCTTAAAGTCACAGATCGTTAATCATATACTCTAGGATCAGATTCAAGAAATAATACAGAATAGTAAACAATTTCCATTAATGAACAAATATTTACATGTTTACATAAAAAGCTCCTCTAAGGAGTTACATAACTTTTAAATAGAATTAACTTTTACATGTGTGAAGATAAACTATTAAGACTACACCTTCATGATTACTGTAGTGTCTTGAACATCTTTATCTATACCCTCATGTCCATGAATCAAGTATATCTGATACCTATCACATTTCCAAAATCTCTCGCTCGTCCTCCCTAATCGCTCTGGCGATTAGGGTTTACAAAGTTGGGATACCTCATCGCCCTAGTGGCGTCTTTTCTCTCCTTCGTGGTTACCTTTTCTTGTAGGTCAAGGTTGGTAGTCTCTCGTGGACTAGGTACGATCAAAGATGGCAGAAGAATTAGCATATAGGTACGCAAGACTGGATCTTGAGGATGACGAGGAGGCAATTCTCGATCTTCCTAGCGGAGGACAAGAAGAGGAGGATGATCATGTTTCTCTAGCGTTGGTGGCCCGATTGCTTACGGATCGTCCATATAACTTCTGGGCTATGAATAGGACGCTAACCCTAGCATGGTCGCTCAAGGAGAGCGTCGTTTTCAAACAACTGGATAAGGAGGCTTTCGTAATCCAGTTCCTCCATTGGAAGGACAAGCTGAAGGTCCTGGAGAATGGTCCGTGGCATTTTGATAACCGGTTGCTTCTCATCAAGGAGGTTGAAGACGGAGATGTGCCAGAGCAGATTGTGTTCAAGGAATGTGTATTCTGGGCAAGGTTGTATGGCCTACCGCTGGGGCAACGATCCACGCCAGCGATTACGTCGATTGCTGAGAGGATTGGGAGGTTAGTGGAAATTGATAAAGACGACCTAGGTGGGATTCCTCCGTCTGAATCCGAATAGGTTTGGACGTGTCCAAACCCTTGCGGCACTTACAGAAGATCAAAGATAACATAGGGGTCGTGACAGAAGTAGAGATCAAGTACGAAAGGTTGCCTAATTACTGCTACATATGCGGAAAACTGGACCATGTTGATCGTGATTGCCCTAAGGAGGAAGAAGACGATACAATTCAATGAGGGTGGGGAGCCTGGCTTTGGGCGTCTCCATGGAAACCAAAAGAATCTATTGTTGAAGAAATTTACGGAGCAAGAAGAACAAAGAAAACACTGCAGTTCCATGTAAAGCCCAAGCGAACAGGTGACTGGGAGGACAGCGGCAGAACAGGGGGGAAGGTGTTAATGGCGGAAGGAGGTCAGAGGGACCGCTGGTGGAAGGAAGGAGTGGAGAACAGAATTCAATTCGGCAATCGGGGGAGCAAAGATCCAAGTATTACCAAAGAAACCAACAAGTCATGTATAGGGGAACCGCAGATCCAAAGCTCTAACAAAGGAACCCTAATAGCGGCAGTGGAACGGGAGAAGGAAGAAGCGCTCAGGCCTGATACATGAGCGGGAGCCAGTGATACTCCAATTACTATTGTGGATGACCGTCGGGAAGATTCCAGTAAGCACAGTCGGGAAGGAAAATTACAAGACAAGGAGTCTTCTGTCACCAACATCTTCTCCAGCATACTTTCCGACCTGGGGCGAAACAGAGGGATGGACGGTAGGCAAGCACGAGAGGTGCCAACTTCTAATCTGCGGTACAGCAATGGCAGCGGTGAAAGCATGAGAGTAACCAGAGGACAAAAGATAAGGATGCGAACCAAACCTCATCTGAGTTTAAAATCACCAGTGAAACAACACAACAAAGGAAGAACAGTTCACATCCGACGTCGGCCAGAGGTGAGAGAGGTTGGGGAACAAGAGGAAATGCATACAGTAGATCGACAGTTGGGCAAAAGAGCTAGGACGGATGATACTGTGATAGCTGCGGACACAGATTTGGAGACTGTTTTCGTGCACAAAAAACACATTGTTCAACAGGGGCAAGGGGCTGAGGCAACATCTTTTTTCTCTTCAACAGTAGCGGGTATTGGCTCAGACCAGACCCGTGAACAACAATGAAAATTTTCAGCTGGAACTGTCGAGGCTTGGGCAAACTCGATAGTAGGAGAGCTCTTCGTACTTGGGTAGGGAGAGAAAGCCCAACCTGGTGTTTCTAGCTGAAACCATGGTTGCTGACACAAAGCTAGAATAATTTAAACGTTTCTGTGGTTTCTATGACGGTCTGTGCCTCTAAAGCAATGGGAGATCGGGAGGCTTGGGCCTTTAGTGGAAAGACATTGTTGTGGAGGTTATTAGCTATTCTGATCACCACATCGAGTGTTGGGTTCAAGAAGGTATTAACCAGGTGAAATGGAAAGCAGTCACTATCTATGGTTGGGCAGATCAGCAGAATAAATATCGCACCTGGGATCTCATGCGGAAGGTCATGGACAATTCAGAGGCTCCTACTATCATGTTCGGGGACTTCAATCAAATTCTATCCAATGATGAAAAGTGGGGAGGGCCACCAAGGCCAGATAGCTGGATGCAGGATTTCCGCGATGCTATGGACGATTGTGCTCTGTTCGACTTAGGCTTTTCAGGCAGGCCGTATACATGGGAAAGAGGAAAACAGATTGACAATCTGGTGCGGGAAAGATTGGACCGTGCTTTGGCGAACTATGAATGGAGTAGGATTTTTTCTTCTTGTAAAGTTATCCATCTTCCTTTTTACATATCTGATCATTGCCCGGTTGTCATCTCTGCTGATCACTCAAAAAAGGAAAAGAAAAGGAGGCAGCATTATTTCCGGTTTGAACCGATGTGGATACACGAGGAGGGCTGCTTGGATACGATACAACGTGCATGGGGAGATCATTACAGGGGGGGTTGGTGGATAAGATTGAGGGGTGCGGTGAGAAGCTTGACTTTTGGGCTATGACACATCTGGGAAATATCAGGAAAAAAATTAGGGAGACGGAAAAGCTGCTTGCAGAAGAACAAGAAAAACCACTGGACAACCAAGTGCTGAAAAACTATGACGTGTTGGCAAAGGAATTACAGCAATGGCATAGACGGGACGAGGAGTATTGGTGTGCAAGGGCACGAGTTAATGAAATGAAGTCGGGTGATCGGAATACGGCATATTTCCATCACAAGGCATCTCACAGAAGGAAAAGAAACCAAATTGATCAGCTGCTTGATAAAAACAATGTCCTACGCACAGAAGAGAGGGAGATCGAATCAGTGGTGGTAGATTTTTTTGAGGAGCTCTTCACTACGAGTGATCCGCAGAACTTAGAAGAGGAAGTTTCAGGTCTAAGTGAAATAGTAAACTCGTCCATGAATTTGGCCTTGGAAAAACATATTACAGATAAGGAAATAGAAGATGCACTGGCCGACATGCACCCTAATAAAGCACCTGGGCCCGACGGGTTGAAACCTCTTTTCTTCCAACACTACTGGAAAGTTGTGGGAAAGGATGTAGCAAATTATATCAAAGGGTGGTGGAAGGGAGAGGAGGACATTGGGAAAGTGAACTCCACGGTGGTGGTCCTAATTCCGAAGGTAGAGAATCCAAAAAGTCTAGCTGAATACAGACCCATTAGTCTTTGTAATGTGGTCTACAAAATTGCCTCTAAGGTCATGGCCAATAGACTCAAGCCGCTGATGGATAATATGATTTCTGAGAACCAAAGTGCCTTCATATCAGGGAGAATGATTACTGACAATGCTCTGGTTGCTTTTGAAGTACTCCATAAAATGAAGACCGAAGGAAAAAATAAAAAAGGTAGTTTTGCCTTGAAGCTGGATATGTCTAAAGCGTATGATAGGGTGGAGTGGAAGTTCTTAGATGCGGTCCAAGAAAAGATGGGGTTTGGAAGGATATGGAGAAGCAAAGTTCAAGAATGTGTCTCGTCTGTTAATTTTTCTTTTGCCATCAACGGTAACCGGTCCAGGAAGATACTACCATCCTGTGGCCTCAGGCAAGGTGACCCTCTCTCCCCCTACTTGTTTATTCTTTGTGTTGAAGCCTTCTCAAAATCTATTTCTTTAGCTTTAGCAAATAAATCTATTAGGGGGGTCAAGGTCAGCATAAACGGACCCCCCATCACTCACCTCTTCTTTGCATATGATAGTATTCTCTTCGCAAAAGCAACCAAGGAAGAATGACTGATATTAGCTAATATTATTAGCCAGTACGAACAGGCATCGGGACAAAGAATCAACCTAAGTAAAATTGAAGTTGTCTTTAGCAAAGGAATACCGCACCATAAAAGAGGGGAGCTGCTAAATATCCTAAAGGTGAAAGAGGTACAAAGACACACCAAATATTTGGGTCAGTCGATGTCCATTGGAAGATCAAAGAATCAGGTTTTCAATTATATCAAGGAGCGAGTATGGAAAAAGCTTCATGGGTGGAAAGAAAAATTCCTATCTAAACTGGGAAAGGAGGTGCTTATTAAAGCGGTAGTCCAGGCAATTCCAATGTATGTTATGAATGTCTTTCAACTACTGGTGGGACTCATTGATGAGATACAGAGCTGCATTGCTAGGTTTTGGTGGGGTGCAAAAAATAATGAAAGAAAAATATCTTGGATGAGTTGGAACAGCCTTTGTAAGCCCAAGAGAGCGGGTGGTTTGGGTTTTAGAGATCTCCATGCTTTCAACCAGGCCATGCTTGCTAAACAAATTTGGAGGCTGCTCACGAAAGAAGACTCCTTGGCGTATAAAATTCTGAAGGCAAGATACTTCCCTAGGTCGAGTATTTTGGAGGCTAGACGTGGCTACAACCCCAGTTTCACATGGAGAAGTATCTGGGGAGCCAAACTGGTGTTGTTGGAGGGAGTTAACTGGCGAGTGGGTAATGGTAGAAGCATCAGCATATGGAAGGATAGATGGACTGTAGGTCAATAGGAGAGCTTCCAGGACTCTTACCCGAGCCATGTCAATGACTTGGATTTGGTCCAGGACCTAATCGCAGAAGAGGGGGGTGGGACAGACAATTGATCACAGCAGCATTTCCGCAAGAGGTTAGCTCCAGTATCTTGAACACCCCAATCAGCAGCCGTCTCCAAGAAGACTCTCCCTACTGGTGGCCGGAGGACAAAGGTTGGTTTGCGGTAAAGTCCGCCTACTGGTTAAGCCTCCTGGGAAAGGTGGAGTATAGCTCATCATGAGTAGCAAATCGGAACGATATCTGGAAGGTGGTTTGGAAGTCACAGCTACCGCCAAAGCTCTCCCACTTCCTTTGGCGGGTGTGTACGGGAGGGTTGGCGACGAGAGGACGTCTTTGGGACAGGCATTGTATCGTTGAAGGCAATTGTACTTGCTGCAATGCACCTAAAGAAACTATCTCCCATGTGCTCTTCGGATGCAATGCGGTGAGGGAGGTGTGGTCAGCTGCTCAAATTCCACTCCAGTCTGACAAGCTGGACCAGGTGAGCCCGGCGGAGGTTGTGTGGGAGATGCATGAAAAGCTGAGTCAATCGGAGTGCTTGAGAGCATTTGGGATTCTGTGGGGGCTCTGGACTCACAGAAACAAGGTCGTCTTTGAAAGCAGCAAGGCGTCGCCGGAGCAGTTCATCCGGCAGGCAATCACATACACGGATGACTTCAGACGAATCAACGAGCAGGCATGGACGGTAGTGGAAAGGGAATATGACGCAGAGGGAGTGAGTTGGACAAAGCCAATGCAGGGGAGGCACAAACTTAATTGCGACGCCGCGATGGGACAAGGAGGTTCGATCGGCCTGGGAGGAGTCATCCGAGATACTGAAGGTAACATACAGGCGCTGGTGGCGGAGAGAATGCAGAGCACAGGCGATGTCTACATCGCTGAAGCACTAGCAATACTGGCAGCTATGAACCAAGCTAGGGAGTGGGGTTTCACGGCCATTGAAGTGGAAACGGACTCGAAGTCTGTTGCGGATGCAGTCCAGAAGCTGACCAAAAGGGGAGATTATCTCGGCCTTCTGGTTGATGACATTAAGTCAGTAGGAAGTTCCTTTGCTTTCTTTTCTGTTAGTTTTGTTCGATGATCAAGTAATATACTTGCCCATGAAGTCGCAAAATGTGCCCTTCAGGGTACCATTACCTCTTCTAGGGATCGACTTGACATCCCACCTTTTCTTTTTGGTGTAGCTCGTACTGATCTTTCTTAATATATAAGGCGTTTAACTTAAAAAAAAGTATATCTGATACCTAAAATGCCGACAAACAAATATGCGATCAGTATATTTCTATACGGATACGTGGGTTCAAACAATAATCACAAGTAACATATACGCAAACATCTTTATCTTGCATATAATAATATAAACTTGTTTTCATATTTTAACCCATATTTGGTCAACTACCTCAGGTGTAATCACTATCCCTCCGGGGCCCGTGTGCATTACCCTTAAGATCAGTCTAACCCAGGGTTCAGAAAACTATTATTTATTTTACATGATACTCATAGGAACTTTATAATTTGCAAGAACTAAATAAACAAGCAAGCATGTTTATTTGTCGTTCAATCTCATCGAGAAACATCGGCAACCTTGGAATTTGATACATGTATTCATAAGCGTAACCACGTACCTTTGTCATGCAGAAACCATGCAGAATATATCACATGTACCTTAAGAGTGTATCCAAACATCCAAGCAACAAGCATTCAACCAACATAATCTGAAACAAGCATACTACATATGTGTCACCGTGTATTCATGCTACATTAAACAGATCTAGATTTGCTACTAAACTAGGGTTTAGGTTATCTCTCATTTGGACTAAGGATCATGGTTACAAAACCTAATTCTATTATATCATGGTTTCCGATATTACAACTCAATCATCCATGTTAGGTTAAACCATGATTAGCATCTTAAGCATATTAAACTATTTGTGAAACCTAAATCATATTACTAATACTATGATCATAGCAAGATGTCCACATTGGTTTCAAAACCCTAAAATAGCATATGTAAGATTACTAATATGGAATCGTCCATTATTCAACATTATCAAGGTTTACTCATTATACATGGAAAGATCGGGTTTTAGTTTAACATGAACGAACCTATCCATATAAGCATTAGATTGAGAGAAATCTAGGTTTTCCCTTACACTAAACACATCAACACATGTAGTACACATACTTTTAGAACATGAAGCATAATAAGGTTCTGATAGTATTTTATTTGGATTCTTCTCATTTTTCTGAGTAATGTGGTATATAATTTTTCTATATTCCGAGTTACCAATCATTTACTATGATTTTTGCAAGATTAACATTGTTGGACCAATTGCATTAGGCCACATCATATTTAAACCATATTATCAACTTACTAGGAATTCTGCACGGAAATAGGGCAAAATACATATCAACCCTTAGACTTTGTGTAGCCGTACAGGGATAAAAGTGTCAATCGACTCTATTTCCTTTTTTTCTTCATTTTCTTCTTCCCTTCTGCGTTGCTCGCACGCAGGCTGCGCCGTCAGGGCACTGGTGTCGGGCTGAGCGACCAGCTTCGAGCAACTGCGACTCATTGGTCCTATCTCGACCGAGACTTCTTCGAAACCCCCTAGATCCAAGCTCCCATCCCTCCTTCTTTCCCCTCGTGACGGGTGTGCGTCAACTGTGTTTGTCGGCCGCCCATCTACGAGACCTGACGCCATCGTCATTCTAGGAGAACTCCTGCAAAACCCCACTTCCTCCATCTTTGGCCCCCTTAACTTTGTCGAAACTGGCCAAAGCCTAGGTTCAGTTAGACATGGTGAGGAACCAAGGTTCCTTTCTACTGCTATAAGGCTGAGTAGCAGATGGTGTGAGGCTGAAGCAAGCTTCGAGGAGGGTGCTCGTCGTTGCAAAGAAGAGGAAGGAGTATTGTGGATCTCCTAAAGACCTTCTGCATTCACCCACAGACCTTTGAGTAGTCGAGGCTTGGTTTTTGTGCATCTACTGTTCACGCTACAAATATCAACGACTGCAAGTCTGCGATCCTTGGTTGTTTGGAGGGGAAGAAGAGATGACATCAGGGACCTCCTAGACGGATTCCCCATCATCTTCCCAGACTAGGACTCCCATGGAATCTAAATATAGGTTGTCTATGTGATTAGCATTATGGGGTGAATGGTTGGGAGATATATATATAGTATTAGCATGGGTTTGCCTTCTCTTTTGGTCGTGAAGCAAAGGGACATACTTTCGAAAAGTATGAGTTTCCTCGCTCATCCTTAATTTCTTTCCAATCTCCATCGTGTACATGATTCCATAACTTAATCTAAGATTTTCCCTTTTTATCGTGATATAGAGGGTTGGTCTTCCATAAGAGTCCCACTTTCCCCCTTTTATCGTAAAGAGAGTATTTAATAGATTTTTCATATGGCGACATTGGTAATCCAAAGGAAACATGCACAATCTAGATAGTTCCTTTTATCTCTCTCCTTAGTATATCTTTAAAACTAATAATTCCTCACATCATGGAAAGTCATCAAAATCTTTCCTAAGTCATATTTTTTAATATTCAAAAGTTACATCAGAATAACACTAATTGTTTCTACAAACATTGTGTTGCCAATAATGGTTAGATGATTACTATTTTAATTATCTAAACCACCACGTATCATATTTCTTTTAGGAACTTGTCTATAATTCAATTGTTCCACAATTATAAAGCTATTAATATTTCTTTACACGATAATTCTCTTTTTTAGAGAATTCCACATAATTGGATATTTAACAATATCAATCGTTCATTACTTTAGAACTCCCTTCCTTATTGGATTATTGCAAACCACCAAACATTCAAAATCCCTTTTATTACTTTAACTCATGCTACAAGCACCCATACCATATGAATGATGCACATTATTATACCACCAATAATACCATTGGGGAAGATTATTTATCAAATTAATTCATGCATCATATTTTATAGTTCAATTTTACCAAAATTTGAGGTTATAACATGATCCCACCTAACAGGTGAATCAGTTTCTAGGGTTGAGTCACATGGCACTACCCGTAGGTAGCCCACTCCTTAACTCATGGCGTGCTAAAGAGTCTCATGGCACTACACGTGGGTAGCCCAATTTCTAACTCATGATAGCCTAGACCTTTCTCTAGGTTATCCTTTTTAGCCTTTTCTAAGACACAGAGGAGGATCCTGATCTAAGCCAGTTATTTATATATATATATATATATATATATATATATATATATATATATATATATATATATAGTGATAATTATAGTCACTTTATAGTTGCATGAAATAAAAGTCATTGAAGCAGTTTATTTCAAAAAAACCCATAAAATCTCCAAGAATCATCGTGAAACTAAGGTGGTTAATCATAAACGTAACCACATACCTGTCAGGCTGATTTGAGACAGAATAATCCATTCAAGTAAGAAATCCAAGCAAGTAAGCACACATATCAAGATCCTGAAATAATTATACAATTTCCTTTTATTACTCATGTCATCAAGATCTATTAAATATAGCTCACTTCCTAGGGTTTCTAGTCCACTTTTAGGGTTTCCATTGCAATTAGGGTTTCCCTTCATCTTTTACTATTTTAAACCTAATTTAATGCAATTGATCATAAACCCTAATTATCTCAACATCTAATCCTCAATTTCATATTAAAGGCATAATTAACCATTAAATAAGTCCATTAAGCCTCTTTTACATTAAAGCTACCATTTTTATCTTTTTTGTCCATGAAAAGATCATTATGCTCGTTTATCATCAATTCACGGTTCATTATGGTCTAATTCACATATGAACTCTACTTGTCATTAATTCTACCTTTATCCATTAGAAAACCCTAATTACTACATTAAGGGTATTTATCCACAATTAGAAACTTTTATACTCAAAATAGCTTCGAATCATCACATCATAACTTTATTCACGATTTTGAATAATTAAAGCCATTAAGAGTCGCATTTACCAATATTAGGGTTTCAAGGCCCATTAAAGCATATTCATGCACATGAAACTCTAAATTAAACTAATTACGTGCAAAGTTCATCCTTTTTGTTTCTAATGTTCCTTTTTGTCATTAACAGGTTAATACCAACTTTAATCATCCATTAAACCCTACTAAATACATTAATCATCTCAAAATAGGGTTTCTTAATCTTTAATTCATTAAAGTTGATAACTTACACTACTTTTCAAATTTCAAAAGGAATTAGCTTCTAAATATATTTTTATTGCATTCCTCTTGTTTTTCTGATCAAATTTCATGTTTTATGCATACCAATCTGAGCTACCAATCTTTAACTACGAATTTTACAAAATCCACTTACTGTAGCCAATAGAAGGTTGCCACGTCATCTCCTCATGCATCGTATCTACGCGGCTGGTTAAAAACATTTCAAAATGACACAATTTCCCTCGTGTGTCTCCTTGGCTTTGTAATGCCAAGAGGGGCAAAATCGTCCAACCGACATCCTCTTCTCCTACCTCACGACCGCGGCTTGCTTCCGCCTTAACGGCTAAGGGTGTGGCTCCTCCTCCTCCTTCCTGACCTCATCGGCCATCAGGGAGGGCTCCCTCGCCTCCGACACCCTCCCCCGCACCCACCCATGCTTCAGCCGGTGCACCAGATGGTCGGGGTGCGGGCGCTTGGTCCTGCAAAATGCAGCCTTGCTGCAGTCCGCTGGCAGTTGATTGCGGGGTTGTTTCCCCTCTCTACAAGACCGGAAACTCCTCATAATTTGGCACCCTAGCTTGGTCGTTCCTCTGTGCACAGGTACGTACCCCTTGGGTCGCAGGTAGGGTGGTTGTTCAGGCATGCTTGGTTCCGCAACTCATGGCCGACCTGCAACCATACCACGGCCATGCGCAAGCTCCAGAGCACGGGGAAGACAATTGTGCTTCTCCGTGGTGTCGTGGAAGCGTCAGGTCTCCATCGTAACCTCTTCGCGGCACCTGGTTACCCTTGGGGTAGCATTCTTTCCCTTGGTTAGGGTTGCGTGCAAAGAAGAAGAAGAAAGAAGAGAATTGTGTGGGATTCCATCCTGAACTCGAACCAAGGTCTTACCCCTTTATAGGGGAGAGCATCCACGCCCTACGGTGCTCATCCATAAATTAGCAATGCCCCTTCCTAATAGGAATGTGATTCCATCATTAAGAAGCTAGTTTCTCTCTCTCTCATATTTCTTTAATAATCCTTCTTCTTTTGATATTAGGATTCTGAAAATCATCCATCTTATTCTCTTTGTTCTTGCTTTTTAATCCATTGGCACGAAATTCTATTTTCCTTTAGTAGAAAATACTTTCTTTTTAGCAAAACCACATAATCCATAAATAATGTATTCACATTATCTTCTTATTTTCTATTATTGGTATTTTCTCTTTCTTTTCTTCATTGGGACTCCTTGGAACCCAAGAAACTCAAATATTTCAAAATTCCTTTTTAAGGATACTTATTATCCTTCTAGATGCATCTATATTCATTATTTCACATTATATTGTTTATTTCTTATTAAAATGTCTTTTTTTAGGATTTCTCTTTATATTTCTTTTTATTTTCCTCATTGGCATTCCTTTTAATATTAGAAACCTCATGGATATGAAAATCCACCAAGGATAACTCAATTATGCCTCTTTCCACTTATTTTCCACATTTTATCATTGTTTTCAATTTCTTTCTTAATAAAGATATATTTAATTGATCTTTTCTTTTCTTTTTGCATTATCTTTGCAACTTTGGACTCCTCGGACCCCAAGGAACCCAAGAGGCACGAAATCCACCTTTGGATTACATACTTTTGCCTTCTAGAGGTTTCTACATTTTTCTTTTCTCCATTTCTTATCAATAATGGAGTTCCTTATGTCTTTTCCTTGTTATTGGGCCCATCCCACAAAACAATCATCAAGTCTATTGTAAACAAAATCCGTTTATTCAAAACAAATTATATCGTTATTTGTTCAAATATCTTTAATATGAGAAATCACATTTCTCACCAAATGAACCCAAAAATTGGGGTTGTAACACTAACTCTCCATCTCTCTCTCTTGGATTTCGTTTCTCTAGATTGAATCACGAATTATGAGATATCATTGTGTGTTAGGTTGACCATATATAGCAATTGAGCTGCTTGGGTCAATTGCACATTGACCCCTCACTATAGTTTCTCTTATTTCAGCTAAATATTTTGTCATAAAAATATTATTGTAATTCATCTACTGATAAGGTCTAAATGCATCCAAAAATTATGAAAATTTTACATCTTGTTTATTATTGAGTTATAGATATCTAGTTAAAATTTCAGATCATTTGGAGTTACCAATAAATAAATAAAAATAAAACACTACACTATTGAAAAGCACTCTATCAGCATTTTGGTCAAAGTATAGTTTGACCGAGAACCACATTCAAAGAACACTCAAATATTCTGAAATTTTTTTCCAATATGCATGATTGAGTTATCCATATCATATCCAAAATTCAATTAAATAATAAAAATTTAGAAAATATGAAAAATCATTTACCACACTGCTATCTTGATCAAATTCCATATTCATGTACTATCAAAACCCTAATTTTTGTCAATTAGGGTTTACATTTCTCAAACCCTAATTCTTCAAACTAAATCATAGTTAGATTTTCTTCTTAGGTTTGAAACATCACAATTGATCTACTATCATTAATCAATTCTAAATGATGTTCAATCTAATCAAGCATGGGAACATTTACCAAATAAAAAAAATCTAATCAAGCATGTAATCATTCAGGTAAACCCTAGTTTACCAATTAAGCATAATTGTGGCCATTACAAAGACAACAGATACTTTTCAAGTGTCCATCAAAAGAACACTTTTAACTCATGCACATCAAGTGTCATAAGACTCACTTGATTTCCATGTCCCTGAAAGGAAAGAATACAAAGAAACATATTCCTATTATCACCCCATCATCACCCAGGGTTGTTTATAAAAGAGAAGAGATTATCATCTCCTCTGATTATTGCATGAACTTTCAACTATTCATGAGTCATTTACTCTTGTTTCATTCTAGGTTCCTTGCCATCAGCATAGGAATTATAAGGATGATTACATGTCATCACTCATTTCTTTGTTATTATCTAACATGTTCATGAAGATTTTATGATTTTATCACATTTCTCATTTTCTCATTATGGAAGAGATCATTATCCTTCACATATTTTTTATTTGAATAAGGATCCTCTTCCTTGTTCCCTTTCACTTATCATGAGAATTGTACTTGGTACTTTCTCATACTCATAGGTTGATCGGAGATAATTACAAATTCCATTTTATTTCACTTAAGATGTGATAGAAACATTCGTGCCATATTTTCAATTTCATTATGCTCTTTAGATTGTCTCAAAATGATTACTTGATCAGAGTAATCAGAAAGATAGCAATCTAAGAGTCTCACACTTTCCTTGCCTTCAATAGATGAATACATGGCTAGGGTATACAAGTACTGAAGGTAGGTAGTATGCACCTTGTTTTACATTGTATACTTTACTTTTCATAAAATCCAAATCACACGACTTAATATCCCTGGATTTCTCCAGGCATCTCATTTACATCTCTGCCTCTTTTATATGGATAAAATCAATTATAAAGCAATTAAAAGAATATTGGACAGAATATAAATTCTATTCCTCATCATTTCTTTCCCATGTTCCCATAGGACAACCAAAGGGAAGTCAACAACAGAAATCCTTCTTATGATTATCAGATAAAATCAAGAGAAGACATATCAGAATGAAAAATCTCTATTTGATCGTCACCCCTCACAGTCATCTACCACTTCAAGTTGACTCAAAACATAGAGTGTAGCTATTTCATGTTGTTTCTTTTGCCTTTTTACACTATTGGGTTGTAACTTTTGTAAGCCATGTCGAGTCTGCCTTGGTTGTTCGATCATTTCCTCCTTTCTTTTTGAAAAAAAGGGGAAGTATGCTCAACATGTCTATATCTATAACATATCTTATCCTCGTACCATGGTCTTATCGGTCTCATTACCGATGTAGAAGCTAAGTCAGGAGTTCTTATAGGTGGAAAACTAAGACTTTTACCTTTACTTAGTGAATGTTGCCCTGGTGCACTAGGCATTTATTGCACTAATGGCACCAAAAACTTTGGCTTTTTAGAACAACTAAGCAAATATCTCTAGAATTGTAGAGACCTTTCCTTAATTCTCAGCTTATTGCCCTTCCTTGGGCATTGTAATCACAGATGTACTATCTATCTATACTTATGGTAGAGTCTATTTACTTGCCATATGTTAATCCTTCCCACATTTTCCACTATTCCAACATGACTATGTCATTCAAAAACCCTTTCAGAACCCAAAGTTTTTGCATTGAGGACTGGTAACCTAGGTTGTATTGCTAGTATCCAGTCCACTATATGCATCACTCTTGTCCTAACCTTCCCAACACGAGCATAAAAATCATGATTCTCTATCCTGATTGGGTCAAGATGGGAATTCTCAGGCACTCGTTATTCTCTTTCATGATCCCTTGCACCTTCTCCTGGTGCAACAACATTGCTCTTAGCAATGTGTTCCTCATGTTCTCCAGTCATATTTAAGCTTTAACCTCTCTTCTGAATAAGCAGAAGTCACTACAAGATATACTAGAGGACACTAGAACAAACTCAACACCTTAGTCCTATGTCTCTGTAGACTCAGTGAACCTTAGGCTCTGATACCAAAACTTTGTGACTTCCCGACATCGAATCAAGCCAAATTTCCACCATTAATAATTGTAGAATAATCATAAGTAGTGGATTAAAAAAATCATTAAAAATTAAAACCACTTTGCAAAGAGATCCATTTCTAGGAAACTCTTAAATAAAGAACCAAACTTTATATACATCATGGTTCACATTGTACATACATTGTACCATCTCATCTTGAGGATAACATATAAAAATTGCTTTGCCAAAACCTATATATAAGCAACATAAAACCCTCTAGGCAATCAAGCCAAAATCTCAGATCATTTATGAAACCATCATGTACTAAATCCAAGGACCTGAGAGTATAGAGATGACACATAGGACTTCTATCTACAAGACACGACAGATGATATACTCAACCTGAGTTGTTACTACTGCCCCTATTGTTGTTGTTCTCTCTATATATAGTATGGTCTCTACCCCCTCGTGTACGTCCACCTAAAAAAATGTGGATCCCACGGGGTGAGACAAGTGTCCCAGCGAGAGATATAACTCTCCGCCAATAATATTATTATCATAGGTAAACAGTATAAAATTGAGTAGAGGATTCTTTATATAAATAAGCAAGATTAATCACTATTTATAAGCAGAACAGAGTAATCCCATCCTATAAAGTAATGCAACTATCTATGATAGAGCAATCAATCATCTATTCACTTTATAACGAATATGAAGAGCACGTATAACATCTAACTATTTAAGATGTGTAACATAAGTGAACATCAACCAGTGTTTTCCATATTCGATCCTTCAGCAAATACGCCACATGGATTATTACATATTTACAATCACACTTATGCCCTGAGGAGATGAGGTATACCTCTCATACTCCAACCGACCACTGCTAAGTCAAAATCGGTACCATATAAAGTCAATGAAAGAGTCAGTACAAGACAACTAGTAGGACATCTTGTATCAACAACTGGTAGGGCATCTTGTGTCAACTACAATTAGCTTACCAGGGTATACTGGTATCTTCTCTATAGAGTTACAGCCATAGCATGCACTCTCTTCGGGAGAAGACCACTGAGCTTTCCCGAATTATAAGGATAAGGAAAATTATACATCAATTCCTCACCTGGTCAGGAGATTCTCATCAATCCCAACAATACATAATAATAATAATGAAGAAGAATTTACACATCAATTCCTCATTTGGTCGAGAGATTCATATCATCCCATTGTAAATAAGGAAGGTGCTACATCAATTCTTCATTAGAATGTATGGATATATTCCTTCCTTCACCCCCTCATATTCAAAAATATGCTCTTCGAGTTAAACTCGTTTCACCATTTAGTAAATTCTAACACTGAATGGATCTATGTTCAGGGCAACTACATGATGAGATTGCACTTGATTAATTAGGTGCATTATAGTATCTTTTAGCATCAACTAAGTTTCAAACATGAATTATAACATATGCTATAAATAAAAGTGTAATACATTTATCCAGTACTTTTATAACCTTTGGAACACTTTGAATGCATAACACTCGAGATCTCAGTCGCTTATCACATTATTGGGAATTCTCAACCCTTAGCATTATCATCATCATGATTACTAGATCTGGGTATTCAAACCCTCAGTTCATCACTGATCATTGTTACCTCTTTAAGAGGTAATTGTTACCTCTAGGTTCTCATACCAAGGTATTCATTACACTTGTCGAACAAGTATTTCACATAGCTCACAAAGCCCATTAAACATCTTGTCACCTCTCACTAGGCAACAACTATCTTTTAAGATATCAGACTATATAAACATTATACTTGTTGTACAAGTACTTCTCATGGCTCACAAGGCCCATTAAACATCTTGTCACCTCTTCACTAGGCAAAAACTATCTTTTTAGGTCTTCAGATCTTTATACTTGTTGTACTTGTATTTAACATGGCTCACAACGCCTATTTAAATCTATATCATATAAAACATCATAGGTCATACCTGGCTATGCTCATCATCTCATGAATCCTACATGGTTAGCACTTCATGATAAAAACATTAGCAGTATATGACATCACCATGCAATGCAAGAGAAATACATCCTTCCCATTATTAGGGTTAGGATTTCCTATTTTAATCGAATAGGGTTTCACATTCATATCATCACTATGTGATATAAGAGAAATACATCCTTCCCATTATTAGGGTTATGGTTTCTCATTCTAACCAATTAGGGTTTCAAGTGCATACCATCACCCTTCATTAGGGTTAGTGTTTCCCCTTATTAACCAATTAGAGTTTCAAATCATATCATCACCCTTCATTAGGGTTAGGTTTTTCCCCTTATTAACAAATTAAGGATTCAAGATCATATTGTCAAGAATCAAACCCTAATTAATACTCCATTCATTTTAGGAGTATCAATGCATGCTTATTAACATGATTATCACACATGTAAAAGTTTCTCTCTTATCCTCATTAGGATGTTGATTGCATCATACTTTATTAAATTGGTTCAATCCTTGTCTCAAGGTACATTGGCCTACACTTAACACATTGCATTAAACTCTTTATGTCTAAATGTACTACTTGACATAACACAATTCATGTGTTACTCCATCAAGAACATTGAATTGAGATGCTTACATCAAATTGGGTGTAAAGGTGTATACTTGACACCATATCATGCTTTCATATCATGCTTGAGGTGTAACCTCATCACTATATCGTGCATCTATATCGGACATGAGGTATATCCTCATCACCATATTGTGTATAGAGTGTATCCCCCATTACCATATCGTGCACCCATATCAGGTTGCCCAACATTTAGGGTTTGTCATATCAAGTTAGATGTACTTAGTTCCATATCATGTATGAGGTGAGTGCTTGACCTTATATCGTGCACAAGGTGTGCACTTCATCATCATATCGGGCATCCATATTGGGCATGAGGTGTATGTATGCTTCACACCATATCGGGAAAAGAGGTGTGTGTGTGCTTCACACCAGATCGGGAAAAGAGGTCTGTGTGTGCTTCACACCCTATCGGGCAAAGAGGTGTGTGTATGCTCACACCATCTCGAGCAAAGAGGGGTGTGTGCTTCACACCATATCGGGCAAAGAGGTGTGTGTGTGCTTCACACCATATCGGGCAAAGAGGTGTGTGTTTGACTCTATATTGTGCATGGGGTCTTTGCTTGACCTCCTATCATGCAAGAGGTGTATGTTTGACACCATATCGTGCATAGGGTGTATACTTCATCACCATATCATACAAGGAAGTATACATTCATATCCATATCGTTTTAGTGGTGTATGTGCATCACCATATCGGGTTAGAGGTGCTTGCTTGTGTGCTTGACCCTGATATCACTTTGTAAGGTGATACCATCATCTTGAAGCTCTATACCTTCATTCTACTTGTTCTAGTACATGGATAACAGGTATAAGAAACTATTAGAATTCATAGATATATCAAGTAATTAAACAAAATCTCATAATTGAAAGTAGATCATCAAATATAGCAAGAAAGATAGTGAGTAATAACATGTTTGGGTTCAAGTTATATAACTTGCCCTAAGAACAACTTCAAAACTCCACGTTCCCAAGGTAGAAAATAAACTAACACAGGTTCAAGACTCGTTCACAACTCCTCTATTTGCAAAGAATCACCATAGATAAGAACTTGGTGAAGAAGAAAAGAAAGGAAAGAATTACAACTGAGATCCATGCTTGAACCAAGGTTGAAGATGACCATGGCTTCTCCTAAGCTTAATGGCTCGAGCTCCTCCTTGATCCTTTCTTCTTATCACGATATCAAAGGGAAATAGAGTCATAAGGGTCGAAAATATTCACTAGTAGGTGAAAGGGAGGGTATATATCCTTGAGGTTCATGGGATAGAGTGTAAGAGGTGTCATCTTCTAACTACCACTAGGTGCCACATGGCCATGCATGGATTGACACATGTACTTGCATGCATTCCATATTTATCTTACCATTCAAAATATAAACTTGAGGATAATGTAAGGGATAAGGGTCGGCCCCTTTGGTTATCTTCTAGGGCAAGCCACTTCCACTCATATTATTATTATTTTCACAATTCAATACAACCTTTCCGAAGGAAAGTTGCAAGCCGATATCTATTGCTTTATTGAGGTTCTTAGCTCGTTTTTGCAAATTCAAAAAGCTAAAAAAACGATATGGGGGCCTCCTCTTTGGATCCTTGGCCGATAGACACTCCCATATAAGCTTTACAACTCATAACAACTCATTTTAGGGTTTCACATACAACCCTTTTGGTCTTTTCATCACCAAGAGTACCATCACTCAAAGATGATTAACCATGGTGTCTCTTTCTTTATCTCTCCTCTAAATGATACATAGAAGGAGTAGGGACACTCTAGAGGTAATCATTTGCATATCAACCCTATATTTTGGGTAAATTACAAATTGCACCAAAATTGGTACACAAGGCAATAACATTATTCCAACAAGTTCAAACTTGGAATTTTAGGCTTTCCAAAAGCCACCACTTAGTATAATTCTATATATTATGATTTTAAAACACTTAAGGAACTTTCAACATGTGACATATTGCAATATAACCCCTTATCTTGGGTAAATTGCATTTTGGTCCAAAACAAAGGAACAATGCTCAAACAATATTCAAACATGACCAAACTTGAAACATAAGTGTGTCACATGATAACAAAACACCTTAGAGGAATATCTTAAAGTTATAAGCAACTTATTTAATCCAAACAAATAGGGATAGCCCTAAACCCAGGTCAGGGATGTTACAATTATGAACCCCTAATAAGGATTTTGTCCCCAAAATACCAGGTAAAGGGAGACAGATAATATTCATTTATTACATCTTCAAGCCTTCACATATCTCCTTGATGTCATGGGATACTATAGAAATTTGTCCGTCACAAAGTTCCTTCATTAAAGATCATCATAAGATCTGTCACACATGACACATACTCAGTTGTCCTTTCCATTACTGACTGTAGAGTCAACTCTATGTCAGGTAACACTTTTCTTAGTCAAAGAAGCATTATACATACCTTATTTAACTTAGGTGTCAAACCTCACTGATTTGTCACCTTCTCAACTTACAACTTTATGTGATAAGATTCTTGATTATAAGGAGTCTTCCATACCCCTCACTTAGTTTAGCATTTCTCCTCCAATGAAAGACTAGAGTTTCATTTTGTCACCCATTTGGGACTACAAGTCTTATCATGCTTCTGTTGTGCCACTCTAAACTGTTGAGATAATACTAAACTTACTTATGACTTGTACCATCTATCCCATTAGCTATTTATTTTCTTGTCATAAGGAGAGGTTACTTATCAAAGAAGAACTATCTCAGAGGTATCTCTAGATGTTATTTGTATAAGCTTCCTCAACAGGTCTAGGTAGGGATATTCTAAGGAATTATATTTAGCTTGATAAGCTTTTCTTAAGATGATTCTACAATTGTTCCTTCAATTAATACATCCTTATCGATATAATGTTTATGCAGAGCATAAACCCCTAACATATGACATTCATACTATAGTATGTAACTAGACTAATCTCAAAGTTGGCCCTTCTAGGTAACCAAACATTAATCATCTTATCAGAAGTCATGTTCTCATTTTCTCATACCATTGAAAGTTCTTGGATACCAGGATTCTTTACCTTGGTATCTGTTATATGTGCCAAAAACACATCACATCCTCATCATTTTCATCTCTCTATTATTATTACCCAAGACAAACATATAAAAGGATCTTTCTTTTATCTTGGAACATTACTTATCACACATATCTTTATCTTGGAACCAAAGTCCAAGACAAACTGATACTTTTCTAAGTATCCATCAAAAGAACACTTCTAACTCATGCACATTAAGTGTCATAAGACTCACTTGATTGCCATGTCCTTGAAAGGAAAGAATACAAAGAAACATATTCCTATTATCACCCCATCATCACCCAGGGTTGTTTATAAAAGAGAAGAGATTATCATCTCCTCTGATTATTGCATGAACTTTCAACTGTTCGTGAGTCATTTACTCTTGTTTCATCCTAGTTTCCTTTCCATCAGCATAGGAATTATAAGGATGATTACATGTCATCACTCCTTTCTTTGTTATTATCTAACATGTTCATGAACATTTTACAATTTTATCACATTTCTCATTTTCTCATTATGGAAGAGATCATTATCCTTCACATATTCTTTATTTGAATAAGGATCATCTTCCTTGTTCCCTTTCACTTATCATGAGAATTGTACTTGGTACTTTCTCATACTCACTGGTTGATTTGACATAATCTCAAATTCCATTTTATTGCACTTAGGATGTGATAGAAACATCAGTGCCATATTTTCAATTTCATTATGCTCTTTAGATTGTCTCAAAATGATTACTTGATCAAAGTATTCAGAAAGATAGCAATCTAAGAGTCTCATAATTTCCTTGCCTTCAATAGATGAATACATGGCCAGGGTATACAAGTACTGAGGTTTTGTAGTATGCACCTTGTTTTACATTGTATACTTTACATTTCATATCATCTAAATCACACGACTTAATATCCCATGATTTCTCCAAGCATCTCATTTACATCTCTGCCTCTTTTATATGGACAAAATCAATTATAAAGCATTTAAAAGAATATTAGACAGAATATAAATTCTAGTCCTCATCATTTCTTTCCCATGTTCCCATAGGACAACCAAAGGGAAGTCAACAATAGCAATCCTTCTTATGATTATCAAATAAAATCAAGAGAAGACATATCAGAATGAAAAATTTCTATCTGACTGTCACCCCTCGCGGTCATCTACCACTTTAGGTTGACTCCAAACATATAGTCCAGTTGTTTCATGTTGTTGCTTTTGCCTTTTTACACTATTGGGCTATAACTTTTGTAAGCATTGTCGAGTCTGCCTTGGTTGTTCGGTCATTTCCTCCTTTCTTTTTGAAAAAAAAGGGTAGTATGCTCAACATGTCTATATCTATAACATGTCTTGTCCTCGTACCATGGTCTTATCGGTCTCATTACCGATGTAGAAGCTAAGTCAGGAGTTCTTACAAGTGGAAAACTAAGACTTTTACCTTTACTTAGTGACTACTGCCCTGGTGCACTAGGCATTTATTGCACGGTGGCACCAAAAACTTTGGCTTTTTAGAACAACTAAGCAAATGCCTCTAGAATTGTAGAGACCTTTCCTTAATTCTCAGCTTATTGCCCTTCCTTGGGCATTGTCATCACAGATGTACTATTTGTCTATTCTTATGGCAGAGTCTATTTTCTTGCCATATGTTAATCCTTCCCACATTTTCCACTGTTCCAACATGACTATCTCATTCAGGAACCCTTTCAGAACCCAAAGTTTCTGCATTTAGGACTGGTAACTTAGGTTGTATTGCTAGTATCCAGTCCACTATATGCATCAATGTTGTCCTAACTTGTCCAAAAAGAGCATAAAAAGTATGATTCTCTATCCTGATTGGGTCAAGATGGGAATTCTCAGGCACTCGTTCTTCTCTTGTCTGATCCCTTGCACCTTCTCCTGGTGCAGCAACATTACTCTTAGAAACGTGTTTCTCGTATTTTCCAGTCATCTTTAAGCTTTACCCTCTCTTTTGCATAAACAGAAGTCACTACAAGATATACTAGAGCACACTAGAGCAGACTCAACACATTAGTCCTATGTCTTTGTAGACTCAGCGAACCTTAGGCTCTAATACCAAAACTTTGTGACTTCCCGACATCAAATCAAGACAAATCTCCACCAGTTATAATTGTGGAATAATCATAAGTGGTGGATTAAAAAAATCACTAAAAATTAAAACCACTTTGCAAAGTGATCCATTTCCAGGAAACTCTTAAAGAAAGAACCAAACTTTATATACATCATGGTTCACATTGTACATACATTGTATCATCTCACCTCAAGGATAACATATAACAGTTGCTTTACCAAAACTAATATATAAGCAACATAAAACCCTTCAGGCAATCAAGACAAAATTTTAGATCATTCATGAAACCATCACGTACTAAATCCAAGGACCTAAGAGTATAGAGACGACACATAGGAATTCTATCTACAAGACACGACAGACAATACACTCAACCTGAGTTGTTAATGTTGCCCCTATTGTTGTTTTTCTCTCTCTACAGTACGGTCTCTACCCCCTCATGTACGTCCACCTAAAAAGATGTGGATCCCACGGGGTGAGACAATTGTCCCAGCAAGAGATATAACTCTCTGCCAACAATATTATTATCACAGGTAAACAGTATAAAACTGAGTAGAGGATTCTTTATATAAATAAGCAAGATTAACACTATTTATAAGCAGAACAAAGCAATCCCGTCCTTTAAAGTAATGCAACTATCTATGATAGAGAAATAAATCATATATACACTTTATAACGAATATGAAAAATATGTATAACATCTAACCGTTTAAGATGTGTAATAGAAGTGAACATCAACTAGTGTTTTCCATATTCGATCCTTAAGCAAATACGCTAGACGGCTGATTACATATTTACAATCACACTTATGCCCTGAGAAGATGAGGTATACTGCTCATACTCCAACCGACCACTGCTAAGTCGAAATTGATACCATACAAGGTCAATGAAAGAGTCGGCTTCCAATACCTCTCTCGCCTTGGTCAGTATGAGACAACTAGTAGGACATCTTGTGTCAACAACTAGCAGGACATCTTGTGTCAACAACTAGCAAGACATCTTGTGTCAACAACTAGCAGGACATCTTATGTCAACTGCAATTAGCTTACCAGGGTATACTGGTATCTTCGCCATAGAGTTACAGTTGTAGCATGCACTCTCTTTGGGAGAAGACCACTGAGCTATCTTGGATTATAAGGATAAGGAAGATTATACATCAATTTCTCACTTGGTCAGGAGATTCTCATCAATCCCGACAATACATAATAATAATGAAGAAGAATTTACACATCAATTCCTCATTTGGTCGAGAGATTCATATTATCCCATTGTAAATAAGGAAGGTGCTACGTCAATTCTTCATTTGGACGTATGGATATACTTCGTCCTTCACCCCCGCATATTCAAAATATGCTCTTCGAGTTAAACTCGTTTCACCATTCAGCAAATTCTAACACTGAATGGATCTATGGTCAGGGCAACTACATGATGAGATTCCACTTGATTAATTAGGTGCATTACGGTATCTTTTAGCATCAACAAAGTTTCAAACATGAATTATAACATATGCTATAAAGAAAAGTGTAATACATTTATCAAGTACTTTGTTAATCTTTGGAACACTTTGAATGCATAACACTCGAGATCTCAGTCCCTTATCACATTACTAGGAATTCTCATCCCTTAACATTATCATCATCATGATTACTAGATCTGGGTATTCAAACCCTCAGTTCATCATTAACAATGTTACCTCTTTAAGAGGTAATTGTTACCTATAGGTCCTCAGACCAAGGTATTCATTACACTTGTCGTACAAGTATTTCAAATAGCTCACAAGGTCCATTAAACATCTTGCCACCTCTCACTAGGCAACAACTATCTTTTAAGATATCATACTATATAAACATTATACTTGTTGTACAAGTATTTCTCATGGCTCAAAAGACCCATTAAACATCTTGTCACCTCTTCACTAGGAAACAACTATCTTTTTAGGTCTACAGACCTTTATACTTGTTGTACTAGTATTTGACATGGCTCACAAGGCTCGTTTAAATTAGTATCATATAAAACATCATAGCTCATATCTAGCTATGCTCATCATCTCATGATTCCTGCATGGTTAGCACTTCATGATAAAAACACTAGTAGTATATGACATCACCATGCAATGCAAGAGAAATACATCCTTCCCATTATTAGGGTTAGGATTTATTATTTTAACCTAATAGGGTTTCATATTCATATCATCACTATGTGATATAAGAGAAATACATCCTTTCCCATTATTAGGGTTAGGGTTTCTCATTCTAACCGATTAGGGTTTCAAGTGCATCCATCACCCTTCATTAGGGTTAGGGTTTCCCCTTATTAAACAATTAGAGTTTCAAATCATATCATCACCCTTCATTAGGGTTAGGTTTTTCCCATTATTAACAAATTAAGGATTCAAGATCATATTGTCAAGAATCAAACCCTAATTCATACTCCATTCATTTTAGGAGTATCAATGCATGCTAATTAACATGATTATCACACATGTTAAAATTTCTCTCTTATCCTCATTAGGATGCTGATTGCATCATACTTTATTAAATTGGCCCAATCCTTCTCTCAAGGTACATTGGCCTACACTTAACACACTGCATTAAACTCTTTATATCTAAATCTACTACTTGACATAACACAATTCATGTGTTACTCCATCAAGAACATTGAATTGAGATGCTTCCATCAAATTGGGTGTAAAGGTGTTTACTTGACACCATATCATGCTTTCATATCGTGTTTGAGGTGTAACCTCGTCACTATATCATGCATCTATATCATACATGAGGTATATCCTCATCACCATATTGTGTATAGGGTGTATCCCCCATTACCATATCGTGCACTCATATCAGGTTGCCCAACATTTAAGGTTTGTCATCTCAAGTTAGATGTACTTAGTTCCATATCATGTATGAGGTGAGTGCTTGACCTCATATCGTGCACAAGGTGTGCACTTCATCATCATATCGTGCATCCATATTGGGCATGAGGTGTATGTATGCTTCACACCATATTGGGCAAAGAGGTGTGTGTGTGCTTCACACCAGATCGAGCAAAGAGGTGTGTGTGTCCTTCACACCCTATCGGGAAAATAGGTGTGACCATGCTTCACACCATATCGGGAAAAGAGGTGTGTGTGTGCTTCACACCATATCGTACAAAGAGGTGTGTGTGTGCTACACACCATATCGGACAAAGAGGTGTGTGTTTGACACTATATTATGCATGGGGTCTTTGCTTGACCTCATATCATGCAAGAGGTGTATGGTTGACACCATATCGTGCATAGGGTGTATACTTCATCACCATATCATGCAAGGAAGTATGAACCCATATCTACAACATTTTAGTGGTGTATGTGCATCACCATATCGGGTTAGAGGTGCTTGCTTGTGTGTTTGAACCCCATATCACTTTGTAAGGTGATTCCATCATCTTCAATCTCTATACCTTCATTCTACTTGTTCTATTACATGGATAACAGGTCTAAGAAACTATTAAAACTCATATATATATCAAGTATTAAAAAAATCTTGGAATTGAAAGTAGATCATCAAATATAGCAAGAAAGATGGTGAGTAATTACATGTTTGGGTTCAAGTTATGTAACCCACCTTAAGAACAACTTCAAAGCTCTAAGATCCAAATATCCACGTTCCCAAGGTAGGATATGAACTATCACATGTTCAAGACTCGTTCACAACTCCTCTATATGCAAAGAATCACCATAGATAAGAACTTGGTACAGAAGAAAAGAAAGGAAAGAATTACAACCGAGATCCATGCTTGAACCAAGGTTGAAGATGACCATGGCTTCTCCTAAGCTTAATGGCTCGAGCTCCTCCTTGCTCCTTGCTTCTTAGCATGATATCAAAGGGAAAGAGAGTTATAGGGGTCGAAAAGATTCACTAGTAGGTGAAAGGGAGGGTATATATCCTTGAGGTTCATGGGATAGAGTGTAAGAGGTGTCATCTTCTTACTACCACTAGGTGCCACATGGCCATGCATGGATTGACACATGTACTTGTATGAATTCTATCTTTATCTTTCCATGCAAAATAAAAACTTGAGGATAATGCAAGGGATAAGGGTCGTCCCCTTTGGTTATCTTCTAGGGCAAGCCACTTCCACTCATATTATTATTATATTCACAATTCAATACAACCTTTCCAAAGGAAAGTTGCAAGCCGATATCTATTGCTTTATTGAGGTTATTAGCTCATTTTTCAAAGTCAAAGATCTAAAAAAACGATATGGGGGCCTCCTATTTGGTTCCTTGGCCGATAGACACTCCCATATAAGCTTTACAACTCATAACAACTCATTTTAGGGTTTCACATACAACCCTTTCTTGGTCTTTTCATCACCACGAGTACCATCACTCAAAGATGATTCACCATGGTGTCTCCTTATTTATCTCTCCTATAAATGATACATATATGGAGTAGGGACACTCTATAGGTAATAATCTGCATATCAACCCTATATTTTGGGTAAATTATAATTTGCACCAAAATTGGTACACAAGGCACTAACATTATTCAAACAAGTTCAAACTTGGAATTTTAGGCTTTCCAAAAGCCACCATTTAGCATCATTCACTCTATTATGATGTTAAAATACTTAAGGCACGTTCAACATGTGACATATTGCAATATAACCCCTCACCTTGGGTAAATTGCATTTTGGTCCAAAACAAAGGAACATTGCTCAAACAATATTCAAACAGGACCAAACTTGAAACATAAGTGTGTCACATGATAACAAAACACCTTATAGGATTATCTAAGAAACTTATTTAAACCAAATAAATAGGGTTAGCCCTAAACCCGGGTCAGGGATGTTACACTTGGACTCAATTAAAGTAATGAAAGTGAGTAATTGATATCAGTAAGAGAGGCATGTGCATTCCTTACACCCTATGTTGGGATAATTATATCCAAACCCTATATTTCCCTAATGAGGCTTAAATGAACCATAAATCTTCTATTCTTGAATCCTAATGTTGTTCATGTCTCAAAGCATATTATAATTTCTTCTTGTTTGGGTCTTATACCCCACTGTCATGCTTATTGAATATCATGACTACTCTTGCCATGACTATTTTTCTAGAATGTAGATTTATGTTATATTTAATTTAAAGTGGCGGTAATTATGTACAACCACCCATAGAGGGCATGTATTTAATCACCCTGGGGATTGTTTTTATTCTCCCCTATATAAGTGTGTAGGTGACTGGCAATGTCTTATTCTCCCCTCACATATAGGTTAGAGGTTCAGTAGGTGGCTCAACCCTACTTAGTTAGGTAGACATAATTATCTTACATGCAAATACTTTTTAATATAATTGTTAATGGCAAGTTTCTTTTGAATATAGCCTCATACTCTTGTTATCTTCATCTTATGATGAACCCTAGCATGTTCTTATTTGCTTTACTTATCTTGTTATCCTAGACTAGTTTTGTGACACATACCTTGTTTCTTTCCCTTTTTTTGGGTATTTTCCCAACCACCCAGGTGCTGGTGCTGAACAAGGAGAAGGACAAGTTTGAAGAAGTCATCTCAGGAGTAGATCTCAAACTATCTAAAAGGATGTCTAGGTTGCTATAGCTAAATCCTTTTCTCTTATCTTTTTCTTTTGGGAACAATCATGTAATGAACAACGAAAGCCATGTAATAGACTTAGTACTTTTATTTCTGCTACTATTGACATTTTATAATGTATTTGGTGCATGCTTATTTACTTAGAATATTATACATGCATCCCTCAATATCTTTTGTCTTTCAAAAAGATGGATGTTTTGTGTTTCCTTTAAATTTTATTAAGGAGGTGATCTCACCTCTTTACAACGTGAGAAACTATCGTGGGTATATTAGGCTGGCATTCTTCTATTGGGTCAATACAAATAGCCAATATGAGGCCTTACTGCATGGATGCATCATTGCTTTGAAGACGACGGACGATCACAACCTTACAATTTCCATTATGGAGATTGATGAGAAGCACGTTGTGGGTTGTATTTGGGGCATTGGATCGTTCCCATGGAGACTGATGACATGGTATGAAAACTCAAATGTTTTGTATATGATCTTGCTATCCTCGCGCATTCTTTTCATCATGTTCTAAACTCTGTTTCGAGAGAACTGGGCACTTGGGTGAGAACCAGGACGGTTCCTACATTATTAGTGAGCCTAGTCTGTTGCCTATGTGATTTAGAGGGCTCGCCATTTTGTAAAATAGGGGTATATCATGCATAGTTAGTGACTGGATAGATACCTAATTTGATTTTTTTTATCGATGGATAGATAAAGGTGATCCAATGGGGTTTTTCCTTTTGTGTGGAGTTGGGTTAACTGCCTTTGTGAGTGGAGATGTACATCCTTTTTAACCAGTTTCACCTACATGAGGAGATAGGAAGAATAATATTACCTCCTGACTTAAATTAAAAACAAAAAGACACGATAACAGTTCACTAGTGAGTTCACTGATAAAACAAGGCTCAGGAAGTCACTGCTAGGTATAGTGGGGCAACAACAAGGTGAGGACTGGTATTTTATATCATGTGATGAAGAAAAGATGATTTTCTCGACCAAATAGAGAAGTGAATGAAATGAGGAGGCCACTCAATAGTATTTGTGGTTGGGTCTCCTATTATGAATAGGTTGTTCCCCTTTATTTACTTGTATAGTAGTCAAGATAAACCAACAAAATTTGAATCATTTGGGGGGAGAAGTCTTGCTATTGATTAACAGAATATGAGAATCAAAAGAATGAGTAAACAACTAAGTCCACACAAAAAAATTGCCATTTACCTTTTTCTTAGAAGAAATTATCTACAAAATAAAAAATGTCGTAATAAACTTGGCCAAGATGATTTGAAATTCTAATGTAAGTTATGCATAAATGAAATAAATTCTTATTGAAGACTATATGCCTTTACCATACATTCATTGATATGTTAAGAGAAGATAATTCAAATAAGAAAATATGTGCTTACTCAACATTCAAGAAGCATACTTCCTTTGAATGACACATTAGAAGAATACAACTCCAGCAATATGCTCAACTCCAACAATTATTTGACTAATTTTTTCCAGTCTGGTATCAATATATCTCATTCTGACATCTTCCTCCAAAGGCTTCTCTTCAATAACTTTCATCAAATCATGGGCACCATTGAATTCTGATCTAATATTATCTTCACCTTAGCTTGTCAAGTACACATCTCTCATAAAGCCTTTTTCAACTTGTATATAAGGAATAGTGGGATGCTAAAAGAATTTTAAAATGGTAGATCTGAAATGATGTGATGATCAAAAGTCACAAGTTATATTACAACTTTAAACATTTATTGAGCATTTGTGGATTGGGATTATGAAGTAAAATAGATAGTGAACAAAACAGCAAACATGTGAACACTTACAACTTTTAAAGACATGGATATACCTGAATAATCATTTGTTAAAAACTTATATTGTGCACAAACAAAATAAATTGTTGATAATAATTTCTTAAAAACTTACATTGTGCACAAACAAAATAAACTCTTTACAATTTATTCATTAAAAGGATTCCTTTTTAGTCATCCTAAGGCATATAATTAATGATAAGTCACCAAAAGGAGCTCATCAAACGTTGACGAGTCTCACACTAGAATAACTCAAAAGTTTCTTCTTTTAATTAACTTGTGTACTAACCAAGATCTAGATCTAACTTTAAGCAATGTCCCCTTTATGTTGTAATATCCTTGATGACCAAAACAAGACCGAAAAGGAAGCATTTTATGGCTCATTTAAAAACACAAAAATGCATATTTTATTGTTAAATTGGATTTCTAGTGAGGCATTTAATTAATACATATATTAGAGAAATAAATTTTCTAGGACACTAGGAGAGACTAATAGCCATGAAATTTCATCAAAATTATTTCCTTATTATTGTATCTCATATGGACAAGTTTTGGCTTCAAAATAAGCATGTTACTTGCCCATAACTTGGTCTTTAAGTGATCATTAACTAAAACATAATCAATTTCTCTAAGTCACTATGAAAGCCTGCTTGTACTAAAATATTGGGATTTCCTTACTAATATTGTCATTTTGTCACAATAAAAATATGAAAATAAAATAGACAAGGTGGTCATCCTTTTCTTGGTCTTCAAGCTATCCCTTTTTCAAATTCTGATTAAAAGCCTCAATTCCACAAATGAATCATATTTTGTTCAAATTTTATTTTTGGCTCACGAGGCGATAATTTAGTGAATAGAATTGTCATTAACTATTATCAAACCAATAAGTTATTAAGTTTTTGAGTTTGTTCCTATGGACTTCAATGCAAAAGTGCAACATTAGTCTTTTAACCTTTTATCTTTATTCTGAAGTAAAACATCATTGTATATTCAATTTTCTAAATTACAAATACGTATTTAAGAAATCCTTGTTCTCATATCCTTCCTTATAAGATTTTGTCCTTCAGATTCAAATCAAAACAATATTGGAAGTAGTAACCATTTTCAATTACAACTATTGTTAAAAGGAGGAAAAAATTATATGTTCTCACGACAACTTTGACAACTAATGCGTTCTTTTTTGTTTTTGACATCCAAAATATATGTTACCTAGCTCACGACATCTGATGCAGCAAAGGTATGATTTTTTCCGTATGTTCTTGTTAACATATTTCCAATTGTTGTTCTTAGAGTTACCAGTGTCAAATAGTGTAGACGTGACATACTTAACATTAAAAGTATTGTTAACTTCTGGTGTCACTCGCAAGTGGGAGTTACCGATGATACTTAAGTAGCCTTTTTTTTTCATCCATCGGAATGTTTTCTTTTCCTTTTTCTAGCTTATCCTTATTTTCCTCCATGTTCCTTCGTCGACCTGCTTGTATTTCCCTCCTTTGCAGCTTCAGAGATCCCTTCATAACCTCTTGGGCCGGCTGTGGTGGTAGCGATGGCCTAGCCATGGCTAGTGTATTCCCAGTTGTAGCGGTGATATAGGGGACTCTAGAGCTCTACATCCATCTATGTAACATTCTTAATATTGTTTTTTAGGGAAGCGATGGCTGTTCAAACTTAGCCAGATATTGAATGAAATTCAATACATGACGGAAGTGTTTCAAATCTTGATCTTCAAAGGTAAGGGAGGGAAGACTGACAAGTCATTGCTAGCCATATTTGGGGGAAGGCCTTGACGACCATCAAAATCATTAACTATCATGTAGAGTTTGTTTTCACCCGTAGGGTTCACAGAATGATCAACTATCAAGGAGGTTGGGATCCTCAAGCAATTGGTTCCATCCCCACACTAACACCATGTGCTCATTGGAGTGTCACAAAAAGAAAACCCAGCTATGGAATCTACCGACTTAGACATCAAACCAACCAGATCCGGCGTCAAGGTTGTGGTGGAACTAAAGTGGGGATCAAAACAACCTTCATCTTACTGAGCGGCATTGGTGTAGACTATCTTAAGATCCTATCAAAACATGGCTCTAATCGGCGGTGGTAAAGTAATGACTATCGGAGTTGTCAAGGTTTTATGGGTTCTTTTTGTCATATAGTTAAAGATCCTTACTAGCCTCTATATCATTATATTAATGACGGTAGTCAGAAACATTTTGGAGATTAATATGCATGAGTGTGGCAACCCTAACCCCAAAGTTGTTAATAAGCCCAAAAAAAGGAAGGTGGTGTGGCTGCCGTTAATATCGTAGCGGGAAATACCGACAAGCCAACGTCATAATGGGACGGGATTGGCAGAAACGAGAAGCTGAAATTGATGATAACTAGCAACAAAAGACATAAAGAGTGGAGAGGAAGTGGTAAAGGAAGTAAGGGTGTTATCCGCTGAGCAAATCTTATTTGTACACCTCCATTAAAATGGGAGAGAAGACCCAAAACTAAGTGTTAATACCTAAGAACCTGTTTAGTAGGCTGTAATTAGAGTGGAGAGGTTAAATGAGCGGAATTGAAATTATTAATAGCGTATTTGATATGATGTAATTAGAATCTTTTAGAATTTATTTTTGTGTGTTTGGAATGATAATAATTTTTCCTGCACAATATGATGATTGATGGTAAAGCAGATCACTGCAGTGTTGTTACTATTCCGTACGAGAGAGAGAGAGAGAGAGAGATGGGGCAACGGAGTAGGGAGTGTGAGCGCCGTAGCAGCTGGGCATGCTGCCAGTTGTATATGGGCTGACGCACGCAGCGTATGAGGTGCCGCGGGGTGTGGTACAATTTCCTCCATTAGTGGCTGAAGTGTGTAGTTAAGTAGAGTTACAAACATTACACGGTCTCCTAATATACCAAATAAAATGAGTGACGAGTTTAAAAGTTAAATAACAGTAGACCTTATCATACAGGCCTGGTTACTTTCTTATATCACGGTTGTTCCGTGCTTTCTTCATCAAATAGTTGTGCGAAACTTCCCCACTGAAACCAGAAGCTTTGTCATAGGCAGGCTGACTGTTCCAGGAGCTAAAGATTATGGCGATAGGGCTGTAAATGGGTACGGGTAGACCCGCGGACCCGCAAATCCAGACCCTTAAAAAACCCGTCACGGGTCTAATTTTTTATATCCGCATACCCTTGGACCATATACCCTTGGACCCGCATATAAGCGGATCCAATAATGGGTATGCTTGGACCCAGACCCGCTAGACCCGTGTACCCGCTATACATAAGTAACTATTAAAATAATATGTTATATATATCATACTTTACTAGTCTAATTAATATAATTATTGAGATTATATCATACTCTAAGGTTGAGACTAGTCATATAACTAAGAATTAACTATTCTAGTTACAATAACGAACATCATATGTAAACTTAAAATTAGAATGTCTACTAATCTACATTACTTTCTACATAAATTAAATGTTATGATCATGACTACAAATATGTAAACAATTACTCAATTAATTTTATTGTATAGAATATAGCATTGTCTAATATAACTATTACATGTTAATATACTATATGATAACAATATCTTGTTGTGTTAAATATATATAACATAGTCATTTCTCTTACATAAACAATATGATGTTTTATAGAACCGCTTACCTGCATACCCGCACCGCATACCCGCTATTATTACGGATACGGGTATGGTGCGGGTCCAAGTTTTGTATTATGCGGGTCTAGAACCGGAACCAGACCCGCTAAATTAGATGGGTATGGGTATGGGTATGGCCAGACCCGCACCGTACCCGCACCGTTTACACCCCTATATGGCGACTTCAATATTCAGGACCTTTCTCCATGTTGAATCTAGCATCCTCTTCTGTTCCATTCTCAATTAAATATATGGCTGGTACAGCCATGTTTCTAACATGGGTTAAGCTCAATGTAGTGCAGCTAGTACATGTGAGAGAGGTAGTTTTGTCTCTAGTATAAATGGCAAAGAAGTTTTATCCCACATAGCTCACTCCTAGAACTTTTGTGGTCCTTATATGTAGGATCACTTGGGACAATAGTGTCCAAGGGTCCTATGAGGAGGGTATGCTCACCTCTTTGGTGGGTATGGTGACCACAACACACACGCATGTGCACGCGCCACGCCTCGCCTAGTCAGGCACGGGCATGTACTCGGGCTTGTGGATTGTAGAGAATGTCTTGCGTCTTCTTTTTGTACTATATAATTAATTATTCCTTTAATTAATTATTTCTTTCCTAATTGGATTTATTAATCTTAACTAGAAAGTGTCTCTTTTGCGGAAATTTTCTCAATATGTACAAGAGCAACCGAGTGGTCGTGTCTTAACAGTAATAGGATTACGGGGGTGTGCAAACTATAAATATATCTCCGGTCATTAGGGTTAAACACATCTTTCGCACACACAACCGTCATCCGTTCGAGTGTGTGTTTGTGAACCCTAAAGTCGGAGTCTTTCTTCTGTCGTCGCTTATGTGGTGCTACGTGGAGATCTTCTCCTGGATGTAGTAGGTTTTTCAATCATTTCCTTCCAATGCGCAACTTGTCAGGCAGTGGTTCCTGCGGTTACGGACCTGCACTGGTAGTGAGTTGGTTTGTCTGTAATGTTCGTCATCAACACGAGTGGGACGTCTCTTCTTCAGGTTCCTAGCGGGTCGACTGGTAGAATGGCGCCTATCCAGAAGGGTTGCAAGGCGTTGATATCTTCAAGTATATTCATTTTTTTAACAAACACCTGATTCGGTTCCTAATCTTATTTACTTTCGTTCTCCTGTATTGGTTTATTCTACATTTTCTTATATGGATCGGTCTAAACTCTTAACTTAATTGCACATGTCACTATTGCATGTAACGACGTAATTCAAAATTAACAATACTCCTAAAGAAATCAATATATGTCGTTAGTTAACTATGGTTGGTTATGGCATGAAAATTGATAAGTCTAGTATGTCTGAAAATTTTATTAGAACTTATTTTGCTCGTTGGCAAAGTAGGATGCAAGTTTGACTTAACATGGTAGGGTATGATTAGTTTTTAGAAGAAGACAAACCCAGAGTAGATGAAATTGTTCCTGATAATGCTAATATAATTGCAACTTGGAAGAAGTGTGACAAGACGTGTCGAGGGTTGATTTTGTATGCGTTAAACAACAAATTGTATGACTCATACTCTAAGCCACATGTTACTACATCTAAGGCTCTGTGGAAAGTATTAGAAAAGAAATACAATACTGAGAATCAGGAAACTGAAAAATATTGTGTTCCGAAATTTCTTAAATTTCATAGGTATGAGGGTAAATCTATTTCTGATCAAACACACAATTTTCAACTCTTGGTGCAAGAACTCGCTGAAGCAGGCATGACACTTCCTAAAAAATTTATTGCTATGTCAATCATTGAGAAATTCCCAAAATCTTGGGAGTCGTTTGCCATGACTCTTAAGCACCGCAAAGGAGATATGTCAATGAACAATCTCATGATGGATATCAATATTCAGGAAGAGAACCTGAAAGAGAAGACTATCAAAGTACCAATTGATGTTAATGTGATTGTTAATTTTACTACTGCTAAGAACAAGGATAATAAATCTAAAAATTCACTTAAACCTAAGGCCAAGATCCAGAAGAACAAACCTTATTGGACTTGTCGACAGGTTGCCCACTAGAACAAGGATTGTCCTTCAAAGAAGGCCAAGAAAGTTGATAAATCTGCAACTGAGGAGGTTGTGGTCAACATGATGACTGTATCTTTGAACCTCAATGATGGGTATGTATCTATAAAACATGAAGTTCTTTCTATTTTTGAACCACTATATTAGATAATAGACATTGGGGCTAATGTGTATGTGTGTACTAACAAGTCCATGTTTGTGTCTTATCAGGCCTCTAAAGGTTGATCTGTGACTTTGCCAATTCCATCATTGTAGAAGTCAAAGGCGAAGGACGGGTGGGCTTGAAGTTTCCTTTGGGAAAGGTTTTGACGCTTTATAGAGTCAGACATGTTCCATCAATACGACACAACATTATTAGTGGCGCAATTTTAGTTAGAGATAGTTTTAGAATAGATTGTAAATATAATAAAGCTATTATTACTCGCCTTTGAGATTCTTTATTTTTTAGCAAGGGGTATCTTTGTGATATGGAGAACATGTTTAAGATTCTTGTAGAACATGTTTCAAATTCCGTTTTAAATTTAAATGATAATAGTTCTTTATGCTTGAATCTTGTATCATCTGATGTTTGGCATGCGCATTTGGAACATGTGAATGTTAGCTCAATGAAACATATGATTAATCTAAATTTGATCACTAAATCTGAAATTAGTAATAATAAATGTGAAATATGTGTGCAAATGAAATTACCTAGGAAACCTTTTCATTCTGTGAATAGGAATTCAGAGATACTAGATTTAGTACATATGAATATCTATAAATTTAATGGTATTGGTACAAGGGATCAAAAGCATTATTTTATAACTTTTATTGACGATGCTAGTAGATATTGTTATGTCTTTTTGCTTAGAAGTAAAGATGAGGCATTGAATAAATTTAAAATTTATAAGAAAGAAGTTGAAACTCAAACCGGCAAAGTACTTAAACAATTAAGGTCTGATAGGGGAGGAGAGTATACCTTGAATTTGTTTTCAGAATTTTGCCAATTACATGGCATAGTTCATGAAGTTACTGCTCTGTATTCACCACAATAATGGGATAGCTGAATGTAAAAATCAAACTCTTATAGATATGGTAAATTCTTTACTCCAAACCTCAGGTCTACCCAACATCATGTAGGGGGAAGCTTTGAATACGGCTTGTCGTATTCTGAATAGAGTTCCCTACAAACATGTAGAGAGTAGTCCGTTTGAGTTATGGAGAGGAAGAAAATCGAGTCTCAAATACCTTCGACAGTGTCTTGCTAAGGTACTTGTCCCTAAACACAAAAGGAAGAAACTAGGACCGAAAACGATTGATGCCATATTCTTGGGGTATGTAGAGACAAGTTATGCCTACAAATTCTTGATTGTAAAATTTGATATCTCAGGTATTGAGGTCAACACAATTATGGAATTACATGATGCCACATTCTTTGAGGATGTGCTTCCCATGAAATCTGGTGTGCCCAATGAAGTATCTCAAGAGGATTCATTCACCACATGTTCTATTCTCGAGCACATGGAAAGGATGACAAATGTGGGGGGCGACTCAGAACAAGCTATTTCTGAATCTGATGATTCTAAAGAAATAGTTGAACCAAGGAGAAGTAAATGGTCTAGGACATCTAAGGACTTTGGAAGTGAGTTTCTCACTTATAATGTTTAGGATACTCTTGTAACTTTCAAACAAGCTATGGAATCTCTAGAAGCTAAGTTTTGAAAAGAAGCCATTAATGATGAAATCTAATCAATTCTATCGAATGGAACTTGGGAATTAGTGGATTTGCCTCCTAGTTGTTCTATATTTGGTTGCAAATGGATCTTTAAGAAGAAACTTAATGCAGAAGGGACAATCAATAAGTATAAGGCTAGGATAGTTGCTAAGGGTTTTACACAGAGGGAAGGAATAGATTATTTTGATACATATTCTCTTATTTCCCATATGACCACTATGACGACCGCAATTTCTATACACTTTCCTTAGTGACATCCACAGATATGACTGCACTCATATCTATAAATGTCAAAAGGGAGAATATAAGAAATTAAGATAGTCAACTAAAATCAGAGAAAAGCCAAGATCAAGTTCACATCATCATTTATGATAGCCACAGAACACTTCATTCATTGATAATAGATAAAGTCATACATGCTAATAATTGAGAAGGAAAAAGAATAAGTCTATGAGAAAGGGAAAAAATATGATTATTACATAGGATCTATAACATCCTATTACAGCATCTAAAGAATGTTGGGTTTTAGGGGAGGCAGATAAGGCAGCGGAAACAAAAAATTTCTCCCCCAAACCCGGAACAAGGAAACGCATCAACGTCTATATAATAGTAAAGGATGGTTTGTGGAATCATACCTTGTCCCGAGGCTTGCTCGGTGAAAATACCTCGTGGCTTGAGTGGTCTTCACCTCCGGTCTTGGACGGTGTCTGTGCAGCTCCTGGTCGCACCGGGACTAACGACTCCTCCTCTCACCGGACTGTCAGGGTTGACAGTTGTCCTTCTGAGCGGCAGAAACCTCCCGCCTCTGAAGTAGTCCAAACGGACCACCTGGAACTCCAATCTCCTTGTCCTACAAGGAATTGGAAGGAGTCGCACCCTCCTGTTTACGTACTAGTCGCCAACACACTCTCCAGCTTCCAGTTGCAATTGCAGTTGTCTTTCCCTTGCTGTGCCTCCCTTTGTGGGTAGCACTCGCTCGGGCTCTCTCTCAGTTACCAAAACCAGAGAGAACGACAACTTTCCAGAGCAACTGGTTGCACTGAGTTGTACTTTGAGAAGCCCCCAATACCCCTATATATATAGGAGGGTCATGGGACAGGGTTCTCCATCCCAGGCAATGCGGGACTAAAAGCAGGAGTAGAAGGGTTTGAGATTTTCCACAAAACAACCAACTCGCAACTTGAACCGATCGTTTCATTTCTGAAACGGTCGGTTGGGGATATGAGTCGGTCGGTTGACACTCAACCGATCGGTTGGGACCCATGAAATGGTCGGTTCACTTTCTGAACCGATCGGTTCGTGGTCCTGATCAGTTCCCGATCGAATTTCCCTCTTTTGTTTCTAATTGGTATCAAATACCAATCCTTTTCCCAATCAAATTGGGCAAGTGAAACGAAAGGAAATTTCTCACCAATCTGACTTTCCCAAGTTGCTCGGTTGCACCAGTTGAATCGATCGTTTCAACACTTAAAGCAATCAGTTCACCCTGACCATGAGCCGATCGACTCAACACTTGAGCCGACCAGTTCACCAAGCTCAGCCGATCGGTTCATCACATGATTCGATCGGTTGGGAGTGCAGATTGTGCAGAATCAGTCAATTGTGATTTCAATCAATCTGATACTCTAATCAATTTGTCCAACACCTTGAACACTATGATTTTGAGCTATCAATCAATTGAGTGTTTAATTGAACTACTAAACTCCTTTAGTAATCAATCTAAACATTGTTTGTGGACAAAACTCCTCTTCCAGGTTAAATCCTATGTGTGTGACCCTGCAGGTCCATTTCACGTTGGCAGTGAAAGTCCATAACATTTATGACTTCACAAGCAAAGAGTGGTGCCTAGTCACACATCAGTGCTACCCAAGTGAAAGTAGAAAGTCGGAGAACAACTTTCAATCCTACAATCTATGAATGGTGTTACAGTGAATGTATAATTCCTTTGTCGCTGATATCCCGAATGAACTCGAGGCATGGAACAGTCATCCTGTCAACGTTCATTCACTTTCTTGATCTCAGAGTAGATTGAACGAGATATGTATGACATCAATATCACATACTGATTCACACATGTGTGCGCACGCCTATTTCAATCCTACTCATCAAGTGGCCTTGGATATCAAACTCCCTCAGGAGGGACAAATCCCATATCTATCACTCACCCCTCAAAAGCCCCATGTGTCAAAGCCACCCAATCATCACCTTTATAACAACCCATGTTTCAGGACTGCATTTGATGATGTCAAAGTGTGCCCAACGACATGTGTTGAGTGTAGTGATTTTAGGTCAAAGAATCGCACTCACCACCATCACTGTGAGTACTGACTGTGACTACCATGTCATGGTTCCATGTGTTAAACTCACGGTGGGTCTGTCCAGTACACTTGTTCTCTAACAAGTACATATGTGTTTGGTTTGATATCTCTATATCATGACTAATGAGATTCTATCATCAACCAACACCACAATCTAGTCTTGTGTGTCATTGTTGTCTATCTACCTTCCACAATGACATTCGACTAGGGACATAACAAGAATGTACAGACTCTTAGCATCTGTATGATGTCATCGTTCAGGTCCTTAACCTGAAAGCATACGTCATTGAGTACTGTCATTCTCTAGACATTCAATATGTTCTATCACTATCTCATATGACTGAACCAGAAAGAATTGGAAACTTGCCTTTGATGTTTATCAAATCAATCTTAATGTATCCCACCAATCATCCCATGATTGGCTCTCAGGGAATACATACCAACAGACTCCCACTTACACTGTGAGCCAATCACCCTTGAATCATATTCATAGTAATCTTCAAACATGTCCCACATGTTGATGTGCTCTAGTGCGAACATAGTGAGTAATGGAAACACCTTGCCAAAGTTAGTATAAATTGCATGTCTCTCATCTCTTCGTTGTACGTCACACATATGATATGGAGTTGTAGTAATATGCGATCTAGTATTCCTTTGCTAACCTTTAGCCACATTGCATGATCAAGGATTCCAGACTTTTCATCAATGAGCGGAATATCTATAAGTTCATCTCATGAACTTCTAGATCCATATAATATCCACGCATAGATACTCGGCATTTCCTTTGAATGGTTTTATTGGAACATTTCCAATTATCAACAAACTTTCACTTTTATATATCTTATATATATTTTGCGATTAATTTTTTGTCCTCTCGGAAGTTCGCATCAATATAACTCTTTACATCAAACTCTTCCTTATCTCCATAGAACTAAAACTTCTCAAGTATTTATCAAGTTCTCATGGTATTCCAGTAACCCTTATTGGAAGTAGACAGACATCCACTCGTCATGTCCCACATACGAGTTATCAGGATGGGCACATCATATTGCCATGTCCTACATACAAGATGATGAATGCATATTGTTCTTGCCATGTCGATACATGCAAGATAATGGGATGATTACATACATGATAGATCCATATCTATTCTTTAGTGTTCCTCTTATTCATAAGAATTGGACACTTGGCCTTGGGATACTAACTCCATGTAACATGGACAAGTTTTCTCCCACTGAATCTGTGCATACTGAACCCTTCAGTACAGATTGCCAATGTATGCTTTCTCCTTACAGGTCAAGAGGTTTTCGAGAACTATCTCTATAGATCTCTATTCCTATCACATAGGAAACATCTCTATCTTCCTTAAAGATAATTTCCACTTTTGGATTTCCATTTTAGAACATTTCCATTTCACATCAACATGTGGAATGTGAACACGCTCCCACTAAATCACAGATCCCTTCTGTATCTTTGACATATCAGTCAAACCCTTTGACTATATCATCAAAGTAAAGATCCAATTCTGAGTTGCTTGTACTCAATCAATCACATTGATTAGTCCATTGTAACTTATAGACTTCATTTGCATTAGTGGATTCATAAACCTTATAGGTTGTGTCACGTACACATCCTTGTTTTATTCCTCATAGGAATGCGGTTTTAGTATCCTTATGCCAAATGTCTTAGTCATTAAGTTGCAATCAACAAGCATCATCCTTCTCAAAATGTTATCCATGTGTCTTAACACTTAAGACTTATTTGCACTTATGGATTTCCATCCAATGGGTGCTACCATCAAGGTCATACCTTATGGTTCACATGGAAGTCATTTAGGATGTAATGGTCATAAACCATAACTCAAAATCTGGTTCCTCATATTCATCTAGATAGTTGATTCATCATATGAACAACTCATCACATAGATAATTTAGGTGTATATATTAAGGCTATAAGAACTCACAACTCCTTATGATTCTTAATGTCCTTTATTAGTGTGGGGTATTCTTTTATTAAGAAGAATTCAGTTATTTGATAATCATTCTCTAACTCCTTAGAGTATGATTCCTTCTTGATTTAGACATCACCATGCCTTAATCATGAGTTCACTATGATACACTATCATAATCACTCAAAAGGATCTCAAACATTTGGTCCAAGTATTTCATTCATTGATCTCATCAAGAATTAACACTTTACCAAATTTGTACTTCATCTATGATAATCTTGAACACTTCAAGATATTCATATTGGTATTTCTCTAAACACCATTTGAAGTATTAGCATTTGTTCCAATAGGTATGTAAATACATCACATGTATTATACCTAATAGGATAATCATTCTCCCACTACTTTTAGTGAAGATTGATTAATCATGTCCAAGATATTCATGTCTCTTACTGGTTCTCTAACCAAAAGAGCCTAGTTTTATCCATCGCATGGAAACTAGAAATGAATTTCTCATGATTGATGCTAATTCGATTGTTTGAGTTATCTATAACTTTTAGGTATCATTTTATCTTATGCATACCATGTATCACAAGATAAACAAGGCATTGCCATAAAGATCATATCTTTAAGATTGAAACATCAACTTTATTAATTGCCATCATTGTCATACAATATGTAAAAATAAAGTGTTTATATCTATTGGCAATATATGAAATAGCAGTTCTCAACTCTATTTCGTGCCCTTTAGGCTGAAATGAACTGAAAAGGTACTCCTATCTATGGCAGCAACATTTGCTCCAATGATGGGTACTCCTTTCTTGGTCCTTTCACAAAGGCCATCACTTCTTTGTGGATATTGCATATCATATATGACATATCCATATCTTGGTATCATATACCTCAGATTAAGAAGCGGTTCATTTCATGATACCTTAGGTGGAGATCTCCATCCCCTCCTTCATCTTCTTTTGTTCTTCCAGATATAGAGGGCAATTCCCTCATACACCCTTTTCCCATGTGCCTTGAGGCTGAAGACGGCTTGGATTGCTGGCTAGCATCAGAACACCTCTTTGCTTTGCCCTTATCCTTACCTTTCTCTTTGATCACATCAAAGATTATGGTTTGTCTTTCTTCATCTTTGCCTCTACTATCCTCAACATGTCCAACAACTTTGTCAACGCTTGTCAAAGTTGTTCATGTTGTAGCTTATCATGAATTGTATAATTCTCGCAACATTTGCATTATCATACCAATAGCCAACCCTTGGCTCAGAGGGAATCCTTCTTAGTCAGGTTTTCCACATACCCAATCACATTGAGTGTGTGAATACCTTACTGGATCTCCTTCTGTCATGACATACTAGGACAGTGTCTTGGAGACATCATATGTCTCATGTTGTCTCTGCAACTCATAGTTCAGAGAATACAACATTAAGCACTCCTCATCAATGTCATCCTCGGTATGCTTCCATAAGCATACTTTCAGCCATTGATGTGGTGGGATTGAGTTCATCTGGTCTTGGTATAACTAGGACTTGGAGCTTTCGCTCTTTGAGAACACTTCTCATCATCCTAACCAGTCGTGGAATTATTCCCATTTAATTTGTTGTTCTCAAAGACCGATCGCAAATAAAGTGATTTGTTGATTAACCATTTATTTTAACAAAAGGAAATAAGCAATTTTAGTCCAAAAACTCATTTTTTACTTATTTGATTGATTTGAAAAGTTGACGATATAATTAGGCCTTTAATTAATTATCGCTCCCACTATTTTACTTCAAATTGATAGCCCTCACCATCAATTCGGAAGATTGCAGTGTACAACCTTCTAGTGGGCAAGATCCTGAAATCCTCTAAGTCATGGACCAGCTTGGGTTGTCACCCACAACTTAGATCTCTCAGGTAGGCAACACTTGCCAATTGCATCATATGCAACTCTTGATAAGATGTCATATGCAACTCCTTGCCATGAGTATCTCCATGCCTCAAGGTGTTAGATCCTATCTAGGTCACCTTGTTAAGTCTGACCCAAAGCCAACACGATGAATATGCACCCTGCTTGGGCAGACCCACATATCCATCCTTCACGCTTCCACGAGATAGATGGTGCACCACGCTTGGGCTTGCCCACACTTGGTCGATCAAGCTTTTCACGTGTGTCGCATTTGGAAGGCATCTAAAACTTAATATTTAATGAGGGATTTGGTTTTTATATACATATACATATCCAATCACCACAATACATAGTATGTATCATATACATGCTATATCCCACAGAAAACATGCAAAACGATAAAAGTGATGATTATGGCCATCCTAATGTGATTCCTCGAGCCAAGAGGAATCACGGTCATCTAGGTCTACATCACATGCAACCTGTATAAGATGAACTTTGTGCTTTGCCTTCGGAGTAGATCAACTCATCACATGATTGACTTGCTCGTTATGGCTCGGTCGTCTGGGTGCCACTAGCCGATCGGTTGGCTCCTCCAACCGATCGGTTCGCCTGGTCGTCGTGCATCTCTTCATGGCTGCCACCCGCTCGTCTCGCTCCTCAAACCGGTCATCAACCGATCGGTTCACTCTTTGAACCGATCATCTGGAACTTCAACCGATCGGTTCACGCCTTGAACAGATTGTCTCAGCTGTCGTCTGGATGTCCTTCATTCTTTGAATTAAAAAGAAAACCCCGAGTTACATTCGGGGGGAGCAAAGGTAGGAAAGAATCTCGAATTATTTCGAGTTACATCAAGAATAGGAGAGGGAAGATCGGTGTGCAGGCCGAGATGCAAGCAACCACATACAACCATACACAGATAGGGTTTATTGGCCATAACCACGCTATACATCCACCACAAAACTCGTTTAAGGGCGACGTGTATCGAGTGCATTAATAATACATATCATATATGTAATTGGGATTTGTGGATTTAGGATTGGACATGCATAAATCCAATTTTATTCGCATCGTATGCAATAAATAAAGGCGACAAACCAAAATCGATCATATTGATATTCCTAAAATATAGAGCAGTTGACCTGGCTCTGATACCACTGTTGGGTTTTAGGGGAGGCAGAGAAGGCAGCGGAAACAAAAATTTTCTCCCCCAAACCCGAAACAAGGAAACGTGTCAACGTCTATATAATAGGAAAGGATGGTTTGTGGAATCATACCTTGTCCCGAGGCTTGCTCGGCGACAATACCTCGTGGCTTGCACGGTCTTCACCTCCGGTCTTGGACGGTGTCTGTGCAGCTCCTGGTCGCACCGGGACTGACGACTCCTCCTCTCACCGGACTGTCGGGGTTGACAGTTGTCCTCCTGAGCGGCAGAAACCTCCCGCCTCTGAAGTAGTCCACACGGACCACCTGGAACTCCAATCTCCTTGTCCCATAAGGAATTGGAAGGAGTCGCACCCTCCTGTTGACGTACTAGTCGCCAACACACTCTCCTGCTTCCAGTTGCAACTGCAGTTGTCTTTCCCTTGTTGCGCCTCCCTTTGCGGGTAGCACTTGGTCGGGCTCTCTCTCGGTTACCAAAACCAGAGAGAACGACAACTTTCCAGAGCAACTGGTTACACTGAGTTGTACTTTGAGAAGCCCCCAATACCCATATATATAGGAGGGTCATGGGATAGGGTTCTCCATCCCTGGCAATGTAGGACTAAAAGCAGGAGTAGAAGGGTTTGAGATTTTCCAAAAAACAACCAACTCGCAACTTGAACCGATCGTTTCATTTCTGAAACGGTCGGTTGGGGATCTGATCTGGTCGGTTGACACTCAACCGATCGGTTGGGACCCATGAAATGGTCGGTTCACTTTCTGAACCGATCAGTTCGTGGTCCTGATCAGTTCCTGATCGACTTTCCTTCTTTTGTTTCTAATTGGTATCAAATACCAATCCTTTTCCCAATCAAATTGGGCAAGTGAAACGAAAGGAAAATTCTTACCAATCTGACTTTCCCAAGTTGCTCGGTTGCACCAGTTGAATCGATCGTTTCAACACTTAAAACAATCAGTTCACCCTGACCATGAGCTGATCGACTCAACACTTGAGCCGACCGGTTCACCAAGCTCACCGATCGGTTCATCACATGAGCCGATCGGTTGGGAGTGCAGATTGTGCAGAATCAGTCAATTGTGATTTCAATCAATCTGATACTCTAATCAATCTGTCCAACACCTAAAACACTATGATTTTGAGCTATCAATCAATTGAGTGTTTAATTGAACTACTAAACTCCTTTAGTAATCAATCTAAACATTGTTTGTGGACAAAACTCCTCTTCCAGGTTAAATCCTATGTGTGTGACCCTGCAGGTTCATTTCACGTTGCTAGTGAAATTCCATAACATTTATGACTTCACAAGCAAAAAGCGGTGCCTAGTCACATATCAGTGCTACCCAAGTGAAAGTAGAAAGTCGGAGAACAACTTTCAATCCTACAATCCGTGAATGGTTTTATAGTGAATGTATAATTCCTTTGTCGCTGATATCCCGAATGAACTCGAGGCATGGAACAGTCATCCTGTCAACGTTCATTCACTTTCTTGATCTCAGAGTAGATTGAACGAGATATGTATGACATCAATATCACATACTGATTCACACATGTGTGTGCACGCCTATTTCAATCCTACTCATCAAGTGGCCTTGGATATCAAACTCCCTCAGGAGGGACAAATCCCATATCTATCACTCACCCCTCAAAACCCCATGTGTCAAAGCCACCCAATCATCACCTTTATAACAACCCATGTTTCAAGACTGCATTTAATGATGTCAAAGTGTGCCCAACGACATGTGTTGAGTGTAGTGATTTCAGGTCAAAGAATCACACTCACCACCATCACTGTGAGTACTGACTGTGTTACGACCCCATCTGAGCTTAACTGGTAAACTAGGGTTTACCTAGACAATTGCAAAGATTAATTGGAATAATCATTCTTGAAATCTAATGAATGACAATAACACAATTAGGATGTTTTAACTATGATAAGAAGTCTAAATGTTCTTTGGTCTTGAGAATTAGGGTTTGAGAAGCATAAACCCTAATCGGCCCAAATAGGGTTTTGATGATACATGAATACAGAATTTAATAAGTAGAATGTCTCACTAAATGATTTTTAGTATTTTATGTGTAACTCTGATTTACTTAAAATTTGGATATGATTTGGATATATAAAATTTTAACAATATTGGCAAATATCAGAATTTTTGAAGAAGGTTCTGACCTGTTTATCGGTCGAGTTTCAAATTCGGCCGATCACAATTTCAGAATTTTACAGCAGTGTGGTAATTGAATTTTATCTTTTTATTGGTATATCCAATTGATCTCAAATTTTAACTGTGCTTGAAAAACATAGTTTTAGATACTCTGTTAAATTGGAATAATTTTTGGATGACTTTTGAATCCCTACAGTAAGGGTGTCGGTCGAGTTTTGTGCAGGACAAACTCGGCCGAATATTCTGCAGACTGCAATATAGCAGTGCACTGATCTATTTTTAATTATTTATTGGTAAGTCCAAATGATATAAAATTTTAACTGAAGCTTTATAGATTAATTATAAACAACTTGCTAAATTCCCATAATTGTTGGAGAATGTTTGATCTCTGAAATAAACGAATTACAGTAACTTTGTATAACTGAATATTCAGCCAATATAATTAAAGTTAAGTGTTGGGTCAATATGCAATTGACCCAAGCAGCTCAATTGACTTATATGAGCAACCACACACACACACAGCTCTCATTCTTCGTCATTCACTCCAGAGAAACGAAAATCTAGAGAGAGAGGGAGAGTTAGGGCTTGAGTGGAGAAAGAGGAGGAATTGCTGAATTAGGGTTCTGCGGTCCCAAGAATGGTGAAATCAAGTAAGTTTGGATCCTTTGCATAGACTTTTATGGTGAATCTTCTCTCTCATGTCTAGATTCCTTCCATTCTCTGATTTGATCCAAGATGATGTCGAAATTCCCTCTTTTCTCACCCTTTCTTCATAATCCCTCATTTTCAAGGTTTCCGAGTTGAATGGAAGAAGAATTGGGAGATTTGCTAGGGGTTTGATAGGAATTCGAGATTCCCTGAGTTGAGCTGCGGTTTTGAGGTGTTTTCACACCTTAGGGTGAGTGGGTTCTTCCTTCAAACATTCTAATGCACGAATTTGATTATAACATCCAAATCCCTAAATGCTTAGTATGTGAATTCTAAATCCTGAAATGTCCGTTTGATTTAAGTTATTGTAAATTGATATGATACGGATTCCTTCTCTGTTTGAACGACTCTTTGATGGTAGATTCATATCAGATACGTATACAACACTTCCTAGTGAGGATGCTTTTAGATTTATATCAAATGATGTAATTAGGGTTTGACCTAATTGAGATATCGCTAGAGTTTCAACCTTATTGAAAAGGACTAATAATCCTATAAGTGGTTAGGATGTACCACATGGGTTATCTTAATTGAATTTTATTCTTGATACCTGATATCTCAGTGAATGCTATGAAAATCTAAATTTAGTTGAATTTCCATGGTTTCATACATATATCGATTGTATATGATTTGTTGAAACAATCTTTATTTCGTGAATGCTTATATCCTATGAAATCCTTATGAGAGCCATATGAAAAGGTGAATGAGGCAAATGCAACCCTAAGAGTAGGGTGTTGGCATGTGATAAATGATTAAGGCAAATGAAACCCTAAGAATAGGGTGTTCAATGAATCATGCTATGGTAATATGAAAGATCTCGATATGAGATATGGTGATGCTTAATTGTTGAATTGTATGTTTCTAGTGCATTTAACTTTATATGCTTGTTCTCTCTGAGTTGATATCTACATACTGCAGGGCTTCTTATATTTCAATATATATCTCGTAAATTGCAGGTGATGAGATATGATATGCCCTAGAAAGGGATGTTAATGAGACATGATATATGTTGAATACATGAGCTATGATGTTTTATATGATATGATATAGCAGGCCGTGTGAGCCTTGTGATAAATGTAAAATGAGTTATGATTTCTATTTTAAATGTATCTATAAAGTTAATAGACTTAGGTGCCCCAACACCGTAGAACCCCATTGCGTGGTCTGTACCTTTGGGGTGAAACGATCGATCTAGCCTTGTGCCTAGATGGTCGGGCTCGTGTTCAACAATAATCCGTGCGTGTGTCACGGTGGCACGAGGGCAGACAGACAGTGTCCAACAATAACGCGTGCTTGTGTCACGGTGGCACTAGAGAAAAATGGGGGTTATTCAACATTAATCCGTGCTTGTGTCACGGTGGTAACCCAGACCCTCCGACTGTGCACTACAGGGTGGGAGGAGTCCAGAGCACTCAGAGTTAGTGCAGACAGGCCCTTGTGCGCCTGGGGCCCTTGTGCGCCCGAGAGTCCTGTGCAGACCAGGACGGACAGTCAGACTTAGCATTTCCCGGGTGTGTCGCTAAGTCTTGTACGGTGGATTCGTAGTGCACTGTGAGTCTCATATGTAGAGTGCGCTGCATATGTTTGGGGCATAAGTTAAAATATGATTATATAGGTTCACAGAGTCCCTTATAAATGAAAGAGTTAAGGAAGACTAGAGCATAGTCTTCTAGTAGTTATTCTTTGGATGCAATATTTACATTCTTTGTTATTTCAATTATATTGTTTTAGAACTGCTCAGTGTAGTATTTATTGTTGTTAAATTTCATATCGTTTACTCAAATTATATCTGCAATCACATTAGTGCATTAGTCTGTTTCCATGAAGTACTCATTCACTAAGCGAGTAGGCTCACCCCTCTACTCAAACATTTTTAGGGTTAACCGCGTGGACTTGGAGATAGTCAGAGCTTCAGTGTAGACCTGCCACAGGAGTCAAGTATGAGATTAGTTGAGTCAGTAAGTCCTTGTCACTCTAGGTCCTCAGTAAGAGTTTAGAGAGAGAGTTGTAATTACAATGTGTAATATTGTTCCTCTTTGATATGTATGCTAATTAGCAAGTTTCATGTGCATAATGTGTGAAAGACATCGTGAATGCTTATACATGTATCTTTACTATTAAAGTCTGATTAGTAAAAGAAATGTTCAGATTCCTTTGTTAAGATGATATGTGGTTCAATGCGGGGAAACAAGAGTTTTAAAGAAAAGAAAAGAAAAGAAAAAGTTAAGGGTGTTCTTTGTGTTGCATACAAATCCCATCTTATGCCCTAATCTCATGATTTGAGGAAATTGTGAGATCGGGGTGTAACAGACTGTGACTACCATGTCATGGTTCCATGTGTCAAACTCACGGTGGGTCTGTCTGGTACACTTGTTCTCTAACAAATACCTATGTGTTTGGTTTAATATCTCTATATCATGACTAATGAGATTCTGTCATCAACCAACACCACAATCTAGTCTTGTGTGTCATTGTTGTCTATCTACCTTCCACAATGACATCCGACTAGGGACATAACAAGAATGTACAAACTCTTAGCATATGTATGATCTCATCGTTCAGGTCCTTAACCTGAAAGCATACGTCATTGAGTAGTGTCATTCTCTAGACATTCAATCTGTTCTATCACTATCTCATATGACTGAACCAGAAAGAATTGGAAGCTTGCCTTTGATGTTTATCAAATCAATCTTAATGTATCCCACCAATCATCCCATGATTGGCTCTCAAGGCATACATACCAACAAAGAAAACTATCTAACTGAAATGAATAATATGAGAAGTGGAGATCTATCTACTATCCTCCATGCTCATTATTTAGTGGCTTCAGGTACTTTGAAGTGCTTCATATGTTGCATGTACCTAGAAAATATGAGAAATAAAAACATCAACAAAGTTGGTACGTGGAATTAAAAGCTATACTATGCTAGCATATAAAATACTCAAAATTGAAGAAAGAGAAAGAAAATGTTATTTAGAGGTAGAAAATCAGGTAATCCCAAGTTATTAACCACATTTAGAATGAATATGCATTACTATGGTGGACTTAGCACATAATCACATAAATGGTGGGCCCTTCCCCGTGTACCTTGTACTCTAGGGATCTCCTTGTATACCGTGTACTCTAGGGAGGTTCTAGTCAACATTAATACTTTCCCTCTCTAATAGGGAGATTAATGAGCACCACTAGTAACTACATTTCATTTATCATCACTTATGTTCTTTAATGTTCAAGGCAGAAATTGTCAATATACATACATCTACATCCAACAATGTATTTCAAATACAAGCAAGCAAGTACATATATTTAACATCCAGCAAATTTAGTCATATAATTATATCCATTTACCTTTAATTTCATATCTGAATTCCACAAGTCCTAGATTGAGAGAGAGAGAGTAGATCACCCTGAAATGAAATCAAGGGTATACTTGTTACTTTTTGTCCAAATGACCCATGATTAAGGTTGGTTCTTTAAGTATGATGTCTTTCATAGTCTCATGTTTTAGATCAGGGGTAATATATGAATTTTACCTTACTTATGAAGTTTCAAAATCAGATCTTCATATTGTGGTTTCATTTACTTGAAGATACCTATTTTGTCTAGAAAGGGAGTATCCTCATGAAGGGTTTCTATTATGGATTAGATCATCAAGGGTATCTCCTTAAGATGAATATGATTCAACATATTAGATTGGGTTCTTAAGGTGTCAGGGTCGTACAAAGTCATTTCATTTCATTAATAGTTAGGGTTTGACATAAAGTTGTATAAAGTTTACATTATTAGAGAGAGAGTAATTAGTACTAAGGTTTTTCACAACTATAGATCAATCATCTTTATTTGATTAGGGTTTCGAATAACATGATAATCAAGGACTCCAAATCAAGTTTAGGACATCCACTAGTCAGATCTAAAACTAGGGATGACTTTTATTACACAAAATATACATTAAAAGGTTATTAGGGCTTGTAGGCCATACTTTTCGAAAAGGGCTCAGATCCAGGTCCTGTTTATATTTTATTTGAATAGTACGCATTTTTCTAATGAAAATGGTATATAGGTTCACTATAATCCGATATTCCTAGCATTTTCTATGATTTTCTTAAGATAAACCATTTCTTGGGTAAAAGAAAATAAAAAGAAAGGGTTTTACCTTGATCAACGGCCGGATCCGACTGGATCGACGGCTCTCGTTGATCCCAGGCTTTGCGCGGGATGGATTAGGTTGCTTATTTGGCATTCAAGGATTGGTCTACCTTGGTTTACGCTGGAACCCTTTGCCTCCTTCTTCTCCTTCACTGGCGCACGAGCAGGAGCCTGGAGAAGCTCCGACGAGGATTGGTTGGCGGAGGACGGCCTTGTTGGCTCGGGTGAGGGCGGCTTCACCTCTGCTGAGGCAAACCAAATAGGGTTGGTTGGTTTTGGAGGTTTGGTTCTCTCTGGTTTTTCGAGCCACTGAGAAGGTGAAAAGGTCACCGGCGCACCAAGGGTTGAAGGGGTTCAAGTGGTTGGAGGAGGCGGGAGATTGTCGGGAAGCACCTCCGAACTATGGTGAGTGTGATGGTGGGGAGAAATCGATGGGGTGAGGTCTGTGAGGATGTCGTCGAGGTGGTGCAGCAGCGGAGAGAAGGTCGACTTGGGGGAGGTGCTCGGAGATCAGTTGCTTCAAATTAGGTTGAGTGGGAGTCTAAGGGAGGTCGGGCGGAGCTATTGGAGGCTTTATATAGGCTCTTGAGGCTGAGGGCAATGAAACCCTAAAACCAGCCGCCGCCAGGAAAGGGGCAAGGAATCAGGAGTTCATTCTCCCTGTTCTGTGGACAAGGGGAGGTGAGTAGAGGGTCATTGAACTCGTCTCGGTGAGAGGAGTATATTCTCCAAATATCTCATGTTGAGGTGACGAGATTTGGGCGCTAGATATTTTGGAGAGGTTGTTGTACTGTTGGGGGTCGAGGCCAAAGATAGCAGAGGTAGAAGACGAGGTCTTCACCCTTGGATCCTGAGTGGATCTACGTCCCCTTAATCGGATGGCTAGGGTCGAACCCCAGATAGGTGATCCGTGCCCAAGCCCTAAATGGGATGCATGACACATCAATCGATCAAATAAAGCAAGAACTTAGGTCTTAGGTCCAAAATAGCAAGGAAAAAAATGTGCCAAATTAAATTGGTCATAACTCCCAATTGGTAGATCTAAAAGCAATGAAATTTTTAGGGTAGTTTAATGATTTCATGATGTAGTTAAGGTGCAAGATTGGAGCTAAAATTCGATTGTTGATCATATCAATTGACCACATGTCATATTTCTTGTATTTTTGACTTTATGTGTTACTATGGATGGTATTAAATGAAATTGATAATCCAGTTAATCAATTTAGTGAGGGAGATTATTGAGGGCATAATTAGAATAATCAAAATTGTAGGAGAGAGAAAATAAATAATATATATAGGAAAAACTCACTCAGTCACATTCTCCCCTCCTTTTAAGAATTTTGTCCCCAAAATTCAAGCAGCCTGAAAAAGATGTGGATACTTCTTCTCGACCTCGGTCTTTAGTTCCCAGGTGGCATCAGTTTCATCATGGTGTCTGTAGAGAAATTTCACCATATCTATATGCCAATTACTATGAAGCTCCTTTGACTTGAAGTCGAGACAACTGACTGGGGACTCAGCATATGAAAGATCGTCCTTTAACTCGAGGGGCTCATGATTTAGAATGTGACTGGGGTCCTTGACATAGGGTTTCAGATTAGATACGTGAAAGACATTATGCATGGAACTATACTGAGGTGGCAAAGTGAGGCGATAGGCACATTCACCAACCCTTTCAAGGATCTCAAATGGTCCCACATAACGAGGACTGAGCTTTCCTTTGTTCTTGGCCAAAGCTCGAATAGGTCGGATCTTCAGAAAGACATGATCACCTCCTTTGAACTGGCATTCCTTTCGGTGAGCATCTGCATAAGACTTCTGCCTATCCTATGCCCACTTCATCCTTTTCCTGATCAGTGCAACTTTATCAGTATATAGTTGCATCTCCTCATATTTCATCAGGGTATGTTCTCTAACATCGTCCTAGTGTAGTGGAGACCTATAGGGGCGCCCATATAAAGCTTCATAGGGAAGCATCCCAATACTCGCATGATAGCTATTATTATATGTGAACTCAGCTAAAGGCAGGTAATGGTCCCACGAGCCTTCCCAATCAAGTACACAAGCTTGTAGAAGGTCCTCGAGAATCTGCATTGTACGTTCTAACTGCCCTTCTATCTGTGGATGGTATGCAGTATTGAAGTTCAACTTGGTGCCTAGTTCTTCTTGAACCTGCTTCCATATCTTTGAAGTGAACTTTGGGTCCCTGTCCGAGATAATAGACATTGGAACTCCATGAAGATGTACTATCTCCCGTATGTAGAGGTTGGCCAACTCAGAAACTTTCGTAGTAGTCTTTACAGGGAGAAAATGAGCTGACTTGGTGAGACGATCCACTATGACCCATGCGGCATCATATCCCTTCCTGATCCTGGGTAATCCCACCATGAAGTCAATGGTGATGTGTTCCCATTTCCATTCTAAAATCTCAAGGGGTTGTAGTAGACCGCCTGGTCTTTGATGCTCAGCCTTGATTCTTTGGCATGTCAGACACATGGTCACAAAATCGGCAATATCACACTTCATGCCCCTCCACCAGAAATGACGATGTAGGTCTTTGTACATCTTCGTCGTTTCAGGATGAACTGTACACTGGGACCCATGTGCCTCACTAAGAATCATTGTCTTTACAGCTGACTGCTCAGGAACCCACATACGATTCTTGTATCGAAAACCACCATCAAGACCCACAAATAGATGTGTTTGAGGCTTCGATAGGAGAGAGGAGAGATCTGCAAGATCAGGACTAACCTTCTGTACCTCAAGTAGTTCAAAATGCAAGTTGTACTTGATGGAGATGTTATTAACATGCACACAATCAGACAAAAACTACAGCTTCCAGCCCACTAGATCCTCCACATTCCTCCATTCAGGAACAGATAGAGATGCACACACTGTACTTTTTCTACTAAGGGCATCAGCGACTACATTTGTCTTACCCGGATGATAGGCAATATTGAAATTGTAGTCCTTTAGGTATTCAATCCATCGGCATTGACGCAGATTCAAGTCCTTCTGATTCATGATGTACTTCAGGCTTTTGTGGTTGTTAAATATGTCGAACATTGCCCCGTACAAGTAGTGCCTCCAGATTTTAAGAGCATGAATGATTGCAGCTAATTCCAAATCATGTGTGGGATAATTAAGTTCATTGGGTTTTAGCTGTCTCGATGCAAAGGCCACTATCTTTCCATTATGTTGCAGGACACATCCTAACCCATTTCTCGAAGCATCAGTGAATATCACAAACCCTTCATTGCCAGAGGGTAGAACAAGAATAGGAGCCAACGTCAACTTCTACTTTAACTGCTAGAAACTAGACTTACAAGAAGCTGACCAGATGAAGTGCTTGTCCTTCTGAGTTAGCTTAGTCAGAGGAAGTGCCACTTTGGAGAAATTCATAATAAAATGATGATAATATCCGGCTAGACCTAAGAAACTCCAGATTTTAGAATGATTGCAAAGAGGTTGCCAATCAAGTACAGCAGAGACTTTAGCGGGATCAACGGATATGTTACCCCCAGAAATGACATGTCCAAGAAACATGACTTTATCAATCCAGAATTCGCATTTTGAAAGCTTGCCATAAAATTTCGGGGTTCTAAGAATGTCAAATACTGCTCGCAAGTGATCCCGGTGTTTTTTCATAGAATCAGAATAGATCAAGATATCATCAATGAAGACGACCACAAACTCATCAAGATAAGGTTGGAAGACTTTATTCATCAGGTTCATAAATATGCCCGGTGCGTTGGTTAACCCAAATGGCATCTCTAGAAACTCATAATGCCCATAACGAGTTCAAAAAATAGTTTTAGAAATATCAGAATCCTTGATTTTAAGTTGATGGTAGACAGAACGAAGATCAATCTTTGAGAAAACTTTAGTAGTACGAAGCTGATCAAAGAGGTCATCAATACGAGGGAGAGGATACTTGTTTTCAATAGTAGCTTGGTTCAACATGTGGTAGTCAATACACATACGCATAGAACTATCTTTCTTTTTAACAAAAAGAACAGGAGCACCCCAGGGGGAAACACTAGGACGAATGAAACCTTTGTCGAGAAGTTCTTGCAACTGTTTCTTCAACTCCATAAGCTCAGCAGGAGCCATCCTATATGGTGCCCTAGAAATAAGAGTGGTTCTAGGAAGAAGATCTATGGATAACTCAATGTCTCTATTTGGAGGCAGCCCAGAAAGCTCCTCTGGAAAAACGTCAGGGAAGTCATGTACCACCTCCATACTTTCTACAGGCCCGCTACTAGGACTGGTCTCTGAGACTAATGTGAGGAAGACTTTACATCCTTGAGAAATGAGTTTTTTAGCTTTAAGAGAGGAGATTAGAATATTATTACAGAATCCTCTTCCCCTAGGAAATTGCACAGGACAAGAATGAGGTTGAGAGAGGACTACTATCTTGTTTCTACAATCAATGTGAGCATGGTATGTGTATAGCAAGTCCATACCAAGTATACCATCAAAGTCTTCCATAGTTAAGAGAATGAATTCAAAGGGCATATCATGATTTTAGTATTTAAGAGAGAGGTCATCAGTTTTTTGTGAGAGTTGTGAGTATTTTTCCACTCAGAGTAGACACATCCAGAATATATCCCAAGTCCCTTATATGCAGATGTAATATAGATGCCAGAGTTCGAGAAATAAATGTATTTGTAGATCCAGAGTCAAATAAAGCCTTAACATGATGACCATTTAATATTACAGTGCTTATACATGATAATCAAGTTATGAATAATTGCAGGTTTGAACAAGATATTAAATTATAAAAGAACTTAGGTTACCTTCACAGAGCTGGTTAGGATTTCCTTTGGCCTCTTCTGCATTCACTGCAAATACCCTACCATTGCGGTGTCCCTAAGGTTGTGGAGCACCTGCTACAGGATTGCCAAAGATGGAGGGAGTGGGACACTTGGCGACAAAATGACCCTCCTTCTTGTAGTTATAACAGACCGACTTAGTATGGCGGCATACCCCACCATGGTGTCACCCACAAGTCTTGCACTTTGGGTGAACTATCTTCTGTTGATTTCGGTTGTACTTTTGTCCTCCTTTTCCTGAACCTCCTCCTTCCCTTGATCCCTTATTGTTATGGCCTGGGTTGAACTTCCTAGACGTATCCTCCTCAGTAGTGGTTAACCCTAAGTATCCCGTGATGGAAGGTTTCTGCATTCCCTTCTCTCTCCTGCTTGAGGGCCATGTCTAGGGCTTCATCTATGCTTCTGGGATGAGATTCTATGACTAGGGTTTTCAAGTGGGCGGAAAGGTTGTCAACGTAATACTCAGTAAGGCGGTTTTCAGTCCTGATGGGTGCATAATGCTCCAGAAGCCTAAACTTCCGGGTGTAGTCAGCCACTGAAAGACTACCCTACCTTAACTCCATGTACATCTCCTCCTTTCTCTTCCTCTCAGCTGTGGGAAAAAAATGATCAGTGAAGAGGGTTTTGAAGGCTTCCCACCCAATGGCATCTACTTCTTCTCCCCTATTCCTGCCATAGTTCTCCCACTAGATTTTTGCCCCTCCCTTAAGCAGATGGGTGGCAAACTTGACCCTCTTCTCATTGGGTACTTCTAGGGAACGAAAATTGTTCTCCACAGAGAGGATCTAGGCCTCAACCTTATCCATGACCTCAGGCTGATCTTCCCCCCATAAGGTATCAGGGTTGAGTTTGATGAAATCTATCACTGTCACCTCCTTTTTCCTAGAGGATCTAGGTTCAGGGGTTCCTTTTGTGGCAAGGGTTTCCATAAAGTCTAGAAGGATTTTCTTCTGTTCCTCCCACCTTTCTCTGGTCGTAGAATCGGGATCAGGTACTTTGGAGGTTTCAGGCTCTTTTCTCTTTTTAGAGGACGATTCCTCAGAGGCCTTTAAGTTGCGAGTCTTAGGAGGCATCCTGAAATTAATTTGGACATATTAGATTTATTACTTCAACAATTATTCTCGTCATTATCATTATTTTTTATCACATAATATTTCATTATTCTCTTTTATTAATTATTAATGTTCTAAATGTTACAATTTGTGGAGGATACCCTAAAATCCTTATCAGTCAGTCCTAAAGACTTTCTAAATAGAGAGACTCTTTCCTAACCTTATATCATAAAGGTAAGGGGGGATTTTCAAAAATAGAGATAAGAGGGAAATATTCATATGGAAAAGATGAGAGGGAATTTCTATAGATGAGAAGGATCCTAATTTAAGGTATGCCCAAGAAGTAGGGGACATTTAGCATATCGGCCAGGTAGGCTTACACTGCCTTATAGGTAGCCTCGTGATTGCCAAGCAAAGTGGCTCTAAGACTTCAGCCAGACCTTAGGCAGATGATATCCTAGTCACCTCAATCCTTTACATCCCTAACTCAAGGACTACCCTAGACTCATGATAGGGTGAATGAAGGTTATGTGACTATGATGTGTGAACCTTGGCTCTGATACCAAATGTGACGACCACAATTTCTATATACTTTCCTTAGTGACATCAACAGATATGCGTGCACTCATATCTATAAATGTCAAAAGGGAGAATATAAGAAATTCAGATAGTCAACTAAAATCAGAGAAAAGCCAAGATCAAGTTCACATCATCATTTATGATAGCCACACAACCATTCATTCATTGATAATGGATAAAGTCATACATGCTAATAATTGAGAAGGAAGAAGAATAAGTCTATGAGAAAGGGGGAAAATATGATTATTACATAGGATCTATAACATCTTATTACAACATCTAAATAAAACTATCTAACTGAAATGAATAAGATGAGAAGTGGAGATCTATCTACTATCCTCCATGCTCATTATTTAGTAGCTTCAGGAACTTTCAAGTGCTTCATATGTTGCTTGTACCTAGAAAATACAAGAAACAAAAACATCAACAAAGTTGGTATGTGGAATTAAAAGCTATACTATGTTGGCATATAAAATAATTGAAATTGAAGAAAGAGAAAGAAAACATTATTTAGAGGCGGAAAATTAGGTAATACCAAGTTATTAACCACATTTAGAATGAATATGCATTACTATGGTGGACTTAGCACATAATCACATAAATGGTGGGCCCTTCCCCGTGTACCTTGTACTCTAGGGATCTCTTCGTATACTGTGTACTCTAGGGAGGTTCTAGTCAACATTAATACTTTCCCTCTCTAATAGGGAGATTAATGAACACCACTAGTAACTACATTTCATTTATAATCACGTATGTTCTTTAATGTTCAAGGCGGAAATTGTCAATATACATACATCTACATCCAACAATGTATTTCAAATACAAGCAAGAAAGTATATATATTTAACATCCAGCAAAATTAGTCATATAATTATATCCATGTACCTTTAATTTCATATCTGAAGTCCACAAGTCCTAGATTAAGAGAGAGAGAGAGAGAGAGAGAGAGTAGATCACCCTGAAATGAAACCAAGGGTATACTTGTTACTTTTGGTCCAAATGACCCATGATTAAGGTTGGTTCTTTAAGTATGATGTCTTTCATCGTCTCATGTTTTACATCAGGTATAATATATGACTTTTATCTTACTTATGAAGTTTCCAAATCAGAACTTCATATTGTGGTTTCATTTACTTGAAGATACCTATTTTGTCCAGAAAGGGAGTATCCTCATGTAGGGTTTCTATTATGGATTAGATCATCAAGGGTATCTCCTTAAGATGAATATGATTCAACATATTAGATTGGGATCTTAAGGTGTTAGGGTTGTACAAAGTCATTTAATGTCATTAATAGTTAGGGTTTGACATAAAGTTGTATAAAGTTTACATTATTAGAGAGAGAGTAATTAGAACTAAGGTTTTTCACAACTGTAGATCAATCATCTTTCTTTGATTAGGGTTTCCAATAACATGATGATCAAGGACTCCAAATCAAGTTTAGGACGTCCACTAGTCAGATCTAAAACTAGGGATGACTTTTATTACACAAAATATACATTAAAAGGTTATTAGGGCTTGTAGGCCATACTTTTCGAAAAGGGCTCAGATACAGGTCATGTTTATATTTTATTTGAATTGTAAGTATTTTTCTAATGAAAATGGTATATAGGTTCACTATAATCCGATATTCCTAGCATTTTCTACGATTTTCTTAAGATAAACCATTTCTTGGGTAAAAGAAAATAAAACGAAAGGGTTTCATCTTGATCAACGGTCGGATCTGACTGGATCGATGACTCTCGTTGATCCCAGGCTTTGTGCGGGATGGATTGGGTTTCTTATTTGGCGTTCAAGGATTGGTCTACCTTGGTCCACGTTGGCACCCTTTGCCTCCTTCTTCTCCTTCACTGGCGCATGAGCAGGAGCCTGGAGAAGCTCCGACGAGGATTGGTTGGTGGAGGATGACCTTGTTGGCTCGGGTGAGGGCGGCCTCACCTCCACTGAGGAAAATCGAAGAGTGTTGCCTGGTTTTGGAGGTGCGACACTCTCTAGTTTGCCGAACCGTCGAGCAAGTGAAAAGTTCATCAGCGCGCCGAGGGTTGAAGGGGTTCATGTGGTTGGAGGAGGCGGGAGATGGCTGGGAAGCACCTCCGGACTGTGGTGAGTGTGATCGCGAGGAGAAATCAATGGGGCGAGGTCTGTGAGGATGTCGTCGAGGTGGTGCAGCGGCGGAGAGAATTTTGACTTGGGGGAGGTGCTCGGAGATCAGTTGCTTCGAATTGGGTTGAGTGGGAGTCTAAGGGAGGTCGGGTGGAGCTATTGGAGGCTTTATATAGGCTCTTGAGGCTGAGGGCAGTGAAGCCCTAAAACTAGCCGCTGCCAGGAAAGGGGCTAGGAATCGGGAGTTCGTTCTCCCTGTTCCGTGGATGAGGGGAGGTGAGTATAGGGTCGTTGAACTCGTCTTGGTAAGAGGAGTCTATCCTCCAAATATCTCGCGCTGAGGTGACGAGATTTGGGCGCTATATATTTTGGAGAGGTTGTTGTACTATTGGGGGTCGAGGCCGAAGATAGCAGAGGTAGAAGACGAGGTCTTCACCCTTGGATCCTGAGTGGATCTGTTTCCCCTTAATCGAATGGCTGGGGTCAAACCCCAGATAGGTGATCCGCGCACAAGCCCTAAATGGGTTGTGTGACACATCAATCGATCAAATAAAGCAAGAACTTAGGTCTTAGGTCCAAAATAGCAAGGGAAAAAATGTGCCAAATTAAATTGGTCATAACTCCCAATTGGTAGATCCAAAAGCAATAAATTGGGGTAGTTTAATGATGTCATGATGTAGCTAATGTCCAAGATTGGAGTCAAAAATTGACCGTTGATCATATCAATTGACCACATGTCATATTGCTTGTATTTTTTACTTTATGTGATACTATGGATGGTATTAAATGAAATTGATAATCCAATTAATCAATTTAGTGAGGGAAATGATTGAGGGCATAATTGGAATAATTAAAATTGTAGGAGAGAGAAAATAAATAATATATATAGGAAAAACTCACTCTGTCACAACCACAATCCGAGTGCTTATAGAATTGGCTTCCATTTATAATCTATGTATCCATCAGATGGGTGTGAAGATTACGTTCTTACACAGTGATCTTTAGGAAGAGATATATATGGAACAATGATTCAGCCCTATTTTAGGGCTTTATCTTGTGTCATTTTGCATTTCAGCCACATCTATACTTGTTAGATTACATGTTATTTCCCTCAATATGTGTTTTATTGTCAAAATCACTTATGGATGGTTTTTGCATGTTTTATAGGTACTTTGGCCACTACTTGATGGATTGGAAAGAATATGTTTGAATTTAGGGTTTCCCTAGGCTTGGAGGAGCCCAAAATGAGGTCGAAACCATGCCCAACCTACCCCAAGTGGTCAAAGAAGGTTTTGAAGCAATTCCCTCCATGGATGGCCAAGTTCAACACTCAAATGCAGGGGAAGGACCCCAACACGTCCGTGCTACCATGGAATGGCCATGCTGGGACATGCCCCAAGTAGCAGAATCATCAAAAATTGACCTAGTTGGCCAGAACGGTCGTGTTACCAAGAATGGCCGTTTTGGCAGTTCCCAGCACGGCCGTGCTGGCCAGCCCCAGAAACTCAAAATTCCCATGTTCAATCCATTTTATCACCATGGCCATTCCCATCCACCACGGTCGTGCTACCCATTGCCCAACACGTTTGTGCATCCCAGCACGGTCGTGCTACACATAATTTTACCCATTTTTTCACTATTTTCCCCATTTTACCCCTAACTTAACCCTAGACCCCCTAGACACCTATATATACCTAGGTGGCGGCTGGGGCACGGGGTTGGCTACCTTCTACTCCCATTTTTGCCCCCTTGTCACCTCCACTCCATTCCACTTCACCTCCACCTCAAATCCACTCCATTTCACCATTTCCACCACATAACCCCCCCCCATATCTAAGCCTTCCATACACTTCCCACCACCATTTTACACCATCCCATCCAAGAAGAAGGAGGAGGACGACCCTACAGCTACTGGAGAAGAGGAGTCCTTCATCTACACCGAGCTCCATGGCTTCTTCTACCTCTTTCTTCTCTCTTTTTGTATTTTGCTTTGTTATGAGTAGCTAGGCCCCTTGGGTGGGCTGTTTGGGGGAAAATATGTTACTTTGATACCATGTTGGGGGAAAATGACATGTAAACTTTGTAATTCCATTTGTTAATGATTATATTCTATTTCCATCTCATTCTCCATGGATTGCTTGTTGGTTTGTGTGTGAAATCACCTAGGAATTTAGGCAAATTGCTTATATGTGTGAATTTTGGGATTTGCCCCTAGGTCCAATTCTTGGATCCCTAGGTTGCCTCCCATCTTCCTACATCCTAATCAATCTCCCTAAACCTAAGTGAGAGATCTAAGTAGCTAGATTAGATAATTCTAGTGCAATTAGCATGGAGCCTTCTCCAGGCTAGAATGTGGGGGAATTGGGGTCCAAAACCCTAATTTCACCTCCCCATTACTATCCTCGGCCCCTAATTGCCCTTGGAATGTCTAATGTAGAAACCTAGACTTGATTAGACTCTAATTGGATTGAACCTAACCCCTAACCCAATTGAGCCTCGTAAGGGTAGTAGGGGGTGTTAGGGACTAGTTCCCCTATTCACAACCTAGCATATCCATGGCCAGTTAGTAGCTTAGGTTAATTCATTAGACTCTAACTTGTTGTTTGGTTTGGATAATCTAAATGGAATCATAATGTTCACATGTCACCCCCCAACTTAAGTGATAAGTTCATACCCCTAAACAGCCCACACATCTCTTTACTGCTTAAAACCCTAGTTTCGTGTTTGCTTAGCTTAATTAGTTCTTTCCTTGCTTAGTTAGCTTCTTGCTTTGATCTTGCCTTGTTTATGCTAGTTTAGTCCTTTAATTGCTCTTTTTCTTTTCTCTTGCTTGCCTTAGTGTAATTTGCCTTTTCATACCTAGCTTAGCCTTTCCTTGCTTGTTTAGCTCTGCTCTAGCTTAGGGATAACTTAGATTTCATTCTTGCCTTTAAATTGCTTGTTTTTCCATAGTAGTTTAACAATCAAATCAACCTTTAAACCCTTAACCCTAGTCTCCGCAGTAGGAACCTAGCCAAACTAACCTAGCTCTAGTGCCCCCTCTTTTCCTTGTGGATCGACCCTATACTTGCCACCTTCCTATACTACGACACGACCCCGTGCGCTTGCGGGTGTAGTTGTTTTAGTAGAAGTAGGTGTGTTAGTTAGGTTTATAAAATTTGAAAGCAAACCCCCATCCACCGTGCATTCCGACCTTGTGGGGTGCATCTATTCAATCGAGTAGTGTGTTAGCACTACTAGCGGAATCGCACCAAGCTTTCTGGCGCCGTTGCCGGGGATTAGAGGCGCTCGGCCTAGCTAGTTAGTTTTTCTTTGACTTTTCCTACTGCCCTCATCATTGCTATTCTTTATTCATTACTCTTTGTATTCTTTGTGTATATTGGTTTGCTAACTTGATTTCTTTTGTTTGGTTGTGCCTTGTGCATGTGACAAGCCACTCGGAGAAGACAAGATGGAAGGCCAAAATGCACAAACCCATCCATTTCCTCCACCACCCTACCTCCAAGGCTATCCTAAGCCTTACACACCACCACCACCTCCATTGCCACAACCCTCCCACCAGTTCACCTTCCAACCTCAATTCATTCTACCACCTCCATCACCACAACCCTCCCACCAATTCACCTTCCAACCTCAATGCCCTCCTCCACCTAAAGTCCAACGGCCATCAACACCGATGCCACCACCACAACTATCACATACTCCCCCTACTTCCCATGAGAAAATGGATATGATTGAGACCCCTCTCTTTGGTGCCTATGAAGACCCATTCCTCAAGAGAGAGAAAACCTATGGCATAAGATTTTTGAGGGTCTTAAGGCTGATTAAGATGTATCATGATGATCCCTAAGGAGAGAGAATTGCTGAAAAAGACTTACGAAGCTCGCATGACCCTTGGGAGGAAGATCAATCAAGGAAAGCATTTGAGAGGATTGCTTATGATGGGGGTGCAAACATTTTGTTTTTGTACCATGGTTGATGGTGAAAGAACAACAAGCCTGGCTGAAGGCATGAAACTTAGCGCTTGTGGGAGGCAACCCACATAGGTTTGGGAAATTTTGACCCAACCTTCACTTTTTGATACAATTGCTTTGTTTTTACACTTTCCAAGAAAGCACACACACACTTGTGTTTAATAGTTTTTGTCTAGTTTTAAGACGTGCAGGTGGTAACAGGGTGAAATGAAGGAAATTTGAGTACAATTGAGAGAAGGATTCAAAGAAAAATCACTTTGGGTCAAGTTTTTTAGTGTTTGATGTTCCTCATTTTGAGAGTAGCAGCTACAGGGACCACCACGGTCATGGCACATCAATACGACTGTGGTCATTTGCATGAAAAACACACCAAGTCCCTGGATTCAAAAGCAAAATTGAGAAAAGTTACCAAAGGACTGCACTGCACGGCCGTGCTGCAGACCAATTTCAGCCAGTGAATGTAGATTAGTGTGGCACCTACTACGCATATCCTCCACCATAGGAAGGAACACCGTTGGAGCCTCTAGAGAGCCATGTAATCCTAACTGAAAAGTGTCTTAACAGGAATAAGATTACTAAGGCATGTAATGCTATAAATATGTCTCTGGTCATTACAGTTAAACACATCTTTCAAACACACAGTCGTCATCCGTTCGAGTGTGTGTTTGTGAACCCTAAAGTCAGAGTCTTTCTTCCGCCGTCACTTATGTGGTGCTATGTGGAGATCTTCTCATGGACGTAGCAAGTTATTCCACCATTTCCTTCCAAGGCGCAACCTATCAGGTGGTGGTTCCTGCGGTTGCTGAGTTGCACTGGTAGTGTGACGACAGTCACCAAACCGACAAACAAATTGTCATTAATTAAGAGGAATTAAACATAAACAGCAGATTAACAAAAATCACTAAAAATTTAAAACCATTTTTCAAAGAGATCCATTCCAAAGAAAACTCTTACTTAAAGGTCCAAAGCCTTATATACATCATTATTCACATTGTACATATCTAGTACACCTCATCTTAAGAATAACATATAATAGTTGCTTTACCAAACTATACATGAGCAACATAAAACCTCGAGACACGTAAGCCAAAATCTTTTATTGATCATAAAACCAGTATGAACCAACTCCAAGGACTTGAGAGTACAGAGACGACACATAGGACTCATATCTACAAGACATGACAGACAGTACACTCAACCTGAGCTTTCACTGCTGCCTCAGCTGTTGTTCTTCCTCTGCAAAAAGGTCTTCACCTCCTCATGCACGTCCACCTAAAAATTTGGGTCCCACGGAGGTGAGACAATTGTAATTGTCCCAGCGAGAGATATAACTCTCCGCCGACCATATTATTATCACAGATTAAACATTTATAAACTGAGCAGAGGTTCTTTTTATATTAACAAGTAGGATAATTCACTATATGAACATAATGAAGTAATCTCCTTTCTCAAGGAGAACATTGCATCTACCCATGGTAGAGTTATCAATCATCTATCTGCCTTGCAGAGAATGTAAAGAAACATAAATAACATCTATCCATTAAGGATGCATAAAATAAATGTAACATTAGCCAATGATTTTCGTATTCAATCCTTAAGCAAACATGCTATACTGCTGATTACATTTTACAATCACACTTAAGCCCTGAGGAAGTGAGTCGTACCGCTCAAATCCAACCGACCATTGCGAAGTCGAAATCGGTACCATACAAGGTCCATGGAAGAGCCGGACTCCATGACCTCCCACGTCTCGGTCAGTGTGAGACCACAAGCAGGGCCGTAGTCTCTTGCTTAAGTGACCTTAGTCACACAGGGTTAGGCTATCCTCTGCCTAGCCCACCTTGGTACATGTGTCGGCGCTAGAGAATCGAGCCACGGGCCAGTTCACCGTGCTCCCTAAGCCATGAACGCATTCATGCTCTATCACACTGAGCCATGGGCCTATTCACCATGCTCTTATCACACTGAGCCACGGGCCTGAAACCGTACTCTAGAGTCTACAACCGAAGTTGTACCCTAACCTTCCTGTTTGTGGCTAGGAGCAACCCCGCATATTCAACAATATGCACTCCAGATTAACCCGTAGGAGAACCCGTTTCACTATCACCAGCTGCTGACGATGATGGATCTATGTCCAGGGCACTACATGATAAAATTCCACTTGATTAATTAAGTGCATTACCATATTCTTTTAGCATCAGTCAAGTTTTCACACATGAATTATTATGACAAATGCTACAAAGAAAGGTATAATACATCTATCACGTACTTTTCAAATCTTTAAAACACATGATACTTGGGATCTCAGTCCCCTATCACATTACTGGGAATTCTCATCCCTTCACATAATCATTATCATGATTGCTGGATCTGGGTATTCAAACCCTTAGACCGTCACATAACATTGTTACCTCTATAACAGGTAACCATTACCGCTAGGTCCTCAGACCAAGATATTCATTTCACTTGTTGTGCAAGTATTCACATGGCTCACAAGGCCATCATACATATTGTCACCTCTCACTAGGCAACAACTTATTCACATGACTCACAAGGCCATTGCACATCTTGTCACCTCTCAGTAGGCAACAACTTATTAACATGACTCACAAGGCCATTGCACATCTTGTCACCTCTCACTAGGCGACAACTTATTAACATGGCTCACAAGGCCATTGCACATCTTGTCACCTCTCACTAGGCAACAACTTATTAACATGACTCACAAGGCCATTGCACATCTTGTCACCTCTCACTAGGCAACAACTTATTAACATGACTCACAAGGCCATTACACATCTTGTCACCTCTCACTAGGCAACAACTTATTAACATGGCTCACAAGGCCATTAAACATCTTGTCACCTTTCACTAGGCAACAACTATTAGGGTTAGGGTTTCCCTTTATTGCCAAATAGGGCTTCAAGTTCATATTATTAATTCAAACCCTAATTCATTGCTCCACACATCTAGGAGCAAACATTGATATCATAAGTATTCAATCATACTTATTTATTCTCATCATTTATCATTAAATGATCATCAACACAAGGTATGAGTTTCTCTCTCATCCTTACCAGAGAATGATTACATCATACTTTATTAACTAGGATAAACCCTTTCTCAAGGTATGTTAGCCTACACTTATCAAAGTGCATTAAACTCATTACATCTCAATGTAACAATTGACATGACACACTTCATGTGTTACTCATCCAAGCATATTGGATTTAAGGTGCATCAAGGTACATCAACCTTGAAGTGCAGGATGTGATATCTATCATGTCTTGATGTATCACTTCCCTCATCACTTTTTAACTTTACTTAAGTTCATCAAATTATCTTGTATTAGGGTATTTCCCATCCTAATACTTTATGCACTAGCCCATCTCATTCATTTTGTAGTGTATTGATCATAAGTCATACATTTGAATTGTCCAACCATCATCAATTGATATGGACTCATCTCAAGTTGAGACATTGTTGATATAGGATTAACCATTATCAACCACTTTAGGTGTTTCACCTATCAAGGTATTAGCCACACCATTACTTGGTATTACACTCATTACTCCTAACAGTGTCTTACTCTCTCCTTTACAAGGTGTCTTGGGTTGGAGGTGTATGAGCACCATCCATATCGGGCTAGAGGTGCATTCAATCACCATATCGGGTGGCTCACCATCTAGGGTTGGTTGTGATGGATTAGGGTTGGCCATATCGGGCGCAACCCAATATACAAGTCAATTGGAGTGTAGGGAACCAATCAATATCGGGCTACACCATCAAACGTTAGGTTGCAACACCCATGTCGGGTTAGGTTTGGTTGTGACGGGCGCATGGTACATATATGTGTTTCCCATGTTGTTTAAGAAGTATCAACTCTTCACCATATCGGGCAACCCTATCATGCAAAATCATGTGTCATGCAACCATGTCATGGAAGGTCATGTAGGCCTCACGATACTAAGTACCAATGATATATCATATGATCATACCGTGCATTAGCTCTTGTTATTCTTCACCTATATCGGGTTACCCAAATTAGGGTTTCTTATCATCTTACAAGTATACAATTAACCTTGTATCGTGCATGGAGTCTATTCTAGACTCCCTATCATGCAAGCATCTTATGCAAGCATCTCATGCAACATCTTGTGCAAGACATATCGGGCAAGTCATACCCATATCGGGTTATAACTACTTGTATTTATACTTGAATCGGATATCACTTTTACAAAGTGAAACCATCTTCTTCAAGCTCTAGACCTTTGTTCTAACTGATATAATTCATGGTAACAGGTCTAAGAAACTACTAGAACTCATAATTTCATCAACTATTTCAGGAAATTTCAGTATTAAAAGTATTTCACTAATTATAACAATTTAGGTGAAGAATAATAACATGGTTGAGTTCAAGTTATATAACCCACCTTAAGAACCACTTCAAAGCTTCAAGCTCAAAAGCTCCATGTTCCTAAGGTTGAATATGACTTTATCAAAGGTCCAAGGCTCGTTCCCAACTCCTTCATATATAAGGAATCACCATGGATAAGCAATTGGTGAAGAAGAAAAGAAAGGTAGATCATAACCCTAACTCAATGCTTCAATTCAAGCTTGAAGACAACTATATCTTACCTTAGGGTTAAGTTTTGAGTTCCTTAGCTTCTTGGCCGACACCCTACCACTCTTGGGCGATATGGACTTCCTCTTGGCCGACACAACTTTGCTTGTGGCCGATACCCCCTCACTTGTGGCCAAAATCTTTTCAATTGGCCGATATCAACTTGCTATGGGCAATATCAACATGGCATGGCCGATATACCTGCTATGGCCGATACCCAAGGCCTATGAATGATACCCTTGTGCTCTTGCACGACATGCCACCCCTCTTGCACGATATGATACTCACTTGCACGATATGGCACTCACTTGGAGTCAAAACATTTCACTCTATGGCCGATATCACCTACTTGGGCGATATAGTCTTGCCATGGACGATACCCAATGGCCCATGCACGATACCACAGCATCCCTTCACGATATGGGATCTCTATGCACGATACCTTAGGGTAGGAGGGTGGTAAGGGTCACAAAATTGCACCAAGGGGTGAAACTAAGGGTATATATACTTGTTGATCATAAAGAAAGGCAAAAATGAGGTGTCAACATTTTGAGCTAGTAGGTGCCACGTGTCATGCATGGGTGACACGTGTACATGCATGCATAAACATTTATATTGTCTTGCAAAATGATTGAGGATCATCTTGAGATTCAAATTCGTCCATTATTTATCCATTTGGATAAGTCATCTAGGTTTAATCACTATTTTAAGTCAAGCCGGTACACTTTTTCTAAGGAAACGTGTTGGCCGTCACACCTCGCCTCCTTGAGGTTCTTTGCACGATATGTACTTTTCCAAGAGTTCACAAAACGATATGGGACACCTCCTTGGGCTCCATGGCCGATAGGCACTCATATATAAACTTTTCAACTTGATATAACTCAAGTTAAACTTTCAAATTCAACCCTTTTTCTTGGTCATTTCATCACCAAGATTACCATCATTCATATTGGAATCAAACATGATGTATCATTCATTCTCTCCTCTAAATGATACATATAGGAAGTAGGAATACTCTAGAGGTGGTAATTTGCATAACAACCCCACATTTTGGGTAAATTACAATTTGTACCAAAATTGGTGCACAATGCTCCAGCATTGTTCAAACAAGTTCAAACTTAGAATTTAGGCCTTCCACAAGCCACCACTTAGCATCATTCTCTCTATTATGATGCTAAAACACATGAGGCATGTTCAACATGTGACATTTTGCATTATAGCCCCTCAATTTGGATAAATTGCACTTTGGTCCAAAACAAAGAAAAATTGCTCAAACAGCATTCAATCGGGACCAAAATTGAAACATAAGTGTGTCACATGATAACAAAGCACCTTAGAGTATTATATTAAAGTTCTAAGAAACTTTATTAGTCAAAACAATTAGGGTTACCTCATAATCCAGGTCAGGGTCGTTACATGTAGTGTGTTGGTTTGTCTGCAACGTTCGTCGTCAACAAGAATGGGACGTCTTTTCTTCAGGTTTGTACCAGGTCAACTGGGAGAATGGTGCATATTCAGAAGGGTTTCAATGTGTTGATTTCTTTAAATATATCACGTTCATTTTTCAACGAACGACCTGATTTGGTTCCTGGTCTTATTTACTTTCATTCTCCTAAATTGATTTATTTTACGTTTTCTTATCTGGATCGACCTAAACTGTTAACTTAATTGCACTTGTTGTTATTACATGTAACGAGGTAATTCAAAATTAACAACATTCTCATCACTTTTAGTGTCTCTTCTTAATTCATGTCTTCCGTGAGTTATTTCCTCCAACTTCCCTCATCGTGATTGGATGAGTGACACGAATTCAACAATATGCTTGTTGCATGGTCGTTAGAAAAAGGTTTCGGAAAAGTCACCGACGGTCTTCCATGGAGTGACCAGACTGCAAAGAAGTGTTTCTTTCCGTAGGCGTACATAGTTTCGGCCATCAAAAACAACTCACCGCCTAAATGTCGGTGCCCATTTCTGCAGCGAATCCCAATATTTATTATTAAATTTGAAGTAATTGACTGCAAAGTTAACCTAATAGCCATGAGTGCAAAATTAACCTAATAGCCAAACCAAACCCTGGTACCGATCGAACTACTACAAGATAAATTATGTGAAGCAGTTTTTAAACAGTCTGGTTATTTCTTTAATATAAAGTTCAGTTAGTTATCTATACGTTTGGCTTGTAACTCGAGACTAACAAACCTAGTCGCTTAAACAAATCTACAATTTGGAAATGGTACTGCGAAATCCCACATTTTATGGTCATTGGTTCCTGTAAAAAGAAATTTTATGACAATGAATGGATGTACACATTTAAATTGGACCTCAATAAAAAACACTGCGCTAAAAATGACAAAGGAAATAAAGGTCAACAATAGTCGGATTAAAGTATTCTTTGTTTTTTTTTGTAAATTCTTCAGTAAATAAATCTATACTGCAAAACTCATTCGTTTGCAACGGCACGATATCTGTTGTAACGATAACATTCAATGTGTGTTATCTTTGTATTTTTTATATTTTTTACTTACCGTTTGTGGGATGTCGTGTAATCATGTGTCTATGAAAGGTGATTTATCGATCTAGTGGTGGCTACAACCTTGATTTTTCATTTTTAATTAATTATATTTTCACAATAAACATACATACAGTAATACATATGCTATATAAGAATACAACACGTTATATAATAACACAATACATTGTTCATTTTTTGACCTCTAAACTATTGTAGTTGGTAATAAACCGCTTGAATATAATGCAAATTTTATATGAAAAAATTACCTTGATACAAATAACAACACACAAATTATAGAACAGCACAATGGATAATATACACAACTTACACATTGAATCTAATTGTTAGTGGATCGTAAATGGGACCCTTACTCACCTTTACAAGTCTGAGTGGATGTTCTAAATCATTTTCTATTCTAAAAGACATGTATTAGGTAGTTTTGCATTCTAATTGATTGATATATAGATGCTTGCAATGATAAACAAATTCTACTTCAGAATCTACATGACGAGTAATGAATTTAAACATTTTCATCTATCATGGCATATAATTGTTTTTACAAAAGAAAATTTTGAGATGATGTATACTATATTAAAAAGTTATACCGCGGTTTCAATTGTATGTAATTTTCACGCTCAATGTAGAAATCTAATATTGTGAATGGTATACATATTTGAAACTATTACTAGTTATTGTAGGTATATGTAATCAATAATCTTAATAAATATTTTACTTATAAAGAGATATAATAATATTTTGTAAGAGGTGATTTAAGATGATGTGAGATCTAAAAGTTCATTGTCAATCCGAGTGATTGTCATTTTAATACTCTTTGATTAATTAAAAAATATCAAAATTGTGTATACTTGTCTGTTAGGACATAATAAGTAATATCATCCTAAGCTTTACAACTGTCAAGTGACAATCATTTTTTTATTAGAGATTTGTACGTGACAAAAAATTCATCAAAAGACGGCATATTGCGCATGTGCCAACATAAACAAATATAGGTCAAAATTTTCAGTTATATGGTATATATCTAAACACCAAACTTACATTTACAGAATATATTTTTTCTACTTGTTAATTAAATGGTTGGTTGAACAATTGAATCATCTGAAGCAATTGCAAATGGTGCGATTTTTCGAAGGTGAAATGGTTATTGTTTGGGCTCAATACTCCGAGACAAAACCCAACTAGGTTTTCTGTTGCCGAGTCGAACTATGGACAATCCCAAAAATTTGTTTAGTATCTCTATGAGCGAGCCTTTATTCTCATGTAAAACCTAAATAAAATAAGTTTTGACCTCAACATGGATAAATTTTGAAGTTAACACGGATAGCCTAATAATGCTCAAGATTCTGTTTATAGTAAGTGCTTAAATGGTAACAAGTATCAAAGGATTAGATTGCAAGAGATACTACTGGCTGTTTAAGGAGTTAATTTCCCATTTAACCAAGATAACTTGTAATGCAATCCATTAGATTTTCACCAAAAAAAGGAGATTTCAAGGACCATGATTATAACCAGATTCCCAAAAAATTCAGTGGCTGCTGGAAAACCTTGAGGACACAATGGCTCCATTGATATATGGTGTCGCCTCCTTTATGTTGTAGCACAAGAACGTCATAATCTCCAGTGGTGTTAATGAAAAAACAGACCAAGTCATGTATGAATATCCAACTGGACCTGTCAAACAGGCGGGTCGGGTTGGGTTTGGTCAGGATCATTGTGGGTGCGGGCTCACGGGTGCGGGTCAAAAAAGATTCACTTCTAAATGGGTCATACAAAAGTCCACCCAAACTCAACCCAGCAGGTTACAGGACAACCGGTGGGTACCCATATAACTTGTAGTATAACTCAAACTTATTATTAAAAAAATATAGATATAACTTTCTAGATTGTTTTCTTCATACGGCTCTCTTTTTATGTGTAACGCAAATTACAACATTTAATTAATTACATTCATGTCAACCATAATAGAAAACTACAATTTCTATTATAAATTATTGTTTAAAATATCAAAAAATACTCAATTGTTGTGTTTAATGTCAAATACAAAAGGGAAACCATTTTCTGATGCATGTAGATGTTCAACACGAAAAACAAGTACTATAATTTAAAGATAATAACAAATTAGGGTGATGTTATCATTTCTATTGGTATAAAGTAGAAATATTTGTTATATTATAGATATTCAAATAATGACAAATCAAGACGAATATTCAAAAATATATATACATATAGTGTGTCGAATATATATGACATCTAAGTATAAGACAATATATTCAAATTCTCATTAGGTATATAATCATATCTACAAATTTCCAGTGTATGCTCTTTCTAAATGGGTCACTCGTGGGTGCCCACCGGTCGACCTATGAGTCCCGCCTAACAAACGGGTTGGGTCGAATTTGACCCTTAATTAAATGGGTTGTCAAAAACCCTACCCAAACCCGTATTAAACAGATCGACCCGTGGGTGCCCGCGGGTCAATGACTCATTTTAACAGGTTTATATCCAACCCTCAAAAACAAAAACTAGTCTTCTTTGTTCCGCAAGACGTCTAAGGTCAAGAGTTCTTCATATTGCCATAATCTTTGGTAGATGACAAGATGATGCGGTAATTGTTTTTCTCATTATAATTAGCCAAAAACATAGACTGGTGACGTTGATATATGGTGCCGCCTGCTTTAGGTTGTACCACAGAACGTCATAATCTTCAGTGGTGTTAATAAAAAAACAGACCAACTCATGTCCGGATATCCAACCCTCAAAAACAAAAACGTAATCTTCTTTGTTCAGCAAGACGGGTAAGGTCAAGAGTTCCATAATCTGTGGTACATGACATGACGATGCGGTATTTGTTTTCTCATTATAATCAGCCAAAACATAGGCTACAGGTGGTGGCAGTCATAATGTTCAGAAATCAGGCTACTCCCTGTTAACAAAAATGATGATGTGCAAAAATTAGGCTACTCCCTGTTAAGCTATACAAGAAGATGATGTGCAAAAATTAGGCTACTCCCTGTTAAGCTATACAAGAAGCTTTCACGCTATTACTAACGTCCAAATGGCCACTTTAGATTCCAGGGTTTTTGGAATGTAGTGTTTTATTTCACCAGGGTCAACATCAGTGTTACAGAGGTCATCAATCCATCCGCTGCATAAATGGCTGCTTTCATCTACATATCTCCAAGACGTGGAATAAAGATTAGCAAACAAATATTATACAAAAAGTTGAACATAAGGATGCCGATTACACGAGGTGGGTCGGTGGCTTGAGTATATATTCCAAGCAATACCATGAACTGCAGCTGTGGGTACAGGTTGCTTTTTTGTATCCAATAATAGGTACCAAATCATGGTCACTTGATCACTAGCATTCCAAGCCATGTTTAGTTGCTCAAGGCAATCTACCGTTTAGAGAGAACAGGAAGATCAGAAGACGTCTGATTTGCTCATGAGGCAACACATGGACTTCTGGTACATGTTAACTCTCCGACTTTAGCATCAGAAAATAGGTAACAAATTTTTTTCTGGTTTCCTTTCTGCATTGATCAGAATATATATTTTGGACGTCAATCCTCAAAAAACATGAAATGATATATGGAGGGGGGTTTCATGCCTTTGAGCCGAGTAACAATAATTTCATTTGATGGATGCAACAGTACAGCCATAGTTTGCAGGACTCGCATCATCAAAGTTTGTGACTCGAGGATGCTTTCTGAGTATGTCAAGGGCACATTCTTTAACCGCCCCAGTTCCCATCCCATGGATGATAAAGAGAACACCATAGGGCCTGCATCCTGATATCGCCATGTTCAGATGGTTTGACGCTTCCTCCACTCGCATTCCCCGAAGATCAACGGTGTTTTTTGATGTCTGTATAGCCGGTGCATAAAGCACTTGTCCATTGTTATTTGTTGTTTCCGAGGTAGTCCTGTCGGCACGAAGCTCTCTACTCTGTCATAACATCAATTCTGTAAGCTCAAGTCACTAAATGGAAGAAACAGATGACTAAATGGAAGTGATCATCAAATTATGCATGTTTTAACGTCTTGGAAGTAGCCCCAAAAACATCAAATACCCATGGGAGCGCATCAAAAGAGAAGCTGAATTTGATTGAATTGATTCTCCCTCTCCTAACATTTCAAGATTCTAATTAGCACTTATTATTCATCCCACCATTATTTAAACCATAATCTCCTCGATTTATTGTTTGTGCAAGTAACAAGTTCACTTTTGGGCTACTTCAATAGCTGTCACTCACATCAATCTAAAGGTTGAGAATAGAGCTTACATTGTTGTATCCTAACACCAGTATTCTCCAAAAAATCAAAACCTTGGGATAGACAAAGATAAGTGCCATGGTTATGTTCTTTCAGATGGCAAGCATATGCACTCCTTTTTCCTGGAATATATTTTAAGAAAACTGAACCACAGCACCATCCGTTTAGGGTGTTTATAAACTGAAAACGGTTATAATATGTCAATCACGTTGCATAAGTTTTACCAAGCATAAAAGCAGAATTATTTCCAAGTTAGTTTATAGTGCGAGCCAAAAGAAGAAAAAGAAATTTTAGGTTATCTTGATGTTCTAACAGGGAACCAAATTTGCTATATAATTTTCCACTTTCACCTTTGGGATTGCATCATTCAATCTGCCACCCTGCACATACTAAAAGAACTGCTTGGTTTTTGTAATGAGCTGTTGTTGCTATTTCAAAGTCAAAACCCAACCAAACATATCAGAGAGAACATGATGCAGAACTTCAACTTCCAGTCGAGTTTTTGCCAGGAGTGGACATGGGAGTTTCAAGGAAGGTTAGAAGCAAACATCGTTAAACTTCGATGCCCTTTTTTTAAAGAAAATGATGTGAATTTGAAAGAAACTTTCGAGGAAATTTTGACGCAAACTTCGTTTAACTTCGATGCCCTTTTTTTTTGAAGAAAATGATGTGAGTTTAAAGGAAATTTCAATTAAAAACTTCTAATTATGCTATAACTCTATCTTACATATGTAAATTTAACACAAAAACGTAAACCAGTCACTAGCCCTAAGTAGGTTGACTATACAATGTGTACTTGTAGTTGCAAAGGTGAAATGTGCAATAAAATATACAGATACAGCTCACCCTATGTCCTCCATACAATATGCATTCAAATAGTAGTTGTGACATCTTCCCCAGCAAAGAGTGGCAGCCAACAAACATAGGAGTCGACATTAGAAGTCGTGAGGAGGAATGGAGGCATCACTTATGCCTTATATAGCCTTTAGAGCACTAGTTAGGATACACGTTTTGAGGCGTATCAACTTCGCCCCAGCATCGCCAACTTCGGGGAAACACCGATAACTTCAAGGATGTTGAGACAAAAATACACTGTAAAAATCCAACTTCGTCAACAAGGGGGAAACTTCAGTCCGAAGTTATGCCAGGTTGACAGAGTGGTGGTTTGCCATCGTCCGGTCTCGAAGTACAAAATTTCGGAGAAGTTTCGCCCAATTTCCACGAAATCTAGTTCCATGGAAGAGAACATTTATTTTGGAGAAAGGAAAATAGAGTTTGAGTTTGTAGAACTGGAAAAGCCACTACTACTCTTTCTATATCTCTCTACAGAGAAAGCAAGCACAAGAAACGTCAGCAGTAAATCTCTCCAACTATTCTATTCATCAATGGTACTTGTGGATCCCATTCCATCCTCCACCCTCACACAGTCTCATCTGCCGAACCTTTCTGGTTGACAAGGAATGCAACCTCCCCAGTGATCTACCATTGTGCTAGTGTATCTTTTACAAGACCTGGGTTGTGGCCATCCCCTTTCCATCGTTTTCTCACTCTCCCACTTGCTCACGGCTTTGCGATCGGAACAGAGGCAGGCACAAGATCGCCTAGCCCCTCCTGGATCACGACATCACTACTTAATATGAATGACATAACCATCTATCCCTTTGGCCGACAATGACAACCATTAATCAGTCCCACCATCAGCTCTTCTTTCTCCAAGATTAACTTGTCGTGGAGTGTTTACTTCACTCATGACTTATCTCACTAACCCCCACACCCTGACTTTCTATATCCACCATTGGGAGTGAAGCACCCCTAACCTGATGCAGCCACTGGCTAGTCAGCAACAAACCTAACATGTATGTCTATTGAGCTATTAGAAATAGATAGGCTTAAGTTTTATAATTCTGCTATATTCTCCTTGAAATAGTCGTGATATTAATGAGGACCAAACCCATTTATATAATGAGAAGAATATTGTCTGTATTTAAATCCTTAGAGCCATACATTCTGTAATTTAAACAAGCAATCCCCTTCACTATATATATATATATATATATATATATATATATATATATATATATATATATATATATAGAGAGAGAGAGAGAGAGAGAGAGAGAGAGTCAGGCTAGAATACACTCGAGTGTACAGATTACACCATACACCTCAATGATGTTTTCCTATCTAGACCACATATTGGCAAAATCTAATCCATTGATCTTCATTGCTACAATAGTAATAAGTCCCATACAAAATTTGAGCCCATTTGGATGAGTGTAGACCACTCATTCAAGGACAACAAAATCGACGCACATAACTAATTTGAAATGTTTGATTTTTGTCTAAATGAGCTCAAATTTATTTTGTAGTATGTTCTTAATGGATTGATGATTAGCAGGAGCAAAACTGAGTATATGCATTGTAATTTCAGCCAATCTCGCAATGTGAATGATGGAGCCAAGTTGGACGGAGTAGATATACCAAAATGTGATAAATTATGTTACTTAGGTTCTATTATTCAAATAGACGGGGATGTCCAAAATGATGTTTGTCACTGGATCACTGCAGGATGGTTGAAATGGAGGAGTGCAATTGGAGTATTATGCGATCAGAAGATCCCTCTCAGGTTAAAAAGTAAGTTTTATAGAAGAGCTATACGACCAGCGATGCTCTATGGGAGTGAATGTTGGGCGGTGAAAAAACAAGGTCTCAACAAGATGAACGTGGCTGAAATGCGTATGCTGAGATGGATGTGTGGGAAGACAAGAAAAGATCACTTGAGAAATGATTATATCAGGAATAAAGTGGGGGTGGCGAGCATTGAGGACAAGTTGCGCGAGGGCCGACTCAGATGGTACGGACATGTGCAACGCAGACCTACTAGTGCACCTATACGAAGCAATGCTATTGAGCCAACCACTATAAATAGAAGAGGAAGGCCTAAATTAACATGGGATGAGCTTATAAAGAGAGATTTTGAATCTCTACATCTCGATCAGAATATGGCCCATGATAGAGCTGAATGGAAATGAAGGATCCATGTAGCCGACCCCAACATAGTTGGGATTGAGGCTTAGATGATTATGATGATGATGAGTATGTTCTTAAGATATTTAAGAAGATCAACGGTTTATATTTTTAAAATAATTGCTTCACGGTGGAAAATGACTGAGGTGTATAGCGTCTCTGGTACACTCGAGTGTATTCCAGCTTCTCTCTCTCTCTCTCTCTCTCTCTCTCTATCTATCTCTCTCTCTCTCTATATATATATATATATACACACACACACATATATAAATATATATACATATAGAGTCGGGCTAGAATACACTCGAGTGTATTCGGAGCAGAATACACTCAAGTAGTTTTCCATGATGCAATATTTTTTTAAAATCTAATCCGTTGATCTTCTTAAACATCATGTGAATAGCTCATATATAAAATTTGAGCCCATTTGAACATTTACAGGTCATGTTATGAAGCCTACAAAAGTTATGCATTTCAAATTAGTTTCGTACGTCGATTTTGTTGCCCTCAGATGAGTGACTTATACGCATCCAAATGAGCTCAAAATTTGCATTTAGTCTAATTATAGTGTAACAATGAAGATCAATGCTTTACATTTTGCAAAAAATAGTCTTGATATGCAAACACCACTTGAGTGTAGCATGCGATCTGTACACTCGAGTGTATTCTAGCCTGACTCTATATATATATATATATATATATATATATATATATATATATATATATTGTATATATATATATCGACTCTAGAATACACTCGAGTGTATTCGGAGCAGAATACACTCAAGTAGTTTTTCATGATGTAATATTTTTTTCAAAAATCTAATCCGTTGATCTTCTTAATCATCTTGTGAATAACTCATATAAAAAATTTGAGCACATTTGGACACTTATAGGTCATGTTATAAAGACCGCAAAAATTATGCATTTCAAATTTGTTTCGCGCGTCGATTTTGTTGCCCTCGGATGAGTGACTTACAGTCTTACACTCATCCAAATGGGCTCAAAATTTGTATGTAGCCTAGTTATAGTATGACGGTGAAGATTAATTGTTTACATCTTGTAAAAAATCGTCTTGAAATGCAAACACACTTGAGCGTACCCGTGCGATCTATGCAAACACACTTGAGTGTATCCGTGCGATCTGTACACTCGAGTGTACAGATCGCACGGATACACTCGTGTGTTTGCATTTCAAGACTATTTTTTGCAAGATGTAAACAATTGATCTTCACCGTCATACTATAACTAGGCTACATACAAATTTTGAGCCCATTTGGATGAGTGTCACTCATCCGAGGGCAACAAAATCGACGCGCGAAACAAATTTGAAATGCATAATTTTTGCGGTCTTTATAACATGACCTATAAATGTCCAAATGTGCTCAATTTTTATATGAGTTATTCACAAGATGATTAAGAAGATCAACAGATTAGATCTTTGAAAAAAAATATTGCATCATGAAAAACTATTTGAGTGTATTCTGTTCTGAATACACTCGAGTGTATTCTAGCCTGACTCTCTCTCTCTCTCTCTCTCTCCCTCTCTCTCTCTCTCTCTCTCTCTCTCTCTCTCTCTCTCTCTCTATATATATATATATATATATATATATATCATTTTCCACTCCAACCCTTGTTCTTCCCCTTTCTCTCCATTAGTTGACTTTACTCATCTGAAATTCAACAATCTTCACAATCCAAGTTGGTAATAGAGCTATTTTTTAGTAATGTATGGTAGAGAATTGTGTCATCCAAGTTCTAACTTCAATCCCTTTCCAACAGATGAAGCTGCTCTACTGGGTTCACGTTGAAGTATGAATGCCACTAACTTCATTTCTCTGAAGCGGAACAACACTCATATCCTCTACTGGGGTGCTCAGATCACTGCTCTGATTGGAAACGGCTCCCTTGAAGAATTGTCGTAGGAGTAGACAGTGTGAGGAAATCTGGGTGCTCCCCAAGAGATATGACTTGTGTTTCCATGATCCCTTGAAGAATTGTCGTAGGAGTAGACAGTATGAGGAAATCTGGGTGCTCCCCAAGAGATATGACTTGTGTTTCCATGATAGGAAGGAAAGTGTTCATCACATTGCTTTCTGTTGGCCTCCCTTTCCAATAAACCAATGGTCAAACAATCAGATTTGATCCTGGTTTCTTATTACTAGCTGGACTGTTTGATTACGTTCCAGGTGTCAGCGATAACGCCTTCGCAGCTTCATTTTGAACGAACTCAAAACTCACGGTTGACTACAACTCCCTCATGACCTTGTCCTTGCCAAAACCACCCGGTCGGTACAAACATATTGCCTGTATTTAAATCCTGAGAGCCTTACATCCTGTAATTTAAACAAGCATTCCCTTCTATTAAATATATATATCATTTTCCGCTTCAAACCTTGTTCTTCCCCTTTCTCTCCCTTAGTTGACTTTACTCATCTGAAATTCAACAATCTTCACAATTTAAGTTGGTAATAGAGCTATACTCTAGTAACGTATAGTAGAGAATTGTATCATCCAAGTTCTGACTTCAATCCCTTTCAACCGGTTGGAGCTGTTCTAGCTGGTATACGTTGAAGTATGAATGCCACTAACTTCATTTCTCTGAAGCTGAACAACACTAATATCCTTTATTGGGATGTTCAGATCAGTGCTCTCATTGGGAACGGCTCCCTTGAAGGATTGTCGTAGGAGTAGACAGTAAAAGGAAATCTGGCTGCTCCCCAAGAGATCTGGCTTTTGTTTTCGTCTAGGAAGGGAAAGTGTTCATCACATTGCTTTCTTTTGGCCTCCCTTTCCAATAAAGCATTGGTCAAACAATCAGATTTGTCCCTAGTTTCTTATTACTAGCTGGAAACTTTGACCACGTTCCAGGTGTCAGCGACAACGCCTTCGCAGCTTCACTTTGAATGTGCACGTGCTCAAAACTCGCGGTTGAGTACAACTCCCTCATGATCTTGTCCTTGCCAAAATCACCCGGTAGGTGTGACTATCATTCCTCACCAATGGGTCCATTACCCTAGAGAAATTATAGACTCTAGTGCTGCTGACCAGCCTGGCTGGATACATTCTCACAACTCTCAAGCTCTCCTCCTTTTGCTTCATTGATAGAAACAGTAGCTTGCTCTGGGTAAAATGTCTACTAATGTCTAAAGCTGGATGCAACTAAGAATACAATCATCCAGACCCACACAACCAAGCAAACATCATGTGTTTCCCAAGTTTTTCAGCATATTTAGGTTTGTGTTCATTAACACAAATTCAAATGAGCAAGGGCACTGGAAACATGTGGAAAGTACCTGGCACCAGCTGTAAATCAGCGACATGTTTCTCTGTATGATTCTTCTAGAGGTTTAATGGCCCTGTTTACTGTACACTTCTATATACCCACATTGAACCCCCAACTCTCAGTGCAACTTGCTTTCTTCATTAATATAGTGTTTCACGAGAATGCCTATGTAGCGAATTCCCCGGTGTCGCTATAAGTTGATCAAAATATGCCTGTTTCCTTAACTATATTGTTAAATTGCCGTGATTAAAATTATCTTTTCTGAAAGCAATGCAAATTTATGAAATAGAATCATAGAATACAACAAGATGGAAATTATGTGTTAGTTTAACAAAAGTACAATGACATAGATACCTTCCATTTGGTGTCTAAATTGGAGCGTAGCTGCAAATCCTTTGAGGTGTCACTAATCAATCTCAGTTCATTTCTTTTCACACGAGCTTTGATCTTTCCATATTGTATCACAACATTATCAGCTTCTGCTGTCTTTATGACAGTGGCTATTTTACCCCCTAAGCGTTTAACTTGGACACTGTCTCCAATTTGAGGGACATATGAGCTAGAGTTATCGTATTTACTATCTGCAACATCATAATCTGAACGGTTTGCTTCAACTAAAGAAGTAACAGCAGTATCTGCTTTCTTCACTAATGCATTGAATCGGTTAGGATCAGTGCTTTGAATCTCTCTCTCAAAGTTCTTTGTGATTTGATCCAATTGAAATTTTATAGACTTTATCTCATTACGAATTTTACGAGTTTCTTTTTCCTTCAGACTAGCTTCCCGGCTGTCAAGATCTTCAGCTTCCAAGCATATCTGTAGTTAAAAGGAACAGCAGAACAAATATAAAAACAGTGTATCGGTTGCTGCTAGGGTTTCAAACAGGGAAGAGGAAACTTGATGAAACAGCTTTGAGAGGGATTCTAGTTTGCTAAAAAAAATGAGAAATTATATGATAAAGCTGAGGATAAAATTGAACAAAGCATAAGAGATATACTGAAATACCTTTGCAAAGGATTCTAGCTTTTGAAAAAAAAAAAAGACAAATGAAATGATAAAGCTAAGTTGAGAATACAATTGAAAATTTTCCTTGGTGCACATATTGCTAGAAAACAAGAGAACAGGGAAATGCATGTATTGTCATTTATCATGGCACAGGGTTTTGACTCCATATCGACTTCGCCCGGCGTGGAAGTGGAAGTTTGTGAAAACTTTTGAGGAAGTTCAGACGCAAATTTTGATAAACATTGACGTCATTTTTGAAGAAAATGATGTGAATTTAAAGGAAACTCCGATCAAAATCTTCTAATCATGCTATTAGTTATCTTACATATGCTAATTTAGCACAAAAACACGATTCACGACTCTCTAGCCCTAGGTAGGTTGTTGATTATACAATATGCACTTGTAGTTGCATGGGTCAAGTGTGCAATACATATATATATACAAATACAGTTTGTGTATGTCCTCCACATGATATGCAGTCAAATAGTAGTTGCAATACCTTCGCTAGCAAAGAGTGGTGGTAGCCAAAAAAACATAGGAATTTCTATTGGAAGTTGTGAAGAGGGTTAGAGGCACCACTTATTCTATATATGGCCTTTAGGATAGTAGTTAGGATTAATATTCTGGGTCGTATCAACTTTGCCCCAACATTGCCAACTTCAGGTAAATATTGACAACTTCAAGAATGTTGGGACGAAAACACACTAGAAAAATCCAACTTCGTCGACTAGGAGGAAACTTTGGTCCAAAGTTGGGACCAAGTCGACATAGTGGTGGTTAGACATAGCCAGGCCCGTAGTTACGCCCAACGTTGACGAAGTTTAGTTCCATGGTTGTTATATTAGATGGGCAGACCCCTCTCCTATATATAGAAGAACATGCAAGTACAAGTGTACAACACACAAGAAATACATAACGCACTAAGAGAGTCCAAATACTAATGGGACAAATAGACTTAAGCCCATTTCACATAATAAACCAGAAAACCAGAAATGAAGACGTGCAAAACCAAATAGTGGTGGCATATAAGAAGAAGTAGAATCAACGTGCAAAGATGTAGCACTAACCAGATAGTAGAAAATTTGACATAGTTGGAATGACTAACTGACGTAGCACTGACTAGATAGTAGCAAATTTGACATAGTAGGAATGACTAACTGATGTAGGACAGGCTCTGCCTTTACGCACTTATAAGCCCAGGTGCCGTTGTGTCATTAGTTAGGCTTTATTAGCTTGCTTTATTTTATTATGCTTTTTTTATCTTTTCCTGGGCTCTTGTAAAGTCAACTGGTTAAGTCCCACATTGGTTGCCGCCCTTTTGGATTTCTTTTGGAAGCCTATGTAAAGGTTTTATTTGCGTCCATATAGGGACACAATGGATAAGACATTATCTCTTTTAGCCATTGCTTTGCATTTATTAGTTCGTAGTATTACATTAAGGGATATCAGAGCCTAAGCCTAAATCATTAGGGTCAGGTCCTATCTGTGACGGTCGTCGCTCTCCAT